>SJYA01000591.1:689885-1080974 GCA_006410615.1 Neotragus moschatus
CAGCAGAGCCTAAAATAGAAATTGCTGAATATTTTCTGTAGAGAGACAGAGTTCTGTTGTAGTGGGAAAGCACCAGTGGATGATACCTAAATGAATTGATGTTGCTATCTTCCAATAAAACTTTCTATTGAAAAATAAACAGACAATGACTAAATTTGGTCCTTTGGCTGTAATTTGTCAACCCCTAGCCTAGAAGACCTGTATAGGCAAATGGTGGGAATTATAGATACACACAGAAGCCACCAGATACAGAGGGTGTGTTTTGACAGGAGTCAGACTCCAAACAGAAATTCTAGGCACCATATACAAGTAATCAGCAGCAATTTGACTGTTATTGAGGCAACATCCACTTGAGTAGTGTGGCTCCTTATACATTCACTTTCTAGGGAAAGAGTTAAAAGTCAAAGCATAGGTGGGGTTAAAATTACCAAAATGGTAGTTAATAGAACGTCTGTCTTGAAGAGAGATATTTATGAAGGCTGGCAGCTTTTGTTAGACTAATTTGTTGCTAAATAAAGAACAAAAAGTATGAGAGTGGATTAATTAACCTCTGTAAATTTTATTTTCTTTATGAAAACAATGATAGTAATGAGAAATGTTTTATAGGCTGGCCACTACTGTTTTGTTTTATGTGAATTTCCATTTAGGGATGTAGTGAGGAAATCTGCAACTAATTCATCTCAAGTCATGAGAACAAAGCCTTTGAATGAACTAAGCTAAGCTCTGGTTTCATGCTTCTCTGTTATCTTTTGGAAATATTATAAAACATGCTGCTATGTATTTATTTATTGATTACTTACATAAAATATACCTTGTACTGTTGTAGAGGCTTAGTATACTTTTGGTGAGCAATTTATGAATATAGATATATGTTTCATATAACTGGATTTATTCATAAAATTTTTGTTAAACCATGGTTTTTAAGGGGCTTTAAAAATTTGTAGCATATGTTTTCATTTTTTTCCTGCTTAAGGAAAAAGGGTTTAAAACTTATTTTAACTCTTCTTAACTACATTTTATTGTGCTTGTTTTCAAATTTCACAAATTTAACTCTGGAAAAGTAGAGCTGTGACTTATGGTTTTGAACTTGCTTTGTGGAAACATTGTATCTGATCCTGTGGAAGAGCCAAGAAAGACTAGAGAAGATCTATGCTAAACATAATCATAACAGAGATAAGTTATATACAAAGTATCAATTGTCACCCCTTGGATGATTAAGCTACTTATACAAGTATATACAAGTATATTATACAAGTATAATACTTGAAAACTCAGTGTAAGTTATCTTGTTTATATAAGGATGCTTTCCAACAATTATGCACAAAGTATTTTTAACTTAAGTATTTAAATCTAGGTTTTCTTTAATAATTAGAATATGAATCAAAATAATTTTACTATGTTTGTAAGATCTGTTGACTGTGGGTCAAGGCAAGAGAAGTAAAGTTACATAGATTATATTTAGTGTATCTTATTTAACTTTTTGACACAAAGTACAGTCATTTATTTGGGCAACTAATAATTTTCTTCATAAAACATACCTTTAAAACTTGACAAGTTGCAATTAAATTCCCAGTTCCTTCAAGCAAAGATGAAAATTGATCAAGGAGATTCATAACTTGAGCTTTTGTCAAATGAATTATATCTTAAGTTATGACTTAGAGATTCTACCTAAGCCATATACATCATTTTATAATTTATACGCTCAAATAAAAATTTAAGCTTAACAAAAACAATGGTAAATAACTAGGCTTTTACATAAATCTTTTTTACTTTCTTTCTGCTAATGTAGAATGACCAAACTAATGGAACTGGCAAACCTTCAGCCCAAAAGACCAAAACCTATAAAGCAACGCCATGTGAGAAAAAAGAGAAAAATAAAGGATATGTTGAATATACCATCATCTGCTTCACACAGGTAGTTTTGTTTTAGAGTATAGGATAAGCGTTCTTTATATAATTTAATTGCTTAACTGAAATCGTTTCTCATTCTGACTTTTATCAGTCCATTTCATTTACCAGTGATTTCTTATTTGCCAAATTCACAAGTATCCCTAATTTTCTTAAAGTTGACCAGCATTTGATACTATTGACCATGCCAGGTTTCAAAATTGTCCACCTTTAATTTTCTTGTTTCTCATATTTAACTCCGTCTCTTCCTCTTTTTCTTCCTCCTTTTTTCTTTATGACTTTCACTCACTCACTTCGGAGAATGCAGTGGCACCCCACTCCAGTACTCTTGCCTGGAAAATCCCATGGACAGAGTAGCCTGGAAGGCTGCAGTTCATGGGGTCGCTGAGGATCGGACACGACTGAGCGACTTCACTTTCACTTTTCACTTTCCTGCATTGGAGAAGGGAATGGCAACCCACTCCAGTGTTCTTGCCTGGAGAATCCCGGGGACGGGGGAGCCTGGTGGGCTGCCATCAACGGGGTCACACAGAGTCGGTCACGACTGAAGTGACTTGGCAGTAGCAGCACTCACTCACTTGCTTTTTAAGTATTGGATTCCCATATATTCCTGTCTGTGGTCATTTTCCCGTCATATATTTTTACTAGTTGTTAATATCATTAATTTTTATGATTCACCTGTTGTAGCTGATAGATTACAAATCTCCATCTCTAGATTTAAACTCCTGAGTTTTTTTTTCCAGTTTCCTGTTTGTATACTCAGAATCTTGTATGCATTTAAGGTATTATTCAAAGCAAAATTAATTTGCTTTCATTATGTCTTTCTCTTCCTGTACTGATGGTTTTGATAATGGCATCACTGGTGTGCTTATATGAAAGTTTGTTAGTTTTTCCTAACTTCACTACCTGATATCAAACATTTTAAAAGTTCACATGGCTTAGCACACAGGCCCCACCTTTAAATAGTTATTAAATGTGTGATAAGTTCTATGCTAAATATTGTGGGGTTTGGAGCATGCTTCCAAAGCTCAGTGCTACCTTTTCAAACAGTGAGTTAATAGTCTTATGGGCAGGTAAAACATACACACAGATGACTATTGTATTAGCAATTATAATATTAAATGATATAACAAGACGTAGCTGAGAATGAAAGATTGTGAGAAAGGAGAAATCACAGCCAGTTAAGAAATCTGGAAAGACTTTAAGATAGAGGAAACAGTTTGAGCTGGGCTTGGAGAAGGAGAGGCAAAAATGAGTCAGGGAGGAGAGATGCAATTTGAATAAAAAAAAGTACATTTCCAGAGGTAAGGCAGTTTGGTGCATAGGAATAGAAATAATGAAAGGGAAAGCTAGAAGGATATGGAGATAATATGGAGATACCTGCCTTAAATGTTGTGTAACGATATTTGAGTACATTGAAGGAGCTGTTTTAATACATCAAAAAATTAAAAATGTCTCTCAGATTTTATCGTCTTACAGTAAGCTTTCAGGAAATATACTGATATGGGGTAATGATCAGGGCAATGAATATAAAATAATTTTATTAGATATAAATTAACTTCCCAGTATGTCTTAAACTTTGTGTTAGAATAGAGAAATTGCCAATGAAATAGTGTTTATTACTGTGTATTTTATTTGAAATGTATTATCCCTTTTGACTGATTATCTGACATTTTGCATTAACAAATTTTTTTTTGAAATTATGATAGAAATTATTAGCCTGTTTGCCATGGATTTCTGTGTGCTTAAATATCTTAATCAATGAAAATTGCCATTAATTACAGTTTTAATTCTGTTCAGCTTTTCTACAAGGTAAATTTCCTTTGAACTTGTAAGTAACTTCATAAATTGAGAAAAGTTTGTTAAAATGATATTTTTTACATTTTTAAAGGAATGGGTCTTTAATCATT
The DNA here is from genome assembly GCA_006410615.1 of Neotragus moschatus. Classification (NCBI taxonomy): domain Eukaryota; kingdom Metazoa; phylum Chordata; class Mammalia; order Artiodactyla; family Bovidae; genus Neotragus; species Neotragus moschatus. Next base: position 693,704 of record SJYA01000591.1, read on the forward strand.
GGATATTTTAGAATTATTTTCTCATGTTAAGTGTACATATTATAATGCATATTTCCCACCTATGTATGTTTTCACACCACTGCTGCTGCTAAGTTGCTTCAGTTGTATCTGACTCTGTGTGACCCCATAGTCCCATGCTTTTAATCCCTATAACAGCACCAAACAATTAAAAACTAATATAGTTGACCCTTAAACAACATGGGTTTTAACTGTGTGGGTCCACTTGTATGCAGATTTTTTCAGTAAATACTACAGTACTACATGATCCGAGGTTGATTAAGTCCATAGATATGGATCCATGAATACAGAGGAACCATGGATATGGAAGGTTGACGAAGTTATATACATACAGGTTTTTGACTGCTGGGGTCAGGGCCCCTAACCTCTTGAGTTCAAAGGTCAGCTGTAATGTGAACCAATTAAATTTTCCAGTGACTACATTAAAAGATGATATTAATTTTAATAATGTATTTTATTTAACCAGTTATACCTGAACTGTTGTCTCAAAATACAATTAATATAAAACATTATTGAAATGTTTTACATTTCTTTTTTTCCACACAAAGTTGTCAAACTCTGGTGTATATTTTGTACTTAGAACATAAGTACAGGTTAGAACATAAGCAAGATTTCAAGTGCTTATTAGCCACATGTGGCTTATGGCTACTCCATTGGCCAGCATAGATTTATTATATGTAGTATATAGAATACAGTGCATAAAATGCTTACATTACACATAGAATGAACTTTTTTGCATATTGGCCAATATCCTGACATTTAGAATCAATAGTCCTAAAGTTCTGTCTCTTGTCATTTACTGACTGATTTTATGCAATTATTTAACATCCTTTAATCTCAAACTCCTTACCTGTCTAAACTAAGAATTTTAATAATATCCATATGAGAATAGTTATTAGGATTTTTGAAGTATTAAATGTAAGTTATTTTGTTCAGTGCCTCTAGTGTGTTTTATTAGCTTTTTAAATTTAAAGTTAATATAAAATAATGTTTTTCTCAAAATTGTTTGCAATTACAAAGTAATGCTATGATTGTTTATAAACAGCAGTTTACATCCAGTATTGTTACCTTCGGATGTATTTGACCAACCACAACCTGTAGGTAATAAAAAAATTGAATTCCATATATCTGCTGACATGCAAGCTGCATTTAAGAAAGATTTAGAAAAGCAACAGAATTGTGAAGAAGAAAATTGTGGTAAGCATATTCTAGTTCTTTAACATGCTATGTAAAAACTTTTCTCAGTCAGTTTTTTGTATTAGAATTAAATTTTATATGCTTCTGTTTTTAGTATTTGTGAGTATATTTAAAATGTGCAATTAGATCTTCCTTAGTGTCATAGAATACTATTCATTTTAAACTTTTTAAATAAAACTAAAATTGGTGCTAAATGTGTTACCTTTTATTAGTAATGAGCTCTAGGGTGAAATTTACTCTGGTTTTTGCTGATGTTTATTTACTCAAAAAATATAAGTGTTTCTTGTATTGAATTATTTTTCATTGCTTACTAAATGTGTGATGCTCTGTGGTTTTGTTAGTACAGTTGAATTACTGGTTAGGAAAACAAGCTGTGAAATCTTTTGGAGATTTCATGTAATTTTTTTTAATCCAAAAGATACGGAAGGTTGTTAAACAAGATACCATTCTTAAGTTTAAAGATAATATACTGATATTACAGATTTTTTTCCTACTTATTTTAAACATTATTTTGATATTATACTACAGTGGCATTTCTTTATTCTTTTAATTTTTAAATTTTAGAAATAATACCAGCCTATAGAAAAAATAATCAGAACAGAAACTTGTGAAATTTTAAAAAGTTAACACCTCAAACCCTACTTTTCCCTATCTGACTACTTAGAGATAAGCATTGTTAGTAATTTGATATGAAGGTAGTCCTTCTAAATCTCATCCTATGCTTGTGTATAAACATTTTATTTCCTTTCTTTTTTTTAAAAATAATCATCATAGGTTACTTTTTGACGCTGCATTACACTCTATGGTAGAGTTATGTCAATATTTCATTAAATTCTAATGATAGAAGTTGAGGTTTCGTTTTTTTATTATTATAGAAATTCTGGTATGTACATTTTTGTACATATATCTTTGAAAGCCCTTGTATGAATATAGGGTAGAGTTCTAGTAAGTGTTGCAGATGTACTGAATGAATAGGTGTTTTAAGTCTTGTCTCTCTGATGGTATAGCTCTTTTTTTGTTTGTTTCAGTGTTTGTATTTGATGGCTAGTGATGCTTTGACACAAATTTCTTATTTTTTAAGCATAATTTACTCAACTTAGACCTTATTGAGGGGTGTGGCAGTCATCCCATTCTACATCAGTGTAGAATAATGGTAAATAAACAATGAAAAAGTTGTAAAGGTTCTTTTCTTCCTGATGCCTTCAGGCCACAGAATCTCTCTTAAAACAGTAGTTTTTCGACATTAGGAGACTTTTAAGATCCTAAATGTGGCATGCAGATGTGGCATGTTTGCATCATTTTCATAGCTTTTTTAAGGTTTTGTTTGCCTTTTTAGGTAGTATAACTGGGAATTTTTCTACTACATGTTTAATCCTGTCCTTTCCAACCCTCTACCCCAAATCAGTTTCACTTTCACTGAAGCTAAAATTGATGTTTTCTGAATGAAATTCATATGTTGTGAATTAAAAATTTATAATAATGATTTTAATTTTCCTATTTGAGTAAGTATACAAATACATGGTTTTCCTGACCTCTTGTAGGACTACCTCCTGACCTTTTTTTTTTTGGTGGGGAGAGGTATAATGGATGGATTTTTTTTTGGAAGTGTCTTTTTTTATGATTTTCATGTTATAGTGGCAGAGTTGAATAGTCATGATAGAAACCATATGGCCTGCAAAACCTAAAATATTTACTGTTTGAACCTTTATAGAAAAAGTTTGCTCACCAATTTCAAAGCATTGAGAAAAACACCAAAGAGGTTTAGTGCTAGAAGATATCTTAAAAATTAAAAATGGAGAAGAAAAACTATTTTGAAGGGGAAATTTTTAATGGCTAATGTCAATGTTAACTCTAGACTTACCTGCTACTGAAGCTGATGCATCTAATATAGGATTTGGAAAAATCTTCCCCCAGCCAAATTTGAACGTCACAGAGGAGATTAAAGACGACTCTGATGAAATGCCATCAGAATGTATTTCTAGAAGGGAGTTGGAAAAGGGCAGAATTTCTCGAGAAGGTAATTTCATGAAATAAACCAGAATTTACTTTCTATTTTACATTTTTTTGGCCCTTCAGAAGCAAAACAAATCTCTTCATGTTATTTACCTTAACTAAAGCATGTACTTCAAGACATATCTTCAGTTAAATGTTTTTAATCATCACTTTTGGTTTTTAGTGTTCATACTTTATAGGGAAAAAAGTATTGCTCAATACAATGTTCCTAGAGTATATTTGTTTGGGAGAATGTTTTCATTTCTGAGGCTTTTATATGACAACTTAAGTCAGTGTGACCAACAGTCTGAAATTCTGTATTCAAGATACAGTTGATAGACCATCACAATACTGTGTCTGAGATGTATGCAAAGCAGTTGTTTGTCTAAAAATATAGTTTTAACTCTTTGGTAATTAAAAGCCTGTGTTTATGAATTTTATATCCTAATATGATAGTTTTTTTACTTCTAATGGATTTTTCCTATTTTAGTATATTTTAAAATATTTAGGGGTTTTAGATTGACATGTGATACATAGTAACTTCATAATAATTGGAAACAGACTTCCAAATAGCATTTTTGCTTAACCATCTAGTTGTCAGGAACACATTTCAGAGACTGAATAGAAATAGCTACATAGGGATTCAGAACACACAGTTTGTCTGAAATACTTGATAATTACATTTTGAGTAATTTATTTTACATTTGAATATATTGTTGTCTGGTATGGGAGATTGACTTTAATCAGAAAATAACACAGATGTTTGATAGCATCTTTATTTGCTCAGTCATAAAAATATTTTATTGGATGCATTTTAGTAATTATAGATGCCTGAAATTTTTTAACTTATCACTTTAGATTCTTAATGGGTATTTTTATACCATTAGTAACATTGTCATTAATTTCTATGATTTTAACATTTTCTTAATGCTTATTTTGTCTATTTAGCAGTTATATTTGATTTCTGTTAAAGTTTTTCTTAAAAAATGTTGATGAAGCTGTCTTAATTTTGTATCCTTTTCTTGCTTTGTTTTTATGTAAGAAATGGAAACACTTTCAGTTTTTAGAAGTTACGAACCTGGTGAACCAAACTGTAGAATTTATGTAAAGAATTTAGCTAAACATGTTCAGGAAAAGGTAAGTTGAAATTTATAAATTGGTTTTATTATTTTGCATGTTTTCCCCTGGTTTTCCTTATTAGTCTTTTCTTTGTTGAAATTCTAGGACCTTAAATTTATTTTTGGAAGATATGTTGACTTTTCATCAGAAACACAACGGATAATGTAAGTGGCATGTATATTCTCAAATTTTGTTTTGTTTTTAATCTGTTAGAAATTAGCCCTTTTTAAATATCATATTCCCTTTAGTGATTAAAATTATATGAAGAAGATTGCTCATATCTGTTGCATAATTAATCTTTTAGACATCTAGGTCAGGATTCAGCAGATTTCTTTTTAAATGAACAGAGAGTAAAAACTTAATATTTTTATATTACAATATTACAGTGCCTGTTGCAGCTACTCAGTTTTGTTTTTGTAGCATGAAAACAGCTCTAAACAATACATAAATGAATATTAATGACTGAGTTCCAATAAAACATTTATAGAAACAGGCTTCACCATAAATTGTAGGCTTCTTTCCTAACCCTAAAGCAGTGGTTCTCAAACTTAAACCTGCCTAAGAGTTTAGTAAAACCATTTCCTTGGTCCATCTCTAAAAAGTTTGGTTTTCTAAGCTGAGATAGGATGGATGAATTTGTGTTTCTAAAAAGCCCATGGATAATGCCACAGCTGCTGGTCCAAAGATTAGATTTTGAAAACTAGTGTTTTAATGACTAAACCAGGAGTATATGATACTAAAGCCAGGTGTTTTAGATTCTTCCTGTAGTGGTAGCTTCCTTTCTTTCAGTTGGAAAGACTTCCATCTTATGAGCGCAAAAGAGAAGTATATGATTGTAAGTGATTTAAAAGTTAGAATTTTAATTCTTTGAAATTTTATAACTAGTTAACTCTAAAATATGTATGACCTTGGCCATATAAATTAGAAGTAAAAATTAGAAAATGTAAGGAGGGAGACTCTTGAATGGAAGTTAGAGAAGTGACTAATTAATGTAAAATTAATATTTTAAAATCGTAACCTGGGCAATGTACTTCTTTATATAAGCATGCACTGTGTTTTAAAAATGTCCATTTATACTCATTAATGGCAGATACCTCTTTTTGTTGGGATACCAAAAGTTTATTTTGCTGGACATGCAAAATGGTAACCCTTGTTCCTGTTGTTGCCTTAGTATAAGCGGAAAAAATTTAAAAATATATACATTTGTGTGTGTGTGTGTGTGTATGTAAATGTGTGTATGTCACTCACAAATGTATTGTGTTATTGTGTGTGCCTATATATATATGCGTGTGTGTATGTACACACCATGTTTATGCATCCTTTCTGTTTCCAGTATTGCCTCCCATTAGCATTTGAGAGGAAAAATAATTCTGTATTGAGAAACTACACATCAAAATGATAATAATTGTTCCTGTGGGACTAGTCTTGTGAATTTTTTAGAAAAAAATTTAACTGCACATTTTGATTCTTAAAATTTCTTATATGCTTTTGCTAGTCTCATAGACTAAATGCTAGGCAGTATTTTAGTTGTAAATTATAGTCTGTTTTTTAAGTAGTTTAGCGTATAGTTTCCTCCCCTGAATTGTTGACAGGTGAATACACTAGGGAATAATAGACTAACTTGGAATGCAAAATCTGGTTTGTATTTTTGGCCCTAACTTTAGCTGTCAGTATAACACTGAAGAATTCACTCAATCTCTGTACACATCATCTGTAAAATGGTGATTTTTGATTAGGTGATCAATAAGGTCCCTTTCTACTCTGAAATTCATTGTTACTTTTCTATAGTTTCTGTCAGCCATTTTATTCTTGGTTGTATAGTTGTTTTTGTCACTTGAGTAAAGAGTATTAAATTGGCTGCATAAAACTTAAAAAAGAGAGATGGAAGAAAAACTTATTTACTTTTATAGTTGCAAGTAGTATGATTTTCTAAAATCATATATACTTTTATGATAGTTAAAATATAAGAATATCATTAAACTTATATTACTTATGAAAACAATTTTAAAACAGAATATAAAATATAATTTTAGAAAGCCTAAATAATGTGCTAATCAGATAGTAGAGTCATTTTTATTCTGAAATAGCAGAATTTTAACACATTCCCATTCACTTCATCAGAATTCTTTGACATTCTTCAAGTCAAAACATTCTTTCTTCCTTGACTTCTAGGTTTGATATACGCTTGATGAAAGAAGGTCGCATGAAAGGACAAGCTTTCATTGGACTTCCAAATGAAAAAGCAGCAGCCAAAGCGTTAAAGGAAGCTAATGGATATGTTCTTTTTGGAAAACCTATGGTGGTTGTATCCTTCAAATTAGTTGGTTCCAGATTGAGTTTATAGCAGGAAGGGTATAGTTGAAACTAATTTTTATATTATGCTTTGGAAATCTCAACAGCTTGCATTCCAGCTTGAAAATATTCAGTTATAAAATTTATAATACAAACATTTGAGTCAGATGACAATGTTATTTGGATTTTTATTGGAAAATAAGCATAATGAGGCTATTAAAATCCAGCCAAGTCTAAACATTTTATTTAATACTTAAAATATATATACTCATGCTAAACCAAAGATAGTACAGTATCCAGAAGTACATTAGAATCGTTAAAAGGAAGATATGATTCATTGTAGTTCAATTTTATATTTTATTGTATTGTAATTCATATATATGTTTAAGAATTTTAATAACAATGTATCATAGATTAGCCACCGTGCTTTCCGCAGTTAATGCAATTTCAAACTAGAAATTAGTGGGATAAGTGAAGGAGCAGAGGTATAGGTGTAAAAAATGACTGTAAAAAAAAAAAAAAGGGTAAACTTTTTGCTTCTCCCCCAGATCATAGACAGCTAGGAGGCAGTCAAGAAATACTAACGAATGACTGAGTAGGAAGACAAATAGAGAAATTAAAAACTCTGCTCCTACCCTACATTAGGATGTTCTTAATAATTCTTTAGAAAAGATTCCTTTCATGTTTGTGAAGGAAACCTTAATTTTTAAATATTAGCAATTTGCTCGATCTGCTAGACCAAAACAAGATTCTAAAGAAGGAAAAAGAAAGTGTTAAACATCAGTAAAGGTAAGTGTGGTGATAACATACTAAAAGGACAAGACTTTCTTGAGAGAAAGTTAAGAAAGAATCACAGCCTGAGTAATGTTTTTAAAGGATCCATCACTCTGACTGTCTAACTATGCTGTTAATTTTCATTAAACTTCACAATTATGCAATAAAGTTCATTTGTATGTAAATTAAATTTGGAGAGAAGGAATTTTATAAGGGCAATGTATCTTTATTCTTAATTTACTTTCTTTTCTTAGAAAAAAGCAGTACTTCTTACATTTTAACATGTATTATAATTACCTAGAGAGCCTGATAAAACATAGATTACTGCGTTTCCTCTAACCCCCATACAGAATTTCTGATTGAGTAGGTCTGCAAGAGTGTTTGGCCTTGGGTAATCAGTTTTCCTAGTTTTCCTGTGAATAAGAGGTTTTCTAGGATACTGGACTTTTTAATGCTAACAGTGGGAAGATGTCTGCCAAGTCAGGACAAGTTGGTTACCCTTGTTGGGACCTGAGAATTTGCATTGCTGATTACTAATTGTCCTCAGAGAAATATGTCCATATTTTTTGGAATGAAGTGTTTCAGCTTTCAAATAAGTAATTTTAATTCATAATTAAGTAATTTGATAATTAAAATAAAAATGAAGCATTTTATGTCAATGTTGATTTAAGAAAGATGAGTGGAACTATATTTATTTTGTTTTAAATCTTTCTGCTTTAGAATAATGGAAGAACATGAATAAATGGGCCAAAATTACTGATGGTTAAGCTGAAAAAATTATATAAAGAAAGTTATGCTAATGTTTATTCCTTTTGGGAGGCACCTTGAATATTTGAATTTTGTAATAAGTATCTATACTGGTATAGTCAGACGTCTTACAGATACTTTAGAAGAACAGATGAAAATAAACCATTTTCTATGTGTGTTTAAAAAATTATTTGTAAATCTAACATGAAATATGAGAAAAAAAATTAAATTGCATTCTGCTGTTCTTCTTTAGAAGCATCCCTGCGTAAATACTGCTGTAATACTGTCATACAAAGTGTATCCTTTCTTGTCGTATCCTTTTGGGGCAGTGTTTTTTTTATTTTCCTAGAAGTGTTTTGTTTCTCCCCAACCCACTGATCCAGCTTATGCAATAACTTTTTTCTTTTTACAATGTACTGAAATTATTTCTAAAATTATCTGTGTTGATTGAATACATCTTTTATGTGGTTTTTAGATTTGTTCCTGAATTTTCTATGCTATCCTTTAGGTTATGTAGTTTTTCCAGAGAAAGTTAGTGAATCAAGTCAACTTATTTATGTGGAGAATGGATACATTTGCTTTAACACAGATTTTATTCTTGCTTCTTCTATTTATATGTTTTCTAAGTCTAATTCAGTAACATAAATGCTTTCTCTTTCATGATGTATGTGGTTTAGGCATTCTGTATAACCTATTATAAAATTTTGGGAAAAGGGTCCCCCCCCCATAAAAAGTACATATGTTGAAATTTTAAATAACTGAATTTTAGTGTGAATTCCAAATAAGAGTAGCAAACATCTGAGGTTTTATTATTGAAATCTCCTTTGAGATAGCAAGTAGAAGTATCTTTTTTTCCCTTTAATTTTCTAAACAAAATAAAAAGATTAAGAAAAGAGTAAGAGAGAGGAGAAGATATAAAGTTGACTCAGAGTAGCACAATAAGTGGAAAGAAACAGTTCTGATAGATATGTAAGAGCAGTGGTTTCCGGAGCTGTTGATAATCAGAACTGCCCAAACAGTGGTTCTCAATTTGGCTGCATATTAGAATGACTTGCAGAAATTTAAAAAAAAAAAAAAAAAAGAAAAATAATAAAGTAAAAAGTATGTTGCTTGGGTTTCTTCCCAGAGTTTTGTTTTAATTGGCCTAGATTTCTGCATAGATAACAATATTTTCAAACCTCACTGAGTATTGATTCTAATGTGCAACCAAGGTTGAGAACCACTGAGGAAGGATTTTTATATGTTTAGATTCCTGGACTCTATCCTAGAACTGACAGATGAGAATCTCTGGAATCAGGACCAAGAATCTATTTTTCTGTTATTAATTCTAAGGACTGACCAATTTGATTCCTGCTTTGTTAGATTAAACTGATTACATGGATCCAAGACATGACCCTAGCCATCTAAACTTTTATTAGTAGGAAAATACAGCGTTGGAGTATTTATATCCCTTTTCTTACTATCCTACTAATAGTACTATGAAGGCAATGCAAAATTCTGTTGTTAATCATTATCACTTAAAGATAACAAAAAGCAGGAGATTATTGAAATTGCTGTTGCTTTTTTTATTGGCACAGTTAAATATTTTGTTTTTTAATGCTATAAATCAGTTTATATGCTTAGATAATTAAAATTTTGTTGCACTGACATGATTCACTAATTTTCCAAATATAAATGTTCTAGCTTTTAGTTATTTTAGTAGAACTAGTGAACTGTTTAATAATCATTATTTTTAATTAATTTTTATGGTGTTTTAGGTTCCTTTATCTCTCAAGTTCTTTCCACCTTTGTGGAGATGAAATTGACCACCTGGACTATGGAACTGTGCGTAATAGCTTTTAAAGTGTATTTAAAAATTAAATCTATATGCATTTAAATCAGTTTATTAGAGATGTATCACATGTATTTTAATCATCTTCCTCATATAATAAATTATTTTCTTTCCAACTAAAATAATGATCATAATTTTTCTGTGTTATTTATATGTTGAGGAATGTATAATTTGATACTTACATAAATTTTTTATCAAGTAATTTTATAATGCTAAATATAAATTTTCTTTTATGGTTACAAATATTGCCCTTTTTCATTCTTACTTGTATACTGATGCACTTAATTTTTTTTTTTTGTAATCTTATTTTTTTATAATTATTTTCAGAGTCGTTTTACTTGGTTGAGTTTCGTTGATTTTGATGTTGTTGCTTTCATTTTGTTTTTTCTCTTAAGTGCTAGGGATTTTTCACAGGTTAGGGAATATGTATACTTGCCCTAACAGTTTTTCATTGTTGTGTCTCCCAGTGTATTAGAATGTCACTCAGTGGTATAAATGTTTCCTATATAAAATTATTCTGTTCCCTTAGTAAAATTAATTTCAGCTGTATGTTAAGTAGGAAACATTGATATGTTTTATTGAATTTGTTCTGGTTGATACTCTTCTGTGAGTATATAGTAACAGTTTTACCTTAGAGTCACTTAGATCTTTGTTGGAATGATCTTGTGTATCACAGCTTTTTCCCTTTTACTCATAGCTTTGTGAAATAAGGTAAGTGAAAAGTTTAAAGGTAGAAAATAGAAGAATGGAAATTTGAACCCTGGAACAATCTAATATTTAGATGTCAAGTAGTAAGAAAACGTGATGAAGAGTAGGTAAACCCAAGTGAAGAAAGAAGCCCAGCTAGGAAGGAGTGATAAAATATGTTAGGTCTGTTGATGATGCAAGAAAGATGAGTTCTGAAGACAACTGTTAAGGAGTCTTGCTTTCTAAGGGAATAGTGAAATGGGTTGATAATACAGGGGGATATAGTATCAAGAAGGTTTTGTTTTTATTTGATAAAGATTGAAAATATAGCAGATTTGTATGGTCTAATGTAATAGAGAAAAAATAGAGACATGATGCAGGAGTGAGAGGAATGTCACTGGAACCATAGATACGGTGTATAAATAGAAGGGTTAGTTTTAAAGATGGATGTGTAAACAGTTCATTAATAGCAGTGGAAGGAAGGACAGATTATAAAGATCTAGATATTTGCAGTCTGGTATGTCTAATGGGAGCATATAAAATTTTTGTTGTATTTTCTCAGTAAATAGAAAGCAAGATCATGAAGTAGAGGGAAGAACTCTTGGGGAAAAATGGATTGAGGAAAGAAGATATAATATAGATACTTAGGGAAGTGAGAAAAAGATGCTTAGAAGGATTGCTGGATATTACTTAAAAAGTGCCTACTTGAAGTCCATGGTTGTTAATTTAATTGAGATCAGTCAATCTGGTTTTGTGTTTTTCCCAATTTAGCCTTTGTACTACTATTGAGTAGACAGTCAGATTTTTAAAGTTGGTATTTTCTCACATGAATATAACAAAAAGGGAGAAGGGGGAAAAGTGTTGACATAATCAAAAGAATGATTATGAAGGAGGGACATGGAAAGTAATTTGGTAATGAGCAAATTGACAAAATGGAGTTTCAGGCACAATGGAGAAATGGTATGATCCATTGAGATTGCAGTGTGGTTGAAGATGTGTTGTTATTTCTTAGAGGTAGCAAATTTGGGAAGTTGAAATAGAGTAAGGGAATGAGATTGAAAATATTAGAGCACAGTAATTAGTGACTTCTAGAATATGAGTATGATAGTTTAGTGAAAGTGAGGTTATGGAAAGAGATGAATTCAAGAAATTGAGAAACGTGGATATCAAAAGGATCATATGTGTTTTAGAAATTATCATTAATTATGATAGGAGTAGTGAGCCAAAAGCTAAATTATTCCTTGGAATGTGTGTAAATTTGTCAGGTTTATGACAGTGCATTCCAGTATTTTTGCCTGGAGAAACCCATGGACAGAGGAGCCTTGAGGGCTACAGTCCATGTGGTCGCAAAGAGTTGGACACAACTGAGTGACTAACACAAACACTACCAAAAAAGAATGTTTCTTAAAATCAACCTAAATAAAATCCTGGAGTACCTATCGTGCTGTAGTGTTGAGAATTTCACCCTTAATAGTTCATTGAAAAATAGTGTATTAAAGTGGTTTTAGAGGGATAGGTTCAAAATTCAAATGTGTTCATGCCTTAGTTGCTTTATGGCTTTTTTTTTTTTTTTTTTTTTTTTTTTTTTGGAANTTTAAATCAGTTTATTAGAGATGTATCACATGTATTTTAATCATCTTCCTCATATAATAAATTATTTTCTTTCCAACTAAAATAATGATCATAATTTTTCTGTGTTATTTATATGTTGAGGAATGTATAATTTGATACTTACATAAATTTTTTATCAAGTAATTTTATAATGCTAAATATAAATTTTCTTTTATGGTTACAAATATTGCCCTTTTTCATTCTTACTTGTATACTGATGCACTTAATTTTTTTTTTTTGTAATCTTATTTTTTTATAATTATTTTCAGAGTCGTTTTACTTGGTTGAGTTTCGTTGATTTTGATGTTGTTGCTTTCATTTTGTTTTTTCTCTTAAGTGCTAGGGATTTTTCACAGGTTAGGGAATATGTATACTTGCCCTAACAGTTTTTCATTGTTGTGTCTCCCAGTGTATTAGAATGTCACTCAGTGGTATAAATGTTTCCTATATAAAATTATTCTGTTCCCTTAGTAAAATTAATTTCAGCTGTATGTTAAGTAGGAAACATTGATATGTTTTATTGAATTTGTTCTGGTTGATACTCTTCTGTGAGTATATAGTAACAGTTTTACCTTAGAGTCACTTAGATCTTTGTTGGAATGATCTTGTGTATCACAGCTTTTTCCCTTTTACTCATAGCTTTGTGAAATAAGGTAAGTGAAAAGTTTAAAGGTAGAAAATAGAAGAATGGAAATTTGAACCCTGGAACAATCTAATATTTAGATGTCAAGTAGTAAGAAAACGTGATGAAGAGTAGGTAAACCCAAGTGAAGAAAGAAGCCCAGCTAGGAAGGAGTGATAAAATATGTTAGGTCTGTTGATGATGCAAGAAAGATGAGTTCTGAAGACAACTGTTAAGGAGTCTTGCTTTCTAAGGGAATAGTGAAATGGGTTGATAATACAGGGGGATATAGTATCAAGAAGGTTTTGTTTTTATTTGATAAAGATTGAAAATATAGCAGATTTGTATGGTCTAATGTAATAGAGAAAAAATAGAGACATGATGCAGGAGTGAGAGGAATGTCACTGGAACCATAGATACGGTGTATAAATAGAAGGGTTAGTTTTAAAGATGGATGTGTAAACAGTTCATTAATAGCAGTGGAAGGAAGGACAGATTATAAAGATCTAGATATTTGCAGTCTGGTATGTCTAATGGGAGCATATAAAATTTTTGTTGTATTTTCTCAGTAAATAGAAAGCAAGATCATGAAGTAGAGGGAAGAACTCTTGGGGAAAAATGGATTGAGGAAAGAAGATATAATATAGATACTTAGGGAAGTGAGAAAAAGATGCTTAGAAGGATTGCTGGATATTACTTAAAAAGTGCCTACTTGAAGTCCATGGTTGTTAATTTAATTGAGATCAGTCAATCTGGTTTTGTGTTTTTCCCAATTTAGCCTTTGTACTACTATTGAGTAGACAGTCAGATTTTTAAAGTTGGTATTTTCTCACATGAATATAACAAAAAGGGAGAAGGGGGAAAAGTGTTGACATAATCAAAAGAATGATTATGAAGGAGGGACATGGAAAGTAATTTGGTAATGAGCAAATTGACAAAATGGAGTTTCAGGCACAATGGAGAAATGGTATGATCCATTGAGATTGCAGTGTGGTTGAAGATGTGTTGTTATTTCTTAGAGGTAGCAAATTTGGGAAGTTGAAATAGAGTAAGGGAATGAGATTGAAAATATTAGAGCACAGTAATTAGTGACTTCTAGAATATGAGTATGATAGTTTAGTGAAAGTGAGGTTATGGAAAGAGATGAATTCAAGAAATTGAGAAACGTGGATATCAAAAGGATCATATGTGTTTTAGAAATTATCATTAATTATGATAGGAGTAGTGAGCCAAAAGCTAAATTATTCCTTGGAATGTGTGTAAATTTGTCAGGTTTATGACAGTGCATTCCAGTATTTTTGCCTGGAGAAACCCATGGACAGAGGAGCCTTGAGGGCTACAGTCCATGTGGTCGCAAAGAGTTGGACACAACTGAGTGACTAACACAAACACTACCAAAAAAGAATGTTTCTTAAAATCAACCTAAATAAAATCCTGGAGTACCTATCGTGCTGTAGTGTTGAGAATTTCACCCTTAATAGTTCATTGAAAAATAGTGTATTAAAGTGGTTTTAGAGGGATAGGTTCAAAATTCAAATGTGTTCATGCCTTAGTTGCTTTATGGCTTTTTTTTTTTTTTTTTTGCATTTTCCATGGGAATAATAAAAATGCCTAACTTGGGATTGTTATAAAGTTGATTACATGGATGTAAAATACTTGCATCTGGTTGTGTGTGTGTGTGTGTGTGTGTGTGTATAGAGAGAGTGTCACATTTTCAATAAGTATTAGCTCTCATAGTGGTGGTTGTGGTGATTCTCAACTCACCCTGATACTGAAGGTGATAAAAAGTTCTGAGATTTTCAGTTAAAATTCAGTCATCATTCCACCTTGATTATCACTGAGATGCCCAGATTCTTCCTTGCCACACCTAGGGAGCAGGAGACTATTTGAAATGTTTAGGATCTTTGGTGTCTAGAAATTATGGAGCTGGAGAAGTACTTACATAGCAAGAGCCCAAATAGCTAGTCTGTCATTGGATTTTTCAATTACTTTAACAATAAGTACCTTTTTCCTTTTACCAGAGAGATTTGGAACGCTGGCCAAGTGTGGTCAGACACGTCACCTCTGAGGCGAGAAGTGAAGTTTCATATAAACCATGTGAAATGAGAGTTGGGAATAGGCTTGTTCACTAAAGGAAATGCATAGCATTGTAAAATCAGAAAATAAACTTAGATATTAGGCAGCTAAAAACAAATGTTTTGCTACATTATGCAGTATATAAAACTCTTTTTGCCATGTGATTGTTTTCCATTTATGCCTTTTACAAGGGCCTGGACTAGTGTAAAGCGAAGGAGATTCCTAGGGTGTAAAATTTAAGGAGGCATATACTTTCAAGTAATGCAAGTGCTCTTCACCATACCTTAGTCATTAACAGAATCAGCATAATCCTGATTAGGTAAATCACCAAATTTAAAAAAAAATGGTAGCATACAAGTTGGGCTTTCCTGATGGTTTGTGGTAAAGAATCTCCTGGCAATACAGTAGACACGTGTTCGATCCCTGGGTCAGGAACAGCCCCTGGAGAAGGAGATGGCAAGCCACTCTAGTATTCTTCCCTGGAGAAATCCCATGGACAAAGGAGCCTGGCGGGCTACTGTCCAAGGGGTTGCAAAAGAGTTGGACACAACTTAGCAACTAGACAACAACAGCGAAGCATACAAGTTGCTGGTTTAGAAGATTTGGAAAGTATTTGCTGTGCAAGTGAAACACCTTCAAAAACCAATGTCTTGAGAGATTTAAGTCTTTGAAATGAAGTAAGACAAAGGAATCAATACCTATTAAGTACCTGAAATTTTAAAGACGTTGTACTGTTTATGTATAGTAATTTGACCTTTAACACACCCTATAGGAAGAGAACACTTACTTTTGAGTAATGAAGTTTTTTGATAAACTTCAATTGTAAGTTAATAAGATACTTTATTACATTTAATTGTTTTTGCTAATGCATGTAAAGCAAAAGATAATGACTTCAGTAGGACTGTTCCAGTAGAGATGACAGCTAAACTACATGTGTTAGGCACATAAGAGGCAGAACTGATGATTCTCAGAAATAGAAATAGAATTCTCACCCCCATAACTTAAGCTACTATATATTATACACTGGAATTTCCTGAAAGCAAACTATAGTAGAGATATAGCATTCACACAAAGGATAGTATAGGGAATTTAAAATAAACAACCAAAACTCACCAAATACTAAAAAAGTACCAGGAAAGAAAGATTCTGTACCCACTGAGCTTAAGCTTTATTACCATGGGGGAAAACTGGGAGATCAATGAAGTATCTATGATTTAATATACAAAGATTTAAAGGAATAACAATATTTAAAAATATGTGTGCATATTTATATGTATATCAGAAATCAGTAAAAGGGTATTTGACTACATAGGACATTTCTTTTTTTTTTACATTATGGTATGGCATCAGTATACTACTTCTCTAGTACTTATATACCAGGATCTTTGAAAATTTAAGAATTCCAGAAGAAAATATCAACAGCTGATTAATTTCTTTATCGTGAATCTTTTCAGAGCTTAATATGGTACATAAAATGTTATATATTATTTATGAAAACATTTAGTATCTTTCTGTGGAAGAAAAAAATGGAGGGGAAAGAGATTGACGTTTGAGTGGGTTGTTCTCTCTATATATATTGGATTTTTCTTTAAAAAAGATACTTGTATATTTTTCTAAATGTTAACATTATTAAATTTGGGTCTTGGGATATGGGGTCTGTTACACTTTTTCACACTTTTCTGTATGACAAATATATCACCTCTTAAATGAAAAATAAAATAGTGAAACACCTCTAATCCAGTGTTTCTTAGCCATTTTTTGCCCTTCTACCTCCATGAATTTTTAGACTTTTTTTTTTCCTAATCATCTTTATGAAATTTTAATACCACAGCATAATATTATGTCTCTTTTGGACTGTTTGTGTATCTGTTCTTATGTTTTAAAAGAGTAAGGTTTTTCTTCCTGCACAACCCAGTGACCTAAACCAGCAGTAGAATTTAGAAGATATTCTTATTAGCAAGCTAAGAATCTTAAATCATGTAATTCTCTGATCTTAGCTGAACAAAATCAGATATTGGTAACAAATATCTGAAAAAAAAATCAAGTTTATAGGTATTAAGTAATGCATTTCCATGTTATATGTATGGATCAAGATAGACTTTTTGTGAGAAATTACTTGAATGAAAATGAAAATTCAACATCAATATTTGGGAACTCCAGCTAAAAGAGAATTTGGCATATTAGAAAAGAAAAATAGCACATTTAACCTTCTACCATAAGGAACTAGAAAAAGAATAAACAGAATGCAGAACAAGGAAATAATGAAAATAATTATAAATCAGTGAACTTGTAGACAGAAAAGAGTTGAAAATATTGAAAACAGGACTAGTTCCTGAGAAGATCAATTGAAAAAGTTCAACCCTCTCAGGTTGTAAAAAAATGATAGTGGAGTATTTTTAGTAAATTTATTTC
The DNA here is from genome assembly GCA_006410615.1 of Neotragus moschatus. Lineage (NCBI taxonomy): Eukaryota > Metazoa > Chordata > Mammalia > Artiodactyla > Bovidae > Neotragus > Neotragus moschatus. The sequence continues at coordinate 711,082 of SJYA01000591.1, forward strand.
CATAAATATGGCAACTTTGATGAAATGAGCCAACTTCCTGAAAGTATTAAACTAATTTGAAAAGCAGGTAACCTACTTCTCAACTCTGAATAACTCTGTATCTAATAAATTTACTTTGTAGTTAAAAGTTTTCCTGGAGGCCTGAAGAGCTTCACTTGTGAATTCTGCAGAACAGTAAATGAAGAAATCAACAATACTGTACAACAAAACATTTCCAAATTCATGTTGAGAGGCATACATTACCTTGGTCATAAAAGAAAACTGTGTTTCTATTTCTCGTAAGTATAGATGCAAAAATCTGTAACAAAATACTAGCAGGTTGAATCAAGCCATATGTAAAAAGGATTTAAATCATGACCAAGAGAACTTTATATTGGGAAAGGCAGTCTGTTGAACCTTTTGAGATCAATAAATGTAAATCATCCTGTCAACAGACTAAAGAAGAAAACGCATATGATCATCTTAATAAATGAAAAAGCATTTGACAAAGCTAAATATCCATTCTTAGTAAAAACTCAGTAAACTGGAAATGGAAAAGAGCTTCCTTAAACTGAAAAGTGTTTACAAAGTCTCTCAATTGTTCTTCAAAGTGAAGTGAAGTCACTCAGTCATGTCCCATTCTTTGTGACCCCATGAACTGTAGTCTACCAGGCTCCTCCATCCATGGGACTTCCCAGGCAAGAGTACTGGAGTGGGTTGTGACCTCCTTCTCCAGAGGATCTTCGCAATCCAGGGATCGAACCCAGGTCTCTTGCATTGTAGGCAGATGCTTTGCTGTCTGAGCCACCAGAGAAGTCCTAAAGGCTAAATGTTTTTCCCAAAAAGGAAGGGGAAACAAGTCAAGGAAGGTTACACTCACTACTCTTCAACATCTCACTGACAGCCAGTTCATAAAATGAGAAAGAGAAGAGTATACAAATTGGAAATTAAAAAATAAAACTCTTCCTATACAGAGGTGATATGATTGTTTATGTAGAAAATCCCAAAGATTTAAAGGCTCCTACAATTGAGTTAAACAAGATTGTACGATTAAAAGTAAATATGTAGAAGTCAGTAAATAAACTACCAATGAACTACTAGACCTTGAAATTTTTTTCTACAATTAACATTTGCAGTAGTACCAGAATTGAAATAATTTAGGTATAAGTCTACCAAAATGTGTATTAGACACTTATGCCAAAGGCCCTTCCCCAAATTTTGATAAAAAAAAGACCTAAGTAAACACAGGACTATACTGTATACGTGACTTGAAAGAGTCATGATTATTGTGATGTCACCTCAAATAGATTCATTTCAAATTGAAAATTGTAGCAGGATAACTTGTTGATATTGCTAAACTGACTTTCAGAACTCTTTGGAAAAACATCAACCAGAATGTCCAGCACAATTTTGAAAAAACAATTATATGACTTAAGTTACATACTTCTAAGGTTTATTATAAACCTAGAATAGCAGTGTATTTGGCAGAAGGATAGATGCATAGATCACTGAAATAGAAAAGTCTACAAATAGACCCACACATGTATGGCAGATTAATTTTTGACAGAAATAATAAGTTCAGTGGAGAGGATTGCTGTTTAAATATAAGATGTTGGAATAATTGGACACCTATACCCGCCCCCCCACACACACACACACAAAAGGGAAATCTTTTAAAAATTTCTTTCACACAATTTATTTGAAATACAGACCAAAAGTTACAGGAAAAAATATCTGTGTGACATTGCTTACACAAGGAATTCCTGTATACAACACCAAAAGTTTCCTCCATTGAAAATAAATTGGATGTCATCCAATAAAAATCTTACTCAGAAGATGCTATGAAAAATTAAGAGGCAGTCACACACTGGGGACAATCTTTGGGGAGCATATATTTGACAAAAGAATATCCAGGATATATATATATATATATATATATATATATATAGAACTGTAAAAATAAAAACAATAAATTTGTAAACACCAAAGATATACAGGTGACAGATAAGCACATGAAATGATGCTTCACATCATCATCCATTCAGTCAGTCGTGTCCAACTCTGACCCCATGAACCACAGCATGCCAGGCCTCCTTGACCATCACCAGCTCCCAGAGTTTACCCAAACTCATGTCCATTGAGTTGGTGATGCCATCCAACCATCTCATCCTCTATTGTCCCCTTCTCCTGCCCTCAATCTTTGCCAGCATCAGGGTCTTTTCAGATGAGTCAGCTCTTTGCATCAGGTGGCCAAAGTATTAGAGTTTCAGCTTCAACATCAGTCCTTCCAATGAACACGCAGGACTGATCTCCTTTAGGATGGACTGGTTGCATCTCCTTGCAATCCAACGGACTCTCAAAAGTCTTCCACCACCACAGTTCAAAAGCATCAGTTCTTCAGCCCTCAGCTTGCTTTTGTAGTCTAACTCTCACTGGAAAAACTGTAGCCTTTACTAGACTGACCTTTGTTGACAGAGTAATGTCTCTGCTTTTTAACACGCTGTCTAGTTTGGTCATNATCCAACGGACTCTCAAAAGTCTTCCACCACCACAGTTCAAAAGCATCAGTTCTTCAGCCCTCAGCTTGCTTTTGTAGTCTAACTCTCACTGGAAAAACTGTAGCCTTTACTAGACTGACCTTTGTTGACAGAGTAATGTCTCTGCTTTTTAACACGCTGTCTAGTTTGGTCATAACTTTCCTTCCAAGGAGTAAGTGTCTTAATTTCATGGCTGCAGTCACCATCTGCAGTGATTTTGGAATTCCCCAAAAGAAAGTCTGCCACTGTTTCCACTGTTTGCCATCTATTTGCCATGAAGTGATGGGACAGGATGCCATGATCTTAGTTTTCTGAGTGTTGAGTTTTAAGCCACCTTTTTCACTCCTCTTTCACTTTCATCAAGAGGCTCTTTAGTTTTTCACTTTCTGCCATAAAGGTGGTGTCATCTGCATATCTGAGGTTATTGATAGTTCTTCCAGAAATCTTGATTCTAGCTTCTGCTGCTTCCAGCCCAGCGTTTCTCATGACATACTCTGCATATAAGTTAAATAAGCAGAGTGACAATATACAGCCTTTATATACTCCTTTTCCTATTTGGAACCAGTCTGTTGTTCCATGTCCAGTTCTAACTGTTGCTTCCTGACCTGCATACAGATTTCTCAAGAGGCAGGTCAGGTGGTCTGGTATTCCCATCTCTTTCAGAATTTTCCAGTTTATTTTGATCCACACAGTCAAAGGCTTTGACATAGTCAATAAAGCAGAAGTAGATGTTTTGCTGGAGCTCTTACTTTTTCCATGATCCAACAGATGTTGGCAATTTGATCTATTTAGACAAATACAAAATGCAACCACAATAAGATGGCACCACAGACCTATTAGAATGGCTTAAAATACACTCTGATAGTACCAAGATTAGTCAAGAATGTGAAGCAACTACAGCTCTCATACATTGCTGGTGAAATTACAAAATGGTACAACCTGTTTTACAAAACAATTTGAGGAACTTTGTAGTAATGTTAACATGTGACCTATCCACTATACTTCTGAATATTTAAGAACAACAAAAACTATGTTCACACAAAAATCTATACCTAAGAGTTTTCTGGGAAGATGATGGAGTAGGAAGTACCAGGAGTTCAACTTGGCACCTAATATAGTTGCACCTGAGTCACTATTTTGGAATTCTGGAATCTAGGGCTTGCAACTTCCAGATGAAGCCTTGGACAGTAAATTGTAGTTAATTTAGGCCAGTTTCAACTCTTAGCATAGTAATAGCAACCAGTCTTCCAACCCCAACCATGTTTCAGGCAGCCATGTATGTATCCTGGAGCACCTTGCTGATAGGAGTCAAGGTGAGCAAGAAGAACACTGAACTCTTAAATACTGAGGAATCTATGCCATAATTATTTATGCCGCTTTTGATCACAGAGGTGCAGAGATTGACAGCCATGGTTGTTACACCTCCCATGTTTGTAAGCCATGTCTCCTATCTCTACCACCCACAGTGAAGTGACTTACAGGAGAATAATAAGCCAGCCCCCCCTTTTTCCTTTCCTCTTTAGTTTTCCCACTTTGGGGAGCCAGTGAACATAGGCTAAGTGTCCTATGGAAAACCATCAAACAGGCCAGCAGGCACACTGAATCACAGGAGAGAGAATAATTGAGGAAGTAATAGCTGAAAACAAATCTGATGAAAAATGAATATGAAATGAAAGTTATAAATATCCAAGAAGTTCAATGAATTCCAGGTAAAACTGACTCAAAAATCCATATCAAGACATAATAAAATTGCATAAGACAAAGAAGTGAATACCCACATTAAAGGGATTCTCAAAGATTATCGGAAGATTTTTGCATCAGGAACTTAGGAGGCCAAAAGAAGTGGGCTGATATAAAGTGCTAAAAAAAAGAAAAATTCAACTAGGAATTCCCTATCTGGCAAGATCATTTTGTTTGTTTTTTTCTTCAAAAGTGAAGGAGATACTGACATTTCTACATAAAGCTCAGAGAGTATACCACTCTACCTTCCTTGCAAGAAACGCTCATGGAAATATTGCGAGGGTCAAATGAAAGGACACTAGATCATAACTAATGCCATATGAAGAAATACAGATCATAATAAAGAGAAATATAGGAACAATTATAAAAGCTAATATTGTAAAAGTGGTCAGTTACTACATTTGTTATCTACAGGATTTAATAGACTAATACATTGAATAGAAAATATTTAAGTCAATAAGCTTGTATTATTGTGATTGTGGTCTGTAAATCTACATGTTGTTTTCTTCTTCATCTAAGGGACCAGTGCATTTAAAATAGTTGTCTATGTTTAGGGGCACACAGTGTATAAAGATGTAATTCAGGGAACCTCAACAACTGAAGACTGGAAACAGAAGTGTAAAGACATTTTTTGTATGTTATTGAAGTTAAGCTGGTATAAATTAAACTAGAATTTATAATTAGTATGTTAAGTGTAAACCCCATGGTAACCACAATGAAAAGAGCTATAGAATACACAAAAAAATGAAGAAGTATTTAAACCTTTTACTACCAAAAAATGTCAACATAAAAGACACTGCAGTGCTGGAGTGGTGGCAGTGTGGCACTGAGCGACTTTGAAGAGATACCCCACATCCAAGGGCAAAGGGTAAACCCCAGCAAGATGCTAGGAGGGGCAAAATCACATTTAGAATCTAACTCCATACCTGCCAAAGATGCTCAGAGGGATCAAACATACTTTGTGTGCACCAGAACACAGAGAGTGAGACAGAACTGTCTTTGAGTATCTCCCGAGGAGACACAATCATAGAAAAATAACCAATCTGATCATATGGACCACAGCCTTGTCTAAATCAAATTATGAGCCATGCCGTTCAGGACCACCCAAGATGGATGGGACATAGTGGAGAGTTCTGATAAAACATGGTCCACTGGAGAAGGGAATGGCATACCACTTCAGTATTCTTGCCTTGTCAACCCCATAAACAGTATGAAAAGGCAAAAAGCAAGAACACTGAAAGATGAACTCCCCAGGTCAGTAGGTGCACAATATGCTACTGGGGATTAGTGGAGATATAACTAGAAAGAATGAAGAGACGGAGCCAACACAAAAACAACACACAGTTGTTGATGTAACTGGTGATGAAAGTAAAGTCTGATGCTATAAAGAGGAAATTGCATAGGAACCTGGAATGTTAGGTCCATGAATCAAGGCAAATTGGAAGTGATCAATCAGGAGATGGCAAGAGTGAACACTGACATTTTAGGAATCAGCAAACTAAAATGGACTGGAATGGGTGAACTTAACTCTGATGACCATTATATCTACTACTTTGGGCAAGAATCTCTTGAAAGAAATGGAATAGCCATAGTCAGCAAAAGAGTCCAAAATGCAGTACTTGGATGCAGTCTCATAAAATACAAAAGGATTTCTGTTTATGTCCAAGGCAAACCGTTAAATGTCACAGTAATCTAAGTCTATGTCCTAACAAGTAATGTTGAAGAAGCTGAAGTTGAATGTTTCTATGAAGACCTACAAGACCTTTTAGAACTAACACCCAAAAAAGATGCAAAAGTAGGAAGTCAAGAATTCTCTGGATTAACAGGCAAATTTGGCTTTGGAGTACAGAATGAAGCAGGGCAAAGGCTAAGAAAGTTCTGCCAAGAGAATGTACCCTTCATAGCAAACATCCTGTTCCAGCCACACAAGAGAAGACTCTACACATGGACATCGCCAACTGGTCAATACTGAAATCAAGTTGATTATATTATTTGCAGCCAAATACACAGAAGCTCTAGACAGACAGCAAAAACAAGACCAGCAGCTGACTGTGCCTCAGATCATCAACTCCTTATTACCAAATTCAGACTTAAATTGAGGACAGTAGGGAAAACTGCTATATCATTCAGGTATGACCTAAATCAAATCGATTGCAATTATACAGTGGAAGTGACAAATAGATTCAAGGAATTAGATCTGATAGAGAGCCTGAATAACTATGGATGGAGGTTTGTGACATTGTAGAGGAGACAAAGATCAAGACCATCCCCAAGAAAAATAAATACAAAAAAAGCAAAAGAGCTATCTGCAGAGGCGTTAAAAATAGCTGTGAAAAGAAGAGAAGTGAAAAGTAAGGGAGAAAAGGAAGTATACACCCATTTGAATGCAGATTTCCAAAGAATAGCAAGGAGAGATAAGAAAGCCTTCCTTAGTGATCAAGGCAAAGAAATAGAGGAAGACAATAGAATGGGAAAGATTAGAGATCTCTTCAAGAAAATTAGAGATACCAAGGGAACTCTTCATGCAAATATGGGCACAATAAAGGACAGAAATGGTATGGACCTAACAGAAATAGGACATATTAAGAGGTGACAAGAATATAAGGAAGAACTTTACAAAAATGATCTTTATGACCCAGATAACCAAGATGGTGTGATCACTCACCTAGAGCCAGACATCCTGGAATGCCAAGTCAAGTGGGCCTTAGGAAGCATCACTAGAAAGAAAGCTAGTGGAGGTAATGGATTCCAGTTGAGCTATTTCATATCCCAAAAGATGATGCTGTAGAAGTGCTACATTCAATATGTCAGCAAATTGGGAAAACTCAGCAGTGGCCACAACTGGAAAAGGTCAGTTTTCATTCCAATCCCAGAGAGAGGCAATGCCAAAGAATGCTCAAACTACTGCACAATTGCACTCATCTCACATGCTAGCAAGGTAATGCTCAAAATTCTCCAAGTCAGGCTTCAACAGTACGTGAATGGTGACTTTGAAGATGGTCAAGCTAGATTTAGAAAAGGCAGAGGAACCTGGATCAAATTGCCAACATCCGTTGGATCATCAAAAAAGTAATAGAATTCCAGAAAAGCATGTACTTCTGGTTTATTGACTATGCAGAAGCCTTCGATTTTGTGAATCACAATAAACTATGGAATGTTCTTCCAGAGATTGGAACACCAGACCACCTGACCTGCCTCCTGAGAAATCTGTACGCAGGTCAAGAAGCAACAGTTAGAATTGGACATTGAACAACAGACTGGTTCAAATTGGGAAAGAAGAACGTCAAGGCTGTATATTGTCACCCTGCTCATTTAACTTATATGCAGAGTACATCATGAATAATGCTGGACTGGATGAAGCACAAGCTGGAATCAAGATTGCCAGAAAAAATATCAGTAACCTCAGATATGCAGATGACACCATCCTTAAGGCAAGAAAGTGAAGAACTAAACCTCTTAGTGAAAGTAAATTAGGAGAGTGAAAAAGTTGGCTTAAAACTCAACATTCAGAAAACGAATATCATGGCATCAGGTCCCATCACTTCATGGCAAATAGACAGAGAAACAATGGAAACAGTGAGATACTTTATTTTGGGGGGCTGCAAAATCACTGCAGATGATGACTACAGCCATGAAATTAAAAGGCTCTTGCTCCTTGGAAGAAATGTTATGACTAACCTCGAAGGCCAATTGAAAAGGAGAGACATTAGTTTGCCAATGAAGATCCATCTGGTCAAAGCTATGGTTTTTTTCAGGAGTCATCATATATGGATGTGAAAGTTGGCCTATAAAGAAAGTTGAACACCAAAGAATTGATGCTTTTGAACTGTGGTGTTGGAGAAGACTTGAGAGTCCCTTGGATAGCATGGAGATCCAACCAGTCAATCCTAAAGGAAATCAGTCCTGGGTGTTCATTGGAAGGACTGATGCTGAAGCTGAAACTTCAATTTTTTTTGGCCTCCTGATGTAAAGAACTGCTGCTGCTGCTGCTGCTAAGTTGCTTCAGTCGTGTCTGACTCTGTGCGACCCCATAGATGGCAGCCCACCAGGCTCCATCTTCCATGGGATTCTCCAGACAAGAACACTGGAGTGGGTTGCCATTTCCTTCTCCAATATATGAAAGTGAAAAGTGAAAGTGAAGTCGCTCAGTCAGACTCCTAGCGACCCCATGGACTGCAGCCTCTCAGCCTCTTCTGTCCATGGGATTTTCCAGGCAAGAATACTAGAGTGGGTTGCCATTGCCTTCTCTGGATATAAAGAACTGACTCATTGGAAAAGTCCCTGATGCTGGAAAAGATTGAAGGTGGGAGGAGAAGGGGATAACAAAGGATAAGATAATTGGATGGCATCACCCACTCAATGAGTTTGAGCAAACTCCAGGAGTTGGTGATGGACAGGGAAGCCTGGTGTGTGGCAGTCCATGCAATCGCAAAGAGTTGGACACAACTGAGTGACTGACCTGAACTGAAAAGTCACTAAAGGAATTAATGAGCTCCCCCCCACACTTAAAACAACAACTACGAGGCATATAGTGAACAAGCCACATAATAGTCTCTTTAAAGTATAAATGAATTAAACTCTCCCAGCAAAACAGCAAGATTGAGAAAATGGATTTAAGCACTGGAATCCACTNGACTCCTAGCGACCCCATGGACTGCAGCCTCTCAGCCTCTTCTGTCCATGGGATTTTCCAGGCAAGAATACTAGAGTGGGTTGCCATTGCCTTCTCTGGATATAAAGAACTGACTCATTGGAAAAGTCCCTGATGCTGGAAAAGATTGAAGGTGGGAGGAGAAGGGGATAACAAAGGATAAGATAATTGGATGGCATCACCCACTCAATGAGTTTGAGCAAACTCCAGGAGTTGGTGATGGACAGGGAAGCCTGGTGTGTGGCAGTCCATGCAATCGCAAAGAGTTGGACACAACTGAGTGACTGACCTGAACTGAAAAGTCACTAAAGGAATTAATGAGCTCCCCCCCACACTTAAAACAACAACTACGAGGCATATAGTGAACAAGCCACATAATAGTCTCTTTAAAGTATAAATGAATTAAACTCTCCCAGCAAAACAGCAAGATTGAGAAAATGGATTTAAGCACTGGAATCCACTGTGTATGCTAACTACAACAGTCAGTTTAGATTCAAAGGCCAAATAGTTTGAAAGTTTTGAAAATAATAGTCCATGCAAATAATAAGCAAAAAAGTGCGGGAGTGGCTATATTAAAATAGACTAATATACAAAATAGACTAAGTCTAAAAAGTTGGAAGAGACAAAACCATTAATACAAATTTCAGTAGAGAAAATGATATAATAATTATAATCATTTACAAACCTACTGACAGATTATCAGACTATATGAATCAAAAAATGACAGTTGGAAGAGAATAATAGATAATTCTACAATAACAGTTGGAAACTCCTGGGCTCTGGTAATGATAATGTGTAGTTTAGTCCAACAGAAGTAAGGAAAGAAATGACTAAGTAACTCCCTGCCTAACAGCCATACACAGAACACCATAGCCAACAATAGCATACATATTTATCTCAAGTGTCCATGGAACATTTTCCAGAATAGAACATATGTCAGGCCACAGATTAAGTTTCCAAAGATTTGTAAAAAGATGTACAAAGTATCTTCTCCAACCACAATGGGATAATGTTAGAAATAAAGAAGAAAACTGGAAAATCTACACTATTGCTGAAATTAAACAGTACACTGTTGAACAACTAGTGGGTCAAAGAAATTACATGGGAAATTAGGAAGTACTTAAAAACGGAAACACAACATGCCAAAACTATTGTTTGTCACTAAGCTGTGTCCAGCTCTTTATGACCCTATGAACTGTAGAACAACAGGCTTCCCTGTTCTTTGTTATCTTCTGGAATTTGTGTAAACTCATGTCCATTGAGTCAGTGATGCCATCCAACCATTTCATCCTCTGTCACCCCCTTCTCTTGCCCTCAATCTTTCCCAGCATCAAAATCTTTTCCAGTGAATCAGCTCTTCTCATGAGGGAGCAAAAGTACTGGAGCTTCAGCTTCAGCTTCAGCATCAGTCTTTCCAATGAATATTCAAGGGTTGATTTCCTTTAAGATTGACTGGTTGCTTTGACCAAAACTATGGGATATATCAAAAGTAGTGCTTAGAGGAGAATTTATAGTTACAGTCACTAACATTAAAAAAGATTTCAAATCAATGAGTTAATTTTATAACTTTAAAGGACTAGAAAAATAAGAACAAACTAAACCCAACGGAGGAAGTGTAGAACATAATAAAAATTAGAGTCGAGATAAGTGAAATAAGGAATTTTTTAAAAATCGAAAAAAAATCGAGAAAATCAATAAAACGAAAAGTTGGTTGCTCAAAAAGACCAACAAAATTGACAAACCTATACCTATAGCGACAAAGGAAAAAAAAAATCCCTAAAAAATGAAATTGGAGACATTCTACATTACAGAGTCTATAGAAATAAAAAGGACTATAAAAGTACTATAACAATTATCCATTAATGAAATATATAACTAGATAAAATGGACAAATTCCTAGAAACACAAACTTTTAAGACTAAACTGCAAAGAAATAGAAATTCTGAATAGCCCTGTAACTAGGACAGAGATGGAATCAGTGATCACAAATCTCCCAACAATGATAAGCCTTGAAACTTATGGCTTCACTATTGATTTCTGGCAAGCATTTAAGGAATCAGTTCAGTTCAATTCAGTCACTCAGTCATGTCTGACTCTTTGCGACCCCATGAATTGAAGCAGGCCAGGCCTCCCTGTCCATCACCAACTCCCAGAGTTCACTCAGACTCATGCCCATCGAGTCAGTGATGCCATCCAGCCATCTCATCCTCAGTCGTCCCCTTCTTCTGCCCCCAATCCCTCCCAGCATCAGAGTCTTTTCCAATGAGTCAACTCTTCNAAGCAGGGTGACAATATACAGCCTTGACGTACTCCTTTTCCTATTTGGAACCAGTCTGTTGTTCCATGTCCAGTTCATTCAAACTAATTTTTCGTAAACTTTTCACAGAAATTGAAGAGGAGGAAAAGGTTCCTGATTGATTCCGTGAGACCAGTATTATCCTAATATCAAATAAAGAGAAAGACACTGCAAATAAAGAAGACTGCAGGCCAATATACCTTTGGTCAACGCTGATGCAAAAGTCCTTAAAAGGGGCATATAAAAAGGATTTTACCTCATGACCATAAGGGATCTATACTGGAATATAAGGGTGGTTCAGCATTGAAAATCTATCAAACCTAACAGAATGAAGAACAAAAACTATACTATCATCTTAATTGACAGAAAATAATTTGATATAATTCAATATACTTTCATGATAAAAGCATTCCATGAACTGGGAACAGAGGAAACTACCTCAGTGTAATAATATTAAATGACAAACTCATAGCATCATACTCCATAGCAATAGACTGAAAGCATTTCCACTAAGAACCAAAACAAGTCCCACTATTGACACTTCTGCTCAATGTAGTGCTGAAAGTTGTACCCAGAGCAATCTGGCAAGAAAAGAATAAAAATAATTCAAAGTGAAAAGGAAGAAGTAAAATTATTTCTGTTCCCAGATGATCTTTTTTTATCTTTTTTTTTTTTTCAGCTTTAGGGAGATATAGTTGATACATAAAATTCTCAAAGTATACAACACAGTGATTTAACATATGTGTATACTGGAAAGAATATCCACATCGATTTATTTCACACATCCATCATACTACATATTTTTGTTTTATTTTTTTATTTTAACTAGGACACTTAAGTACTATCTTGCTGCTGCTGCTGCTGCTGCTGCTAAGTTGCTTAAGTCGTGTCCGACTCTGTGCAACCCCAGAGAGGGCAGGCCATCAGGCTCTCCTGTCCCTGGGATTCTCCAGGCAAGAACACTGGAGTGGGTTGCCATTTCCTCCTTCAACTACTCTCTTAGCAAATTTCAATTATAGATTACATTGTTACCAACTATAGTCATTATACATCATGTCCTTAGTCCTTATTCATTTTATAACAAAAGTCTGTAACTTTTATCAATCTTTCTCTATTTCCCACCACCCAGCCCCTGGCAGCCACTTTCCTACTCTCTGGATATGAGCTCAACTTTTTTTTTTTTTAATAGAAATGATACCACGCAGTATTTAGTCGTCTTCTGCCTGGTTTCTTTAATGCCTCCAAGCTCATTCACACACAGTGAAATATTATGCATAAGTGTATGTATTTATGTGTGTGTGNATCAATCTTTCTCTATTTCCCACCACCCAGCCCCTGGCAGCCACTTTCCTACTCTCTGGATATGAGCTCAACTTTTTTTTTTTTTAATAGAAATGATACCACGCAGTATTTAGTCGTCTTCTGCCTGGTTTCTTTAATGCCTCCAAGCTCATTCACACACAGTGAAATATTATGCATAAGTGTATGTATTTATGTGTGTGTGTGCATACATATATACTTATATCATGTTTTCTTGATCCATTGATTTGTTGATAGCCCTGTAGATTCTATTGCAATGAACATAGGGGGTACAGATACCTCTTCTAAATATTTTTTTTAACTTTGAATATATACCAAAAAGTGGAATTAGTGGATCATATAGTAGATAGATTTTAACTTTTTGAGGAATTCTCATGCTGTTCTTCAGAGTGACTATCAGTTTACATTTCCACCTGCAGAGTAGAACCTTCTCTTTTGTTCACATTCTTGCTGGCATTTCTTATCTCTTTCCTTTTTTATGATAGTCATACAAACAGGTGTGAGGTGGGTGATCTCGTGATTTTGGTTTGCATTTTTCTGTTGATTGGTTATGTTGACCATCTTTTCATGTACCTGTTGTACATCTTTTCATGTACCTGTTGCACATTGTATGTCTTATTTGAAAAAAAAAATCTGTTCCAGTGCTTTTCCTATTTTGAAATTGGGTTTTATGGGTTTTTTTTTTTTTCTATTGAATTGTAGATACAATCTTATTTAGAAAATCCTGAAGATTTCCCACACAAACACACACAAAATGAAAACATACGAAAATCAGTTGCATTTCTATACACGAATAATGAACAATCTGAAAAGGACTGATCAATCTGTACATGGAAACAATTCAGTTTACAATAGCATGAAAGTAAGACCAGAAACTATAAAACTCCTAGAAAAAAACACAGGCAAAACACTCTCAAACATAAACCACAGCAGGATCCTCTATGACTCACATCCCAGAGTAATGGAAATAAAAGCAAAAATAAACAAATGGGACCTAATTAAACTTAAAAGCTTTTGCACAACGAAGGAAACTATAAGCAAGGTGAAAAGAATGGGAGAAAATAATAGCAAACAAAGCAACTGACAAAGAATTAATCTCAAAAATATACAAGCAACTCCTTCAGCTCAATTCCAGAAAAATAAATGGCCCAATCAAAAAATGGGCCAAAGAACTAAACAGAAACTTCTCCAAAGAAGACATATAGATGACTAACAAACTCATGAAAAGATGCTCAACATCGCTCATTATCAGAGAAATGCAAATCAAAACCACACTGAGGTACCATCTCACCCAGGTCAGAATGACTGCTACCCCAAAAGTCTACAAATAATAATTTGTGGAGAGGGTTGGAGAAAAGAAAACCCTCTTACACTGTTGGTGGGAATGCAAACTAGTACAGCCACTATGGAGAATAGTCTGGAGATTCCCTAAAAATAAAACTGGAAATAGAACTGCCATATGACCCAGCAGTCCTACTGCCAGGCATACACACTGAGGAAACCAGAATTGTAAGAGATATGTACCTTAGTGTTCATCGCAGCACTGTTTATAATAGCCAGGACATGGAAGCAGCCTAGATGTCTATCGGAAGATGAATGGATAAGAAAGCTGTGGTACATATGCACAATGGAGTATTACTCAGCCATTAAAAGGAATATATTTGAATCAGTTCTAATGAGGTGGATGAAACTAGAGCCTATTATACAAAGTGAAGTAAGCCAGAAAGAAAAACACCAATACAGTATACTAATGCATATGTATGGAATTTAGAAAGATGGTAATGATGACCCTGTGTGTGAGTCAGAAAAAGAGACAGATATATAGAACAGTCTTTTGGCCTGTGTGGCAGAGGGAGAGGGTGGGGTTATTTGGGAGAATAGCATTGAAACATGCATATTATCATATGTGAAAGATTGCCAGTTCAGGTTCTATGCATGAGACAGGGTGCTCAGGGCTGGTGCACTGGGATGACCCAGAGGGATGGGATGGGGAGTGAGATGCGTGGGGGGTTCAGGATGGGGAACACATGTACACCCATGGCTGATTCATGTCAATGTATGGCAAAGCCACTACAATATTTTAAAGTAATTAGCCTTCAATTAAAATAAATATATTTTTTAAAATAGCATGAAAATGAATAAAATGCTTAGGAATTAATAAAGAAGATGAAGACTCGTACAGTAGTAACTACAAAACATTGCTGAAAGAAGACATAAATAAATGGAAACACATCCCATATTTATGGATTGGATGATCTAATGGTGTTGAAATATAAATTCTATGGAAAGAGATCTACAGACTCAATGCAGTTCTTATCAAAATCCCCCATTTTTTTTTTAGCAATAGGAAATTTCATTATAAAATCTATATGGAATTTTAAGGGACCCTAAATGGCCAAAACAATCTTTTGAAGAACAAAGCTGGAATACTCACACTTCTTGATGTCAAAACCTACTACAAACCTAAAATGTGATAATGTCATAAACATAAACAGATAAACCAGTGAAATAAAATAGCCCAGAAATGAGTGAATGTGTTACATGTATGGTGAAATGGTTTTTGACTAGGTTTCCAAGACCTGTTAAAGATTTTTTTTAACAAATGGTGCTGAAACAACTGAATAGTTACATGTAAAAGAATGAACTTTGTCGCTTACCTAACACTATATACAAAAATTATCTCAAAATGAATCAAAGATATAAATTTAAGAGCTAAAACAATGAAACCTTAGAAGAAAATATGGGATAAAGACTTCACAAGTCTTGTTTTATTTGACAATGACTTCTTAGATATGCCACCAGCAACACAAGTAACAAAAACCAGTCAAATTGGATTTCATGATAATATTTAAAACTTGAATGTCAAAAAAAAAATATATATCAATAGAGAAAAAAAATCCACCCACAGAATGGGAGAAAATATTTGCTAGTCATGTATCTAATAATGGATTAATATCCAAAGAACAGTTAGACAGGTTCTGGGCCTCACCTCTCTTCCCTGAAGTTGCTTCTCTATCTTGTGGTTGTCAGTGAGGTGGAGTTATGTTTCCACACTCAGAACAGGAAGTTTCCTGGGTATTTGTTGAAGTTCTGTCATCTTCACATATCTTAGTAGGTGCCAAAATTCCATCCTCAGTGCTGAAATGCATTAACAACAGAAGGATAAAGAAGGTAAGGTTCCCAGCCCAAAGGAAACACAGAGGTGAAAGCCTCAGTAACAATTTAAGGAGAGCATATACATTTGGAGTCAGGAACTTCTGTGACAGACCTGTGACCTTGAAGCTACCATTTAGAGAGATCTTATGGAGAGGCTTATTGGAGAGGAGAAGCTGCTATTCAACAGTGACAAACGTAGGATAGATTTGGGAGAGATGAAATAATCATTTCACTGTAAACCCCAGAAAAGGAGGAGACTACTAGACAATTCATGGATTACAGCCTTGTGGTGGTAAAGGGGCTTGTGTAATTCACTGAAGCTAAGAGCTATGCCATGCAGGGCCATCCAAGATGGACAGGTCATAGTAAAGAGTTCTGATAAAATGTGGTTCTCTGGAGGAGGAAATGACAAACCACTCCAGTATTCTTGCCCAGAGAACCCCATGGACAGTATGAAAGGGAAGAAAAATACAATGTCAGAAGATGAACTCCCCCCCCCCCAACCCCAGATTGGAAGGTGTCCAGTATGCTACTGGGGAAGAACAAAGGCCAATTATCAAGAGTTCCAGCAAGAATGAAGCAGCTGGGCCAAAGTAGAAATGACATTTAGTTGTAGATGTGCCTGTCAGTGAAAGTAAACTCCAGTGCTGTAAAGAACAATATTGCATAGGAATATTAGGTCTATGAATCAAGGTAAATTGGTCAAGCAGGAGATGGGCTTCCCAGGTGGTTCAGTGGTAAAGAACCTACCTGCCAACCAGGAGATTCAGGTTCAATCCCTGAGTCAGGAAGATCCCCTGGCAAAGGAAATGGCAACCCATCCTAGTATTCTGGGCTTCCTTGCAGCAGTAAAGAATCTGCTTGCCAATGCAAGAGATGTAGGAGACCCAATTCAGTCTCTGAGTTGGAAAGATATCCTGGAGCAGGAAATGGAAACCCATCCCAGCATCCTTGCCTGGAAAATTCCAAAGACAGAGGAGCCTGTTGGGCTACAGTCCGTGGGGCAGCGAAGACTTGGTTATGGCTGAGTAAGAGAGCACATAAGCAGGAGATGGCGAGATTGAACACTGACATCTTAAGAATCAGTGAACTAAAATGGGTGGAAATGGGCGAGTTTAGTTCGATGACCATTATATTTACTACTGTGGGCAAGAACCCCTTAGAAGAAATGGATTAGCCTTCACAGTCAACAAAAGAGTCCAAAATGCAGTACTTGGGTGCAACCTCAAAAATGAAAGAATGATCTCTGTTTTCAAGACACACCATTCAGTTTCACAGTAATCCAAGTCTATGTTCAACCACTGATGCCAAAGAAGCTGAAGGTGACTGATTCTGTGAAGGCTTACAACATGTTCTAGAACTAACAAACACTAAAAAACATTTCCTTTTTATCAGAGGGGACTGGGATACAAAAGTAGGTAGTCAATAGATACCTGGAGTAACAAGCAAGTTTGGCCTAGGAGTACAAAATGAGTAGGGCAAAGGCTAACAGAGTTTTGTCAAGAGAACACACTGGTCATAGCAGGCACCCTCTCCCAACAACACAAGAGACAACTCTACAAATGGACATCACCAAAAGGTCAATACTGGAATCGGATTGATCATATTCTTTGCAGCCAATGGTGGAGAAGCTCTATACAGTCAACAAAAACAAGATATGTGCTGACTGTGGCTCAGATCAAGAGCTCTTTCTTGCAAAATTCAGACTTAAATTGAAGAAAGTAGGGGAAACTAGGCCATTCAGGAATGACCTGACTTTATGATTATGAAGTGGAGGTGATACATAGATTCAAGGATTTAGATCTGACCGACAGTGGGTGATGAGCTAACGTCAGAAGTTTCTAACATTGTATAGGAGGCAGTGATGAAAACTGTCCTAAAGAAAAACAAATGCAAGAAGGTAAACTGGTTGTCTGAGGAGACTTTACAAATAGCTGAGGAAAGAAGAGAAATGAAATGGAAGGGAGAAAAGAAAAGCTGTAGCCAACTGAATGCAAAGTTCTACAGAATAGCAAAGAGATATAAGAAGGCCTTCTTAAATGAACCATACAAAGAAATAGAGGAAAACAATAGAATAGGAAATACTAGAGATTTCTTCAAGAAAATTAGACATATCAAGGGAACATTTCATACAAGAATGGGCACAATAAAGGACAGAAATTGTAAGGACCTAATTGAAGTAGATGTGATTAACAAGAGATGGCAAAAATACACAGAAAAACTGTACCAAAACAGGTCTTAATGATCTGGAAAACCACAATGGTATGGTCATTCACCTAGACATCCTGTAATGTGAAGTCAAGTGAACCTTAAGAATCACTACTAAAAACAAAGATAGTGAAGGTGACAAAACTCCAGCTGAGCTATTTCTAATCCTAAAAGATGATGCTGTTAAAGTACTGCAGTCAGTTCAGTTCAGTTCATTCGCTCAGTCGTATCCAACTCTTTGCAACCCCACGAATCACAGCACACCAGTCCTCCCTGTCCATCAACAACTCCCAGAGTTCACTCAAATTCATGTGCATCCAGTCAGTGATGCCATCCAGCCTTCTCATCCTCTGTCATACCCTTCTCCTCCTGCCCCTAATCCCTCCCAGCATCAGAGTCTTTTCCAATGAGTCACCTCTTCTCATGAGGTGGCCAAAGTATTGGAGTTTTAGCCTCAGCATCAGTCCTTCCAATGAACACCCAGGACTGATCTCCTTTAGGATGGACTGGCTGGATCTCCTTGCAGTCCAAGGGACTCACAAGAGTCTTCTCCAACACCACAGTTTGAAAGTATCAATTCTTTGACACTCAATATGCCAGCAAATTTTGAAAACTCAGCCATAGTCACAGGACTGGAAAAGGGCAGTTTTTATTCCAGTCCCTAAGAAGGGAAATGCCAAAGAATGTTCAAACTACCATACAGTTGTTCTCATTTCACATGCTTTCCCATTATAGCAAGGTTATAGACTTCCTTGGTGACTCAGTAATAAAGAATCTGCCTGCAATGCAGGAGATATGGGTTCAATCCCTAGGTCAAGAAAATCACCTGGAAAAGGAAATGGCAGCCTAATGCAGTATTCTTGCCTTGAAAATACCATGGGTCTAGGAGCCTCCCAGGCTATATAGTCCTTTGGGTCACAAGAGTCAGACATGATTTAGCAAGTAAACCATCAACCACAACCTCAGCACGGTTATGCTCAAAATCCTTCAAGCTAGGCTTTGACAGTGCATGAACCGAGAACTTCCAGATGAACAAGGCAGGGTGTGAAGAGGTAGAGGAACCAGAGAGCAAATTGCCAACATTCTTTGGATCATGGAGAAAGCAAGGGAGTTAACAGAAAAATATCTGTTTCTGTTTCATTGACTACCCTAAAGCCTTTGACTGTGTGGATCACCAACAAATTGGGAAAATTCTTCAAGAGATGTGAGTATCAGACCACCTTACCTGTTTCCTGAAAAATCTATATGTGAGTCAAGAAGAAACAAAACCCAACATGGAACAACTGACTAGTTCAAAATTAGGAAAGAATTATGACAAGACTGTATAATGTCACCATGTTTATTTAACTGGTATGCACAGTAAATCATGCAAAATACTGGGCTGGATGAATCACAGGCTGGAGTCAAGATTTCCAGGAGAAATGGCAACAACCTCAGATATGCAGATGATATCATTCTAATGGTAGACGGTGAAGATGAACTAAAGGCCTTCTTGATGAAGATGAAAGTGAAGAGTGAAAAAGTTGACTTGAAACTCAATAAGTTAAAAAAAAAAAATAAGAAGAAAATGGCATCTGGCCACATCAGTTCATGGGAAGTAGAAGGAGAAAAAGTGGAAGCAGTGACAGATTTATATTTTTGGTTTCCAAAATCACTGTGAACCATGACTGCAGCTATGAAATAAAAAGTCACTTGTTCCTTGGAAGGAAAGCTATGACAAACAGTATAGAAAAGCAGAGGCGTCACTTTGCCGACAAGAGTCCATATAGTCATAACTATAGTTTTTTCCAGTAATCATGTCCAGATGTGAAATTAGTCCATAAAGAAGGCTGAGAGCTGTAAGAATTTATGCTTTTTAATTGTGTTGTTGGAGAAGACTCTAAAAAGTCCCTTGGACTGCAAGGAGAGCAAACCGGTCAATCCTAAAGGAAATCACCCCTGAGTACTTATTGGAAGGATTATTGCTGAAGCTGAAGTCCCAATACTTTGGCTACCTGATGCAAAGAGCTGACTCATTGAAAAGTACTCTGATGCTGGGAAAGACTGTAGACTAAAGAAGGTGACTGTAGAGTATGAGATGGTTAGATAGCATCACCAACTCACTGGACATGAATCTGAGCAAACTATAGGAGACAGTGGAGGTGAGAAGCCTGACATGCTGCAGTCCATGGGGTCACAAAGAGTTGGACACAAGGATGGAGGAATGGGGAGTTGAATTGGTACAGAATTTCAATTTTACAAGATAAAAAGAGCTATGTAAATCAGTGGTGGCAATGGTTGTACAATGTTATGTTTGAATTTAATACCAATGAACTATGCTTAAAAAATTAATGGTAGATTTTTATGTATGTGTTTACAACAATTAAAAAACCTGCCTATAAATAAATAGCCTGCTTTATTCATCATCTTCCAAATTGGAAACAACCCCAAAGTTTTTCAGTTATTTTTATACATCTACATAAAATATTGACAACTGATCATGGAATTGTATGGATTTATCTCAAGTGTATCATGTTTGGTAAAATAAACCAGACTCAGAAAATCACATACTATGTGGCTACATTTTTATATAATAATATAAAATTAAAATTATATAACAGCTAGTGAATTGGATAACCTGGTGAATGGTTACCAAGGGGCCAGGTCTGGGTAGATGAGTTGACTACAAAGAGAATTGTGAGGTGTGATAGAAATATCTATTGTAATCTTTTCAAAAATTCCATAAATCTTTATTGAGCTCTCATGGGTTGCAACATAGAGATATAATTTTATTGTTCTCTGTGTGTTTATCCAGTTTTCCAATACCAGATGTTGCAGAGACTATCCTTTCTCCTTCGGTATTCTTTGTTCTCTGAAATAATAGTTGACTGTATATTTAGAGGTTTTAATTTTGGGCTTTCTGATCTGCTCCACTAGTCTACTTTTGTGCCATTCCCTACTGTTTTTTGTTTTTATTACTATAGATTTATAACATAATTTAAAATCAGGAAATGTGATACCTTAAGTTTTGTTCTTTTTCCTCAGCACTGTTTTTGTTATTTAGGGTTTTTTGGGGATCCGTACAGATTTTAAGATTGCTTTCTTCTGTTTCTATACAGAAAGTCATTGACATTTGATGGGAATTGTGTTGAATCTATAGGTGGATTTGGGTAGTATGGGTATTTTAGTAACATTAATTCTTCCAATCCATGAACACAGGATATTTTTTCATGTGTTTGTGTCTTCTTCAGTTTCTTTCAGCAAACTGATGAGTTTTGTTGTACTGATGTTTCACTTTCTTGGTTAAAATTATTCCTAAATATTTTGTTATTTTGAATGAGATAGATTTCTTTATTTTTTAGATGTTACATGATTAAATCAATGTATAGAAATATAATTTATTTCTGTATGTTGATTTTATATCTTGCAACTTTACTGAAATTGCTGACTAGTTACAATACTTTCTTTGGCTGAGTCTTTGAGATTTTCAATGTACAAGCCCATATTATTTGCAAATAACTACAGTTTTACTTATTATTTTGGGATGTGAATACCTTTTGTTTCTTTGTCTCACCAAATTGCTCCAGTTAGAACTTCTGCTGTATTAAATAAGAGTGATAAAAGAGGACCTCTTTGTCTTGTTACTGATCTTAGATGAAAAGCTTTCAACTTTTTCCTTTGAGTATAATGTTAGTTGTGTGTTTCTTGTATATGGCCTTTATTATGTTGAGGTATGTTCCTTCCATGCCTAATCTGTGGAATATTTTTATCGTGAAAGGATGTTGTGTTTTGTCAAATGATTCTTCTATATCCAGTGAGATGATTGAGATATTTGTCTTTAATTTTCTTCAAAAGTTACATTTATTGTATATGTTGAACCATTCTTGCATCCCAGGGATAAAACTTACTTGGTCATGATGTATATGCATTTTAATGTATTCTTTAATTGAATTTGCTAATATTTTGTTGAGAATGTTTATGTCTATATACACCAGAGATACTGTCCTATAGTTTTCTTTTCTTGTGGTGTTCTTAGGTGACATTGATATCAGGATAATATGGGCCTCATGGGATAAGTTGGAGGTATTCCTTCTCAGTTTTCTGGAAGAGTTTCAAGAAGGGATGGTGTTAATTTTTCTGAAAATGTTCAGTAGAATTTGCCAGTGAAATTGGTCCTGGGTTTTGGGTTTTGGTAGGGCTTTGATTACTAATTCACTTTCATTACTTGCTATTAGTCTGTTCAGATTTTCTATTTCTTCCTGATTCAGTCTTAATAGGTTGTGTGTTTCTAGAAATGTTTCTACCTCTTCTACATGATTTAATTTGTTAGCATTTAATTGTTTTTAATAGTTTCTTGTGACTTTCTGTATTTCTTCAGTACTATCATCTTCTTTTTTCTTTCTAGTTTTATTTCTCTTTTCTTCATAGTTAGTTCAGCTAAAGATTTGTAATTTTAAAAAATCTTTATAAAGAACCAGCTTAATTTTGTTGAACCTTTCTATTTTTCTGATCTGTATTCATATATTTTCTCTCTAATTCTTACTATTTTCTTCCTTATGCTAACGTTGGGCTTACTTTGTTCTTTTTTTCTAGTTCCTTGAGATATAAAATAAGACTTTTTTGGTCATTTTTCTAATTTCTTAATATCTACATTTAACACAATGAACATATCTCTCAAAATTGGTTTTACTTTATGCATTTGGATATGTTGTATTTTGATTTTCGTTCAAGATATTTTTTTTAATTTACTTTTTTTAAATTGATTTACACAATTTTGTGTTTTCTGTCAAACCTCAACATGAATCAGCCATAGGTATACATATATCCCCTCCCTTTTGAACCTCTCTCCTATCTCCCACCTCAGCCCACCCCTCTAGATTAATACAAAGCTCCTGTTTGAGTTTCCTGAGCAACACAGCAGATTCCCATTAGCTATCTATTTTACANAAGAGTTGACTCATTGGAAAAGACTCTGATGCTGGAAGGGATTTGGGGCAGGAGGAGAAGGGGACAACAGAGGATGAGATGGCTGGATGGCATCCCCGACTTCATAGAAAGGAGTTTGGTTGAATTCCGGGAGTTGGTGATGGACAGGGCGTCCTGGTGTGCTGCAATTCATGGGGTCACACAAGAGTCAGACATAACTGAGTGACTAATCTGAACTGCTGGTGCTGGTCATTCACAATTAACTGATTATTTATCTCTGGTTTTAATATTTTTCCTTGACTCCTGGGCAAGCATTCTACTATAAACCCTGGTGGTAGACTTTTTTTATCTTCTTCAAACTGAGCATATATAATCTTCTTTAATTCTTTATAATTCTCTACTCCAATATTTCTTGAATACTGTTTATCCCCAGTTTATCTAATATCTTCTTTGGCCACTTCTGCTAAACTTAGGTTGAATTTTATCATTCTACCAACCATGCCACTTTGCAACTCATGTTTTTATTTTTTTTACCTCCCTATAACAATGTGAAAGAATTTTACTCCATTCTGTATTTTTGATCCTCTATCCAACAGATCATGGCATCCAGTCCCATCACTTCATGGGAAATAGATGGGCAAACAGTGGAAACAGTGTCAGACTTTATTTTTCTGGGCTCCAAAATCACTGCAGATGGTGACTGCAGCCATGAAATAAAAAGACGCTTGCTCCTTGGAAGAAAAGTTATGACCAACCTAGATAGCATATTCAAAAGTGGAGATATTACTTTGCCGACTAAGGTCTGTCTAGTCAAAGCTATGGTTTTTCAAGTAGTCATGTATGGATGCAAAATTTGGACTGTGAAGAAGGCTGAGCGCCGAAGAATCGATACTTTTGAACTGTGGTGTTGGAGAATACTCTTGAGAGTCCCTTGGACTGCAAGGAGATCCAACCAGTCCATTCTGAAGGCGACCAGCCCTGGGATTTCTTTGGAAGGAATGATGCTAAAGCTGAAGCTCCGGTACTTTGGACACCTCATGTGAAGAGTTGACTCATTGGAAAACACTCTGATGATGGGAGGGATTGGGGGAAGGAGGAGAAGGGGACGACAGAGGATGAAATGGCTGGATGGCATCACGGACTCGATGGGCGTGAGTCTGAGTGAACTCCGGGAGTTGGTGATGGACAGGGAGGCCTGGTGTGCTGCGATTCATGGGGTCGCAAATAGTCGGACACGACTGAGCGATTGAAATGAACTGAACTGAACTGATCCAACAGTTTCTAATCTATCGTTCAACCNTGGCTGGATGGCATCACGGACTCGATGGGCGTGAGTCTGAGTGAACTCCGGGAGTTGGTGATGGACAGGGAGGCCTGGTGTGCTGCGATTCATGGGGTCGCAAATAGTCGGACACGACTGAGCGATTGAAATGAACTGAACTGAACTGATCCAACAGTTTCTAATCTATCGTTCAACCCATTCACTGAATTTTAAATTTCAATGACTACCTCTGATTTTTTTCTTTATTTCTAGAAATAAATTACATTAACTTTCTCCGAACCTGCTTATTCTTTTAATATAGTACTCTAGTTTTTGTTTTTTCCCCTAATTTTCTTTCTTTGCGCTTTTATCTTCTACTCATATTTTTATGACTATTCATTTTCTACATATTTTATTTCTGTGATTTACATTATTAAATTTTAAAAATATTTTTATGTGTGTACAATTTTTTCAGGTTATCTGATTCTTTGTTTTTAATTTATGAGTATTCTGACATTTCTGACTTCCAATTTCCTCTTGCAGTTATTTTCCTATTGTGCAGCATACTACTTTATGGTGCGTTCACTGTCAGTTAAGGCTATACCTTCTTCCTGTGGAAAAACCATTTGCTGGACATGTTGAATAATTCTAGCACATAAAGGGAGATTAAAATTGACCCCATTCCCATGTGGCACACAGTTTTGGGATTTTGACAGTGCGCTAATTTTTACCTACCTAGAGCCCCAAAGGAAAGAGAATGTTTTCTGGTTGACATGTCTAGCCTCTGGGTGTAATTTTCTAGTGCCTGCTTGTTGACTGCTAGAGAGTATTTCTAGAGTCCAAGTTTAGATGAATTCAGTTCCTGTTTCCCTCAGTGGGTCCAAATCTTAGTGTCAAGGTTTAGAGAAGCCATTAAAACTCTAACCTGAACCCCTATTTCAGCATTAAGACCAGCCTCCTATCTCCAATGCCCTGACCTTAGTTGCCTAGTTTTGTTTGAGTTTATGGGATTCCCTGGTGGCTCAGATGGTAAAGAATCAGCCTGAAATGCAAGAGACCTGGGTGCAATGGCTAGGTAAGGAGGATCCCCTGGATAAGGAAATGGCTACCCATTTCAGTATTCTTGCCTGGAGAATTCCCCATGGACAGAGGAGCTTGGCTGCTATAATTACAAAGCGTTAAACACCGCTGAGTGACTAACGCTTTCTCTTGGCTTCACGTGCTTATGTGAAGGAAATGGCAATACGCTCCAGTATTTGCCATGGGAAATCCCACTGACAGAGGAGGCTGACGGTCTACGGTCCATGGAGTCACAAAGAATCAAACACAACTTAGCGACTAAACAGCACCATGCTTAACTCAGATTTCCTTCTTTGGTCTGCTATCTAGGAAATTTCCTTTCTTTCCTGAATCTACATGATTGCAAATTTCTTTGCCCCATTTTATCCAGAATACCCGTATGTAAAATGGAAGAAATGGGAATAAGGTATCCACTTTTCTCAGTACTAGATTTAAATAGAATGTTAGTCATTTACAACTTACACTAGAAATAAATTTAGGCCCAAGACTTTACAACAAGGTGATTTCTTAAAATGTCCACAAATTTATTGTATTTAGTGAAAATTTTGGAAAACTAATATATATTACCATGAAAAAGAATAAATGTGCAAATGTTTACTGGTTAATACACATTTTGGAGATGAATGCTTTTATAGGTATCATCTTATTTGAATTTAAGTCTCTACTTAGCTTCTAAATAACATTTCATGTGTTCAACAGCATTCTGATCCATGTTGTTTTGAGTAATCAGCTGACAATCCTATGTCAAATGATGTTTTTGTGAAACATGAATAAAATTCAAGACTTCTAAAATTATTTAGATATCTTATGAGATTTGCTTTCTGAATGTTTTTATCCTATAAAGCATTCTAGTTTATAAGAGCTTATAGTCATCTATTTAAAATATCACATAGTTGAAGGGAACTCTTTTAATAATGCTACTTACTTAATTTTCCATTCTCTTTTATGATTTCTTAATGACTGTATATTGTTGTATTCTAATTGTCTATGTAGAGCTTCAAGTGACTTTGTAAGAGGCATATTTCTTATTAGGATTGGAATCACTCTCTGAGGCAGGCAGAGACCAGCCAGTGGCTTGGGCAATTCTCCCTTGGAGCTCTGCTAATGACGACAACTCTCTTGTTCTAGCCTTTCTGATATATTTATCAAAGAAAATGAATGGGGCCTGCCTCCTTCATTCATTTGTTACTCTTTCTTTGCAAATACCAGGCATCTTCCCTCTATGAATAGTATGTATATGATAACATTCCCTTTTTTTCCAGTTTTATTTCCTATACTCCAGAGACGCAGAAGGTTTCTCTTTCAAGTTCAGCTGTCCCTGTCCTTTATTTGAGCAAGTGATAAAGCTAAGAGATTTCTGTGGAGTTTTGGGAAAAGAATAAAGCACATACAGGAAATATATTTCATAAATATCAGAGATGCTTCTAGGATTACGCCAAAAGATATAAACCACAAGAAAGGTAGTGTCCATGAGCAGGTGATCACTCACAGACCACTCTGGTATTGATCTACAAGTAAGTCTTCATCTCAGATGATATTAGACTAAAAGGTACTGCTGCTGCTAAGTCGCTTCAGTCATGTCCGACTCTGATGCAGTTAATTTACTATTTTTCAACACATGGCAACTCTTTACTATGGACTGTAGACTTTCTGCATGTTTATGTAGACAGGACTTTTATTGTTTCAGTGTTCCAAGATAGGTATCTAAATAGCCCTGGATATAACATATATTTAATTATATAACTAATACAATTTTTAGCCATCGGGCTTCCCTGGTGGCTCAGATGGTAAAGCGTCTGCCTGGAATATCGGAGGCCTGGGGGCAATCCCTGGGTTGGGAAGATCCCCTGGAAAGGAAATGGCAACCCACTCCAGTACTCTTGCCTGGAAAACTCCATGGACTGAGGAGCCTGGTAGGCTACAGTCCATGGGGTTGCAAAGAGTCAGACACGACAGAGCAACTTCACTCACTACAATATTTAGCTTCTTGTCCCAACAAATGTATTTTCAACATGGATACTAATAATTACTTATTTTAAGGTTTCATGTTTGTATACATATGCACACTTAAACAACAACTATCAGTATATGATTTATAGTTGTCTAGATAAGACTACTTCACTAGAGGCTGAGATGGTATAGAATCCGCTTGCAATGCAAGAGACCTGGAGTTGATCCCTGGGTTGGGAAGACTCCCCTGGAGCCTGGAGGAGGCTATGGCAACCCACTCCAGTATTCTTGTCTGGAGAATCCCCATGGACAGAGGAGCCTGGCAGGCTAGAGTTTATGGGGTCGCAAAGAGTCAGACACAGTGAAGTGATTAAACAGCAGCAGCAGATAAGAATAATGAATTAATAAAGGAAATATTCTTAAGAAAGTTTCATCTATGCTTTTTCTTTAAAAAAGTAACATATACTTTTATATTTGTATGGGATTCTAACTTTTTCAGTGGAGTGTTTATTCTCTCAGCTAATATAGCTAACACTGTCTGATCTGAATGTTTTGGAACTGATTACTGTAAAGTAAACCAGTTTTATGGAGAAGAAAATGGCAACCCACTCAGTATTCTTGCCTGGAGAATCCTGTGGAGAGGGGAGCCTGGTGAGCTGCTGTCCATGGAGCCACACAGAGTCGGATATGACTGAAGCAATGCACAAAGGCATGCAAACCAGTTTTATAATTTCAAATTTGTACTTGCTTCTATGTTTCCTCTATGTGTAAGCTGCAGGTACAGTGTGTCCCTTGGTGACAGCATGATATCCTATTATCTGAGTGTGTACAATAAATAAAGTTGCATTTCTGAAAGTACTCTTGGGAGGAATTACTGAGCATGTAATCAATTCTACTAGGGTTTCTCACATTTTTTTGTAATTAAATAGAAGATTTTGAACACGGCATTTTCAGACCTATCTGGGTTCAAGCTTCAAAAGATTATTTAAAAATCTAGAATGAAAGATTCTAGAGAATTCTCGAATCTCTTGAATTGAGAGAATTCTTTTCAGAATTAGATAAATTATGAAGTTAAAGTAGATTTGAGTGTATAGTAGTTTTAAAGGGTTGCTCACTTTAGTGTTGTATATTTTAAAATTAACAGACTAGATAGGTAAGGGGCCAAATGTGTTTCTGTTATAAAATAACACATTCTTAAGATGACTTCTCTTATGTATTTGTACGTTTTTAGACAAAAGGTATGTGTCTTGCTGAACCAAGCCTGATTCTAAAGACACTTACAAGAGNCTTTAGTGTTGTATATTTTAAAATTAACAGACTAGATAGGTAAGGGGCCAAATGTGTTTCTGTTATAAAATAACACATTCTTAAGATGACTTCTCTTATGTATTTGTACGTTTTTAGACAAAAGGTATGTGTCTTGCTGAACCAAGCCTGATTCTAAAGACACTTACAGGAGTGCTACCATAGAATACAGACTGGATATTTACAGAAGCTCCAATCGCTTGATGTGCACAAACATAAGAGAGAAACTAAGGAAAATAACCTTTGCTCTAAACAATGGGACACTGTTTGAGTAAACAAGGTACCTTGCAGTTACAGGGTCCAAAACAAGGGTCCTCATTTGTGCTCCCTGCACCACTGCAGTTACAGGGTTTGCAGTCTGGGTAGCCAGTGTAACCTCTGGCACAGCGATCACAGCTCACCCCTCTGAAGCCAGGCTTACAATGACAGGACCCAGGTGCCAGACCTAATAAAAGATGAAACACATATCAGTATCTTCAAATTAACTCATAAACCTTCTGAGACTATCACAAGGTGGAAAAGTGGTTTTGGGGTAAAAATATACTACTTTAAAATAAAAACCTAATAACAATCATCTAAGTAAAACAAAGAAAAAGACTAAAGGTATTCAAACTAAATGTCCCTCAGCAAATGAATGGATAAAGAAGATATGGTGTATATATATACAATGGAATAATACTCAGCCATAACAAAGAACGAAATAACGCCATTTGCAGCAACATGGATGGATCTAGAGATTATCATACTAAGTAAAGTAATAAGTTAGAAAGAGACAGATACCATATGGTATCACTTACATGTAGATTCTAAAATACGACACAAATGAACTTAGCTACCAAGCAGAAACAGACTCACAGACATAGAGAAAGGATTTGTGATTGCCAAAGACAAGAGGATTGTGGGAAGGATGAATTGGGAGTTTGGAATTAGCAGATGCAAACTATTTATATAGAGAATGGATAAACAACAAGGTCCTATTGTACCGCACAGAGAGCTATATTCAATGGAATGTAGAAAAACTGAAGCCGAACTTTTAGGCTTAAATACTTCCATTATTTAAAAATGTAAATAAATTAAAACTTAATTCATGTGATTATAAAAAATGTAAAACAAAATGAATAACATAGGAAGCAAGGGATATTTGAAACATAAACAAAAAAACTGAAAAGGAAGCAAATTTTAAAAAAGGCTAATTAAGGATATCAAAGGAAAACAAATGATGAAAGAATTCCCACAAAATATTTCACTACTGAGTAATTTTTACAGTATTCTCAATGTTTGAAACTCCTATGTAACATATAAAAAAACAGGAATGTAATTCAGTTTATGAAGCTCATGAAAACATGACATCAAAATCTAACAGAGATAAACCAAAATAAACATGGCTGACTCTTTTGCAACCCCATGAACTACAGCTACTCTATCCATGGAATTTCCCAGGAGTTAATGCAGCTGAAGACTTGAAGTTGAAGCCGATGCTCATTTACCATTCCAGAAATCCCAGGGCCCTCTACTTAATCAATTCAGCCTGGATGATAATACATCTCTTTAAAACACAGTTTACTGAATATTTTAAGCCTAGTGTTGAGATCTACCGCTCAGAAAAAAAGTTTCAAAATATTACTAAACATTTTGATGATGAACCNATATATATGTGTGTGTGCATATATATATATATATATATATATATTCTAAGGCTACAGCTGCCTTAGATAGTGATTCCACTGATGGATAGGGGCAGTGTCAATTGAAAACCTTCTAGAAAGGAGTCACCATTCTAAATGCAATTAAGAACACTACAGGTTAATGGTGTTAGGTAAAAGGAGTCCAGAATGGTGGTGGCTAAAAAGTAAGGGAAAAGCCCACAAAATTAGAACAAAGGAAGGTCTGAGGACTGGAATTAGGACCTTAGGTAAAACAAACAGCACTCCTGGCTAGCCCAATTTACATAGGACAGGCCCCGGGGGAAGAGAAAAAACAGAGAGGAGCCAAAATTGGGCTGGGGGGGCCTCTCTTATTTTCGTGTCTTTTGGGTCAGCATGCCCTCACACCTCAAGGATGTATTTTCCTTTACTTTCTAAATAAAACTGAGCTGTAACTTGGAGCTATAACAGTGCTCCATCCAAGAGCTGTAACACTGATCCATCGGAGGACTGTAACGCTGGTCTGTCCATCACTTAGAATTTTTATTGCAATGAGACAGAACTGAGGAAACTACAACAATGGGAAGAGGTCAAAGTATCAACATTAACAGAAGTTGAAAAGAAGCTGATTCCAGCCTTTATGAATAACTATGAAGGATTCAAACTTCTGTGCACAAAGTCACTGAAGATGGAGTGGAAACAGCAAAAGAAGTAGAGCCTGAAAATAGGACTTAATTGCTACAATATGATGATAAATTTTAACAAATGCAGAGTTGCCTCTCCTGGATAAGGAAAGAAAGTGATTCCTTGGAATAGATTCTACTCCTGGTGAAGATGCAGTGAAGACTATTGAACTGACAATAAATATTATGTAAACTTAGTTGATAAACTTAGTTGATATTAAGAAGAGATGGCAAGAATGCATAGAAGAACTGTACAAAAAAGATGTCCATGACCCAGAAAACCACAAAGATGTGATCACTCACTTAGAGCCAGACATCCTGGAATGTGAAGTCAAGTGGGCCTTGTCATCATCCTAAAAGATGATGCTGTGAAACAGTGGTGTACTCAATATGTCAGCAAATTTGGAAAACTCATCAGTGGCCACGGGACTGGAAAAGGTCAATTTTCATTCCAATCCCAAAGAAAGGCAATACCAAAGAATGCTNAGAAATGCTGGGCTGGAAGAAGCACAAGCTGGAATCAAGATTGCTGGGAGAAATCTCAATCACCTCAGAAATGTAGATGACTCCACCCTTAAGGCAGAAAGTGAAGAAGAACTAAAGAGCCTCTTGATGAAAGTGAAAGAGGAGAGTGAAATAGTTGTCTTAAAGCTCAACATTCAGAAAATGAAGATCCTGGCATCTGGTCCCATCACTTCATCAGAAATAGATGGGAAAACAGTGTCAGACTTTATTTTTGGGGGGCTCCAAAATCACTGCAGATGGGATTCCAGCCATGAAATTAAAAGATGCTTACTCCTTGGGAGGAAAGTTATGACCAACCTAGAGAGCATTTTAAAAAGCAGANCATCAGAAATAGATGGGAAAACAGTGTCAGACTTTATTTTTGGGGGGCTCCAAAATCACTGCAGATGGGATTCCAGCCATGAAATTAAAAGATGCTTACTCCTTGGGAGGAAAGTTATGACCAACCTAGAGAGCATTTTAAAAAGCAGAGACATTACTCTGCCAACAAAGGTCCATCTAGTCAAGTCTATGGTTTTTCCAGTGGTCATGTATGGATGTGAGAGTTGAACTGTGAAGATAGCTGAACGCTGAAGAGTTGATGCTTTTGAACTGTGGTGTTAGAGAAGACTCTTGATAGTCCCTTGGACCTCAAGGAGATCCAACCAATCCATTCTAAAGGAGATAGGTCCTGCGTGTTCTTTGGAAAGGCTGATGCTAAAGCTGAAACTCCAGTACTTTGGCCACTTCATGGGAAGAGTTGACTCATTGGAAAAGACTCTGATGCTGGGAAGGTTTGGGGGCAGGAGGAGAAGGGGATGACAGAGGATGAGATGGTTGGATGGCATCACCAACTCGATGGATGTGAGTCTGAGTGAACTCTGGGAGTTGGTGATAGAGAGGGAGGCCTGGGGTGCTGCAGTTCATAGGGTCACAAAGAGTCAGACACGGCTGAGTGACTGAACTGAACTGAACTGATTGTAAGTCTCCATGTTACTTTTTCCATACATTTCCCCTTTCCTCCCCTCTCCCCATGTCCATAAGCCTAATCTCTATGTCTGTTTCTCCATTGCTGCCCTGGAAATAAATTCATCACTACTATTTTTCTGGATTCCTTATATATGCATTAGAATATGATATTTGTCTTTCTCTTTTTTGACTCACTTACTCTGTATAATAGGTTCTAGGTTCATCCACCTCATCAGAACTGACTCAAATGTGTTCATTTTTATGGCTGAGTAATATTCCATTGTGTATATGTACCACAATTTCTTTATCCATTCATCTGTCAATGGACATCTATGTTGCTTCCATGTTCTAGCTAAAATATGGCTGCAGTGAACAATGGGATACATGTGTCTTTTTCAGTTTGGTTTCCTCAGGGTATATGCCTAGGAGTGGGATTGCTGGGCCTATGGTGGTTTTATTCCTACTTTTTTTTTTTAAGGAATCTCCATACCGTTTTCCATAGTGGCTGTATCAATTTACATTCCTACCAACAGTGAAAGAGCATTCCCTCTTCTCCACACCCTCTCCAGCATTCATTGTTTATAGACTTTGATGATGACCATTCTGACTGGTGTGAGGTGATATATGATTGTAGTTTTAATTTGCCTTTCTCTAATAATGAGCAGTGTTGAACATCTTTTCATGTGTTTGTTAGCCATCTGTATGTCTTCTTTGGAGAAATGTCTTTTTAAGTCTTTTTCCCACTTTTTGATTGAGTTGGTTTTTTTCTGGCATTGAGTTGTGTGAGCTGCTTGTATATTTTGGAAATTGATCCTTTGTCAATTGTTTGATTTGCTATTATTTTCTCCCATTCTGAGGGTTGTCTTTTCACCTTGCTTATAGTTTCCTTTCCTGTGCAAAAGCTTTTAAGTTTAATCAGGTCCCACTTGTTTACTTTTGTTTTTATTTCCATTACTTTAGGAGGTGGGTCATAGAGCATCTTGCTTTGATTTATTCATTGAGTGTTTTGCATATGTTTTCTTCTAGAGTTTTATACCTTCTGGTATTATATTTAGGTCTTTAATCCATTTCGAGTTTATCTTTGTGCATGGTGTTAGGAAGTGTTCTACTTTCATTCTTTTACATGTAGCTGTCTGGTTTTCCCAGCACCATTTATTGAAAAGGCTGTCTTTTCCCCATTGTATAATATTGCCTCCTTTGTCAAAAATAAGGTACCCATCAGTGCATGGGTTTATTTCTGGAGTTTCTATTTTGTTCCTTTGGTCTGTATTTCTGTTTTTGCGCCTGTACCATACTGTCTTGATGACTGTAGCTTTGTAGTACAATCTGAAGTCAGGAAGGTTGATTCCTCTGGCTCCATTCTTCTTTCTCAGGACTGCTTTGGCTATTCAGGGTCTTTTGTGTTTGCATATGAATTGTGGTTTTTTGTTCTAGTTCTGTTAAAAATGCCATTGGTAATTTGATAGGGATTGCCTTGCATCTGTAGATTGTATTTGTTAGTGTACTCATTTTCAGAATATTGATTCTTCCTACCCAGGAACATGGAATATCTTTCCATCTGTTTATGTCACTTTGATTTCTTTCACTAATGTCTTATAATTTTCTGTATGCAGTTCTTTTGTCTCCTTAGGTAAGTTTATTCCTAGATATTTCATTATTTTTGTTGCATTGGTGAGTGGGATTGATTCCTTAATTTCTGTTTCTGATTTTTCATTATTAGTGAAAATGAAAGTGATTTCTGGGTATTGATTTTGTATCCTGCAACCTTGCTAAATTCACTGATTAGCTCTAGTAATTTTCTAATACTATCTTTAGTATTTTCTATGTACAGTATCATGTCATCTGCAAACAATGAGAGATTTACTTTTTCTTTTCTGATCTGAATTCCTTTTATTGCTTTTCCTTCCACTATTGATATAGCTAGGACTTCCAGAACTGTGTTGAATAATAGTGGTGAGAGTGGACACCCTTGTTTTGTTCCTGATTTTAGGGTGAATGCTTTCAGGTTTTCACCATTGAGAATAATGTTTGCTGTAGGTTTATCATATATGACCTTTACTATGTTGAGGTACCTTCCTTCTATGCCCATTTTGTGAAGGTTTAATAAAAAATGGGTGCTGAATTTTGTCAAAAGTTTTTCTGTATCTATTGAGATGATCATACAGTTTTCATCTTTCAATTTGTTAATATGGTGTATCACATTGATTAATTTGCATATATTGAAGAATCCTTGCATTCTTGGAATAAACCCAACTTGATCATGGTGTATTAGCTTTTTGATGTGTTGCTGAATCCTATTGCTAAAACTTTGTTGAGGATTTTTGCATCTATGTTCATCAGTGATATTGGCCTGTAGTTTTCTTTTTTTATATTGTCTCTGTCTGGTTTTGATATCAGGGTGATGGTGGCCTCATAGAATGAGTTTGGAAGTGTTACTTCCTCTGCAATTTTTTGAGTTTTAGAAGGATAGGCATTAACTTTTCTCTAAATGTTTGATAGAATTCTCCTGTGAAGCTATCTGCCTGGGCTTTTTGTGTGTGTGTGGGGGGGTGGGGGGGCAGATTTTTGATCACAGCTTCAATTTCAGTGCCTTTAATTGCATTGTTCATAATTTCTATTTCTTCTTGGTTCAGTCTTAGAAGATTGAACTTTTCTAAAAATCTGTCCACTTCTTCCAGGTTATCCATTTTATTGCCATATAGTTGTTCATAATAGTCTCTTATAATCCACTGTATTTCTTCATTGTCATTGTAACCTCTCCATTCTTCATTTCTAATTTTTCTGATTTGATTCTTTTTTTCTTGGTGA
This sequence comes from Neotragus moschatus, assembly GCA_006410615.1. Lineage (NCBI taxonomy): Eukaryota > Metazoa > Chordata > Mammalia > Artiodactyla > Bovidae > Neotragus > Neotragus moschatus. The sequence goes on from SJYA01000591.1 coordinate 746,077, forward strand.
GTCTGGCTAAAGGTTTGTCAATTTTGTTTATCTTCTTGAAGAACCAGCTTTTAGTTTTATTAATCTTTGCTATTGTTTCTTTCATTTCTTTTTCATTTATTTCTGCTCCAATCTTTATGATTTCTTTCCTTCTAGTAATTTTGGAATATTGTTGCTCTTCCTTTTCTAGTTGTTTTAGGTGTGAAGTTAAGTTGTTTGTTTGATGTTTTTCTTATTTCTTGAGGTAGGATTGTATTTCTATAAACTTCCCTATTAGAACTGCTTTTGCTGCATCCCATAGGTTTTGAGTTACCTTGTTTTCATTGTCATTTGTTTCTAGAAATTATATGATTTCTCTGTTGATTTCTTCAGTAACATGTTGGTTATTTAGAAATGTGTTGTTTAGTCTCCATGTCTTTGTTTTTTTGCAGTTTTTTTTTCTTGTAATTGATATCTAGTCTCATAGCATTCTCGTCAGAGAAGATGCTTGATGTAATTTCAGCTTTCTTAAATTTACTGAGGTTTGATTTGTGACCTAAGATGTGATCTATCCTGGAGAATGTTCCATGTGCACTCGAGAAGAAGATGTATTCTTCTGCATTTGAATGGAATGTCCTGAAAATATCAATGAGATCCATCTCATCTAAGTATCATTTTAGACTTGTGTTTCCTTATTAATTTTCTGTTTTGATGATCTGTCCATTGGTGTGAGTAGGGTGTTAAAGTTTCCTATTATTATTCTGTTACTGTCAATTTTTCCTTTTATGTCTGTTATGTATTGAGGTGCTCCTCTGTTGAGTGCATAGATATTTACAATTGTTATGTTTTCCTCTTGGATTGATCCCTTGATCATTATGCAGTGTCTTTCCTTATTTCTTGTAATATTCTTTATTTTAAGGTCTATTCTGTCTAATATGAGAATTGCTACTCCAGCTTTCTTTTGTTTCCCATTTTCATAGAAAATATTTTTCCATCCTCTCACTTTCAGTCTATATGTGTCTTTAGGTCTGAAGTGGGTTTCTTGTAGACAGCATATATACGGATCTTGTTTTTGTATCCATTCAGCCAGTCTGTGTCTTTTGGTTGGAGCATTTAATCCATTTATATTCATAGTAATTATTGATATATATGTTCCTATTGCCATTTTCTTAATTGTTTCGGGTTCATTATGTAGATCTTTTTTCTTCACTTGTATTTCTTAGCTATATAAGTCCTTTTTACATTTTTTGTAAAGCTGGTTTGGTGGTACTGATTTCTCTTTACTTTTGCTTGTCTGAAAATCCTCTTATTTCTCCATCAATTTTGAGTGAAATCCTTGCTGGGTACAATGATCATGGTAATATATATATATTTTTCCCTTTCAATATTTTAAATATATCCTCCCATTCCCTTCTGGCCTGCAGAATTTCTGCTGAAAATCAGCTGTTAAGCATATGAGTTTTCTTTTTACATTACTTGTTGCTTCTTTCTTGCTGCTTTTTATATTCTTTCTTTGTGTTTAGTCTTTATTAGTTTCATTAGTATGTGTCTTGACATGTTTATCCTTGGGTTTATCCTATATGGAATGCTTTATGCCTCTTGGACTTGATTGACTATTTCCTTTTCCATGTTGGGGAAATTTTAAACTATAATCTCATCAAAAATTGTCTCATAACCTTTCTTTTTCTCTTCTTCTGAGACTTCTGTAATTCGAATGTTGGTGTGTTTGATATGGTCCAAGAGATCTCTGAGACTGTCCTCAGCTCTTTTCATTCTTTTTACTTTATTCTGCTCTTCAGAAATTATTTCCACCATTTTATCTTCCAGCTCACTGATTTGTTCTTCTGCTTCAGATATTCTCCTATTGATTCCTTATAGAGTATTTTTAATTTTATTAATTGTTTTGTTTGATTCTGTAAATTTATTCTTTAATTCTTCTAGGTCTTTGTTATTTGATTCTTGCATGTTCTCCATTTTGTTTTCAAGGTTTTTGATCATAATAACTATCATTATTTTGAATTCTTTTTTAGGTAGTTTGCCTATTTCCTCTTCATTTATTTGGACTTCTGCATTTCTAGTTTGTTCCTTCATTTATGTAGTATTTCTCTGCCTTTTCATTATTTTTTTTTTTAACCTATTGTTTGAGGTCCCCTTTTTACAGGCTTCAAGGTTAAGTTCTTTCTTCCTTTTGCTTTTTGCATGTGTAAAGTTGTCCTAGTGGTTTGTGTAAGCTTCCTATAGGGTGACATTGTGCTGAGTTTTTGTTTGTTTTTCCTCTGATGAACATGCCTGAGTGAGGTGGCAATCCTGTCTGCTAATGATTGGGTTTGTATTTTTGTTTTGTTTGTTGTTTAGATGAGGCATTCTTCACAGGGTGCTACTGGTGGTTGAGTGATGCCAGGTCTTGTATTCAAGTGGTTTCCTTTGTGTGAGTTCTCACTATTTGGTACTCCCTAGGGTTAGTTCTCTGGCAGTCTTGTGTCTTGGAGTCAGTGCTCCCACTCCAAAGGCTCAGGGCTTGAGCTTGGTCAGGAACAAAGAGTCCACAAGTCGTTTGTTATGGCATTAAGTGAGATTAAAACAAATATCCAAAAATGAGAAACCAAAGATGAACCCCAGACAAATGGCAGTTACAAAATCAGGGAAATAATAATTAAAATAATGGAGTATACACATATGCACCCATGAGCAAAGTGAATACAATCCACCAAAAATAAAGTACAGTAGATTGACCTGGTGAACAAATTAAATCAAAAATTATATTTACTACTTAAGAACAAAATTAACTAAAGCACAAAGCACAAAAACAGAAAACAAAACTAAACAAGGTACCAAGTGAGGAATAAAGCAATCAAAACAAAACAAATACATTGAAAAGAGAGGAAAGAAAGAAAAGAAAGGAAGAACAGATATGCAAATTAAGTAGAGGTAGATGAAGAAGATTTATATATATTAAAGATTAACTGTAAGGGGAAAAGAACCGTAGGAAAGGCAAACAAAGGAATAAATGTAGAAAAAATATGATAGGTTTTTTAAAAAAGAGAAAAGAAAAAAATGGAAGAAGAAAGACAAAAGGGGGAAAAAAGGAAAATTCCACAGAACTGCAAAAGCCCAGTGTAGACACAGAGGTTTATAACAACAATAAAAAGTGTGACTGTATATTCACGTATACATATAAACCCATAAGCAAAATCAAAACTGTCCAACAAAAATAAAGTACAATAGATCAACTAGGTGAACAAAGGAAATCAAAAATTATACCTACCAGAACAAGACTAACTAAAACACAAACTGGAAAACAAAACTACAGCAAGGTGCGAATTGGGGAATGAAGCAATGGAATAAAACTGACAAAATGTTGAGAGGAAAGGAAAGAAAGAACAGATATGCAAAGCTAAATAGAGATAGATGAAGATTTACATACATTAAAGATTAACTGCAAGGGGCAAAAACAGTAGGAAAAGCAAACGAATAAATGTAGAAAAAATAATAATAGGTTTAAATAATTAAAAAAGAGAAAGAAATAAGGAAAACTCCACAGAACTACAAAACCCTAACAAAAACGCAGAGGTTTATAACAACAATAAAAAAAAAAAGAATGTGATTGAGGGGGAAAAAAGAGCTCAAAAGCTTAATTAGATTTCATAATGCCAATAAAATCAACAACTACAATGTGGGGTGGGGAGAGAAAAAAATACAAAAGAACCTATCAAGCAAGTCAAAACATAAGAATAATAAATGTTTTTCTTGAGTCACTGCTGTCAGCTCAGATTTTAATCTGGCCCTACACCTATGTGATCTTGCCTCCAATGTCCACAGCTATCAGAACTAGTGAAGTTTCTTTTGTAGGCACTCTCCATAATCTTTTATATATTCCATAGACACAGAGTCTGCCTAGTTGATCGTGTGGATTTAATCTGCAGTTTGTACAGCTGGTGTGAAGGTTTTGGGTCTTATTCCTTAGCCACACTTACCCTGGGTTTCAATTATGGTTCTATTTCCACCTCTGCATGTGGGTTGTCTATTGGAGTTTGCTCCTGAGGCTGCCCTCGAGGACTTGGGTTTGCTCCTGTGAGGGCCAGTTATGGAGGTGGTACAGCTGCTTGAGTTGCAGGGGTTCTGGCATCACCAGGTACTCAGGGGAGTTGGTGGCTAGGGCAGCAGGAAATATACTGCTCTAGAAGGGTATGGCAACAACTATTGGCCAATATGCTCCAGTGTTCTTGCCTGAAGAATCCCCCTCCCTGACAGAGAAGTCTGGCAGGCCACAGTCTGTAGGGTAGCAAAGAGTCGGACATAACTGAAGCAACCCTTCGTGCATAGACGCAAGACTCTTTTTTTGCCCGTGACACCTCTGCCTCAGTAAGATTTGAGTGTGAAGGTGGCATAGCTGCTTGGGTTGCAGGGACCTAGCAGCACCAGGTGTGCAGGAACATGGACTGCTTCCACCGCAAGAGTTTTGGCCCTGTCAGAGTATTTTTCTGAGCCCCTTGTAGCTGACTATCAGAAGGCCTCTTTGGCCAGTCTTTCTCCATAGCTCCGCCTGTTCAGGCACTTAGAGGGGTCCCTTGCCTGGGGTCCTTCTCTGTTGTTTCGAGCATCAAGCACATAGAGGGGGCTCACCTGACTGGTTTCCTACTCTGTGGATCAGCATATCAGGCATTTAAAGGGACTCCCTGGGTGGGATCCTACTCTGTAGTTTGGCACATCACTCACTTAAAGGAGCACCCTGGGTGGAGTCCTACTTTGTAGTTCAGTGCATCAGGTGTTTGATGGGCCAGCTTCTCTATTGTTCAGCTGCTGATGCTGTCATGTGGAGAGAGGCTATGGGGCTGGCTCCACTCCCTATGCATGACTCAGCAGTATCGCCTTGCTTTCATGGCTGCCCGACTTTCTTCCACGGGCATTTCCCACCACGATCTCCTCTCTCCCATCTCCTCAGTCAACAGCAGCCTCACCCTGGGATTGCTCCACACTCCCCAAACTCCAGCTCCTAGCCACTGCACCTTCCAGGGCCCCCTCATCCTTGTTTGTGGTATGTATGACTGTGGCAAGGACTGTCTGATTGTCATTACATTTAGGCTGCCTCAGATCAGCTGTTTCACTCTCAGCCTTAAATGTTTCTCCTCTGACTCAGACACTTGCCCTGATGTGGGGATCAGACCTCTGCTTTAGTTCCCCCACCCGCCAAGGGCAGGTCCAGTGCTACTAAGACTCCTGTTTTTCCCCCTAGTTCCTTCGTCCTACAGTTTTGGATGGTTCTGTGTATTATTTTACTCTGCTCAGGTACTACTGTCCACTCTCAGCTGGTGTTCTCCATGCACTTCTGTGTCTGAGGGTATAGTCCCAATGTATCCTTGGAGAGAGATGTACTCCAGGCCTACCTACTCTTCTGCCCTCTTGTTCTTCTCCCAAGATAATTTTTAATTTTCCTTTTGATTTCTTCTTCTGCTCATTGGTTATTCAGAAATGTGTTGTTCAGCTTCCACATATTTGTAGACTGTACAGCTTTTCTCTTGTAGATTTCAACTTCATACCACTCTGGTCATACAAGACAGTTGGTATGATTTCAATCTTCTCAAATTTGCTAAAGTTTGTTTTACATCCTATCATATGATCTATCCTGGAGATTCTGTGTTCACCTGAGAAGAAAGTATTCTGCAGCTATTGGGTGGAATGTTTTATAAATGTCTGTTTGGTCCATTTGTTCTAAAGTTTGGTTCAATCCATTGTTTTCCTTTTGATTTTCTGTCTGTATGACCTCTCCATTGCTTACAGTAGCATCTTAAAATACCCTACTATTGTACTGTTGTCATTTTCCATTTGCTTAATATATTTTAGTGCTCTGATGTTGGTTGCATGTATATTTACAATTGTTATATCTTCTTGAAGTATTGACTCCTTTGTCATTATATTATAACCTTCTTTGTTGCTTGTTCCTGTTTTTGTCTCTAAGTCTATTTTGTCTTATATGAATATGGGTAACTTACTTGGAATATTTTCTTCTGTACCTTCACTTTGAGCCTATGTATGTCTTTAGACATGAAATAAGTCTCCTATAGGCAGCATATAGTTAGGTCTTGTTTTCCCCAGCCCACTCTGCCTTTTGATCCATGAATCCAATATCTTTACATTTAGAGTGATTATTGATATGAAAGGACTTAGTATAGCCATCTTATTATTTGCCATCTGCTTGTATTTCATCTCTATTGTTTCTTTTCCCTCTGTTTCTACCTACCTTTGTAAATTGGTGGTTTTCCCTAGTGATTTTCTCAGTCCCTCTTTTTATGTTTTGTGTCTCTATTGTACATTTTTGCTTTTTGGTTATCATGAAGCTTACATAAAACATCTCATGGGAATAAAACAGTCCTTTTTTTTTTTATCCTCATAGGAACTTTTCTTTTCTGATATATAAATATTCCATCAGTTTACCCCTTTTATATTTTTGATGTCACAATTTTCCAATTTTCTTCTGTGTATTCATTACCAAATTATGCTAGCTATAGTTACTTTTAATGCTTTTTCATTCAACCTTTATACTATAATTAAATGGTTAACACACCTGTAAGATATAGTTTTCTAATTGTAATCTTCCATTTTTCATTTTTACTAAAGTATTGCATATTTTCAGATGTCTTTGTGTCACTAGTTGCATCTTTCCATCTCAGCCTGAAGAGCTTTTTTAGCATTTCTTGTAAGTCAGATCTAGTGACTTCAGCTTTTGTTTGTATAGGAAATCCTTTCAGTTCAGTTCAGTCACTCAGTTCTATCCAATTCTTTGTGACCCCATGGACTGCAGCACACCAGACTTCCCTGTCCATCACCAACTCCTGGAGCTTGCTCAAACTCAGGTCCATTGAGTTGGTGATTTATTTCTCCTTTATATCTGAAGGATAACTTTGCCTGATAAAGTATTCTAGTGTCAATTTTTAATCTTTCAACATATTTAATGTATCATGTCATTCCTTCCTGGCCTGTAGAGTTTCTTGTAAGAAATCTACTGATAGTCTAATAAAGTTCCTTTGTAGATCATGTTCCTTTTTTCTCTGGCTAAATTTAGGATCCTTTATTTATCTTGATTTTTTTAAAAACAGTTTTCTTTTTGTGTATGGTGTTAGAAAGTGGTCTAGTTTCATTCTTTTACAAGTGGCTGACCAGTTTTCCCAGCACCACTTGTTAAAGAGATCGTCTTTAATCCACTGTATATTCTTGCCTCCTTTGTCGAAGATAAGGTGTCCATAGGTGTGTGGATTTATCTCTGGGCNGTGGCTGATTCATGTCAATGTATGGCAAAATGAATACAGTATTGTAAAGCAAAACAAACTTAAAAAAATTTAATCTTAAAAAAATAAAAAGTACAGAGTTTTCATTGAAATGTGTATTGGAAAGATTTTGGTATTGAGATAATAGGCTGTTCTATTAGCTTCATGAATTTTTATGTCTAATTCCTTTCTCCAGTTTGAAAAATCTCAGCTATTATTTTTCAAATAAATTCCCTGCCCCCTTTTACCTTTCTCCTCCATCTGGTATACCAATTATTCTTATATTTGTTTATCTGATTAAATCCTTAGTGTTCATAGTGTTTCTTTGTTTAAAAAACGATCATAGTTCTTCTAACTGGATCATTTCTAAATTCTTATCTTACCAGTCACTTATTCTTTCTTTCATGTAATCTATTCTGTTACTTTTGCTGTCTAATGATTTCTTTATTTTACTTAGGGATTTATTCAGCTTAGAATTTCTGTTTGGTTCCTAAAAATTCAACTTCTTTGGTAAGCAATTTCTTCTAGTCATTAATTTTGTTCCTGAGTTCATTGACTTTCCTTTCTGAGTTTTCTTATAGCTTATTGAATTTCTTCATAATAGCTACTTTGAATTCTTTATCAGATCTCAGTATTCTATGCCTTTGAGTTCAGTTCCTGGAGAATTATTATTTTCTCCTTGTGATACCATATTTCCTGGATTTTTTCATGTTTGAAAATATGTGCCTCTGCTTTCACAGTTGAAGCAGCAAGTACTTTTCTCAGCTAAGAATTGGTTACTTGGGCTGTTACAGCTCAATAGGCTGACAATTAGAAAGCTTTCTTTTGTTTTCCAGAAGGAGGCACTGTAGCTCAAGTTTTGGATTTCTCCTGTAGACACTGGCTCTTGGGACTGTGCTCAGGAGTTTTAAAAGAGTTGGCCTCAGAATGGGGGTAGGCTTGTTTAGGCTTAGCAGCTGAGATTTTGGGGGTGCCAATGCTTGATAGGGGAATCCTAGAGTTAGGGAATCCAAGGATCCTGAAGCAGATAGTAGGAAACAGTGCCTTAATCTTATCTGCCCCCTTTCCTTTCCTCCCCTCCTTTGCATCATAGAAGTAACTCCACAGAACTCCAGATCTACTAGAGAAAAAATGGGACCTTGCATGTGGTCAACTTGTCACTCACAACTTTTGTTTTCCTCCTCTTCCTCTAACACAGAGGTAGCTATTTCCACTGCCAAAAGCCCAATGTCATTTAAGGGTCACCTTGGAAAGGAGACCTGACTCAGCAAGTTCTTCCTTCTCCTCTACCTTCAACCATGTCTCAATCCTGCTCCAGTGGCATGCTGGGTTCCCTCATCAAGCTGGCTGGACCTCCGCAAATTCTGTCTCTTGTGAGGGTCCACCCAGTTGTGTGTTCTCCAGGTTACACTTCTTCCAATTGGAGCAAATGAGAGTAAGCAAGCAGACTCATCCATTCCCTTGGATCTGTAGCCTTCTTTGAGGTCCTATCTGCCTATAGGAGGGTAGAAATCTTCTAAGTGTCCTGTATAAAAAATACAGGGGACTTTTCTTTGGTTGTAGATGTCCAATTAGTTATAAGTCAAATGGGAGAGGAAAAAAAGGAACAATTCATACCACCATGGTGCTGATGTCATGTCGGTTTTGCTCCTTTTTAGAGTGGTTATTTGTCTAATATAAATGCTGCTTGTCTTGCTCTTACATCTTATTTTCTACATCAATAAAATGATTAGATAAGTCTTTTCAAATGGCCAAAAAGTAGGACAAGAGTCATGTATTAATGGCAGATTTTTTTACAAAGCTATAATTTCATGATTTTATATTAAATATATGTATATTTGAAATTTTGATTATTACTGAAAATCTAGAAACCACTGGACTAGTTTTTTCCAATAATCTCTCTCAATGTTAAACATTCTCTGATCTTGTGGTTTATCCTTCCCTTGACTTCTTACATTCCAAGAGAAATAAAATGTCATTTAAGAATATTTTATAAATCAGAGATCTTAAGGGAACTTAGTGGTTGTATCACTCAAGAGAGAATAGGTTATGCTGTAGTAACAAAGAACTAAAAATTCTCAGCACCTTACAGTAACAAAGTTTATCTCTCATGTTCAAATCTCAGATTAACAAGGGGATTCTTCATATTAGTCACTTTATAATCTGTCACAGAAAATCATCTTGACACATGTTTTACAATCATCGAAGCCTCAAAGTAAAACATTACTTCTGTTTGCATTTCATTGCCAAAGCAAATCGCATAAGCATACCTGAATTCAATAGGACAGGGGTGTATATTTCACCTACAGGGAGGGGCACTTAATATTTATAAGCAACATATGATACCAGAAATAAAAACTAACAGAAGTATTAATTTTATTTAGAATGAAAGAAAAAAATAGGATATTTTGTAATAACTCTTACTATTTCTGTAATCTTCTGAACATATTAATATTAACTAAACAGAAATTTCCATATTTTAAGATACTGTCACATATAATTTTTGTTTGAATTTTTAGAACCACCCAGTGAGGGAGATTAAAAAGACTGAATTGTGATAAAAACTCACTGCAGTGTTATTAGTAGATCACTTGGTTTTGAATTTCAGTGGCAACATTTACTAAAATATGTTCATGGACAAGCCACATTACTCCATTTCTTAGTGTCTCAGGTTCCTTCTTTAAAGACTGAATATAATCATAATTCTATCCTGAATTTATGTATCCGTGAGGAGTCAAAGTGATAATACATGAAAAAGGCACATAGTAACACTTGATGCACATCAGTAGTTGTAATTTTTTGAAATTTTATCATATTTATCAACAGTACTAGTATTCTCATTTTTCAGATGAATGCCTAAATGCAATCTACAGATTTTAATGTTTTCTTTAAGTTTCACATAGTAAATGGCAAAGCTTGGATTCAAAATTAGATTTCCAGTTTAGAGATTTTGTTTACAGTCTACTTACAATTAACTAATTTGACACAATTATACTCGAATCTGTGTCTTTAAGGTTATTTTAACAAAAAGTAACCCCCCCATAGATTGATATAAATGGATCAGGGAAAAAAAGACTGATTGAGATTGGGAGAGGCTATTGAGAATGAGAAAGGAAAACAAATAGAAAGTAAGCAACTTTCTATTTGTGTGGTGTCATTAGAAGAGGAGGCAGGGGAGCAAACTGAGCTCGGAGAGGGAAGTCAGCAGTTTGCTCAGGAACAGGAGAGAGAGTGGCCAAATCTGGTGTCATGTGGAGCTCAGAGTATACTTTTTGTACAAATTAGATTTGGAGAGTTTGAGCAGGATTGTAAGACACGTCTTGAAAAGAAGAGTATTTATAGGAAATCTATAAAATCCTGAATTCAGGATTTTTTTTGCTAATTGAAAAGAAAACTAAAGCAGAACTGTGTGATTTTGTTGTTTTATAATTGGAAAGACTGAACTGTGGATTTGGGAGACCATTGACTTAGGGAAGTTGACGTGGTAAGTTATTAAAATGATTTTGAGTGTCATATAGTTCGCTCTTCTGTTTTTTTCTCAAAATGAGTGATTTCTCTCATATGCTTTGATATGGTCAGAGTTCACAATCTATTTTAAACTTGTTGACAACTCAAGTTTCAGTATCCAGCAGCACAAAATGTACTCTGTGTTGAAATGCTTCTGGGCCATGGCTCAAAATGTTTCTCTCATTTCATAAGTATGGTATGTAAACTTGATTGTCTTCACCTTCATTTCTCTAATCTTTACATGTGACTTATTATCCTGAGAATAAACCTTGTAGATAAGTCTAAGTAAACAGAACTTTTTTTCTTCTTAACTTTCAGTTCAATTCAGTTCAGTCGCTCAGTCATGTCTGACTGTTTGCGACCCCATGAATTGCAGCACGCCAGGCCTCTCTGTCCATTAGATATGTTTTATTGAAATTTCAAATATAAGTGCTCCCTAAAGAATATTGCTTTGTTAAAATATTATCAAACATCCTATTTAATGTTTTTTAGGAATTCCTAAGACATCTCATTTGGTAAATTATAGTAACCATTAGAGTTTTAAAATAAAAATAAATTTCCACTTTTTAGAACAATCCAGAAAATATGAGGTACAGAGCACTGATACTAGTATTAGTATTACTAAAAATGAATAGCTTCTCTGAGTAGAACCACTATAAAAGACTATAATAGCAAGTAGACTATAATAACAATAGAAGTAGATATAAAAACTATTTCAAGTTATTTTTCTGTTTTATTATTAATGCCAAAGATATCAAGAATTTGCAGTATTTACCTTTCAAGATATAAATATCTGTTTTAATGTCTCTACTCTGAAGTTTATAACTCTTTAGATTAATTTAGATGAAAATTAAGATTACATGAGAAAACATATGACAATGACTGATCCTTGGTAAAAGTTATTATATGTCTTCATATCTCCACCTATGCTCTGATACTAATAAAATCCCCCAAATTGTGTCTGCAGGTTATCCTTTATTCTAATAATATTTTTACACACTTTGCAAAAAACGCTTGTTATTTAAAGGACAGTTCAGAGATAACTGATGAGGCAATGACGAGAAGTTTTTACAAAACTAATATGTAGTCTGCCAGAACCTCTAAAGAGGTTTTAAAAAGAGAGAGATTGAAAGAAAGAAAAAGAAAATAAAATGGGGAAAAATTACAAGTGAAAGACATTCTCGGTTTCTTCTTGTCACCATCTGTTCCTCTGGGGGGATGTGAAAATACTTTGAGATGTAGGAAATATTTGAGAATTTGGAAAGAGTGGAATGGAAAGACAATATTTAAGATGAAAAGTGAAAGTGAGATGAGAGCATGAGTTTCTAGCAGTTGAATAGCATCAGAAGTAAAAATAACAATATAGTAATAACATTACAGCAATGAAATATTGATACATTGAGCTTTTACTGTATCCATGCACTGGTATAACAACTTTACATGTGTTAATCAATTTAATCATCATAACAGCTCTATGCAGTATATATTGCTTTTTTCTAGTTTATAGATAAATTTTTAAGATCACACAGCTGATAAATGTCAAGGTCTGGATTTAAACTATATTTTGAGTAACTCCTAAAGTCTCATTCTTAACCATTACATTTTAATATTTGAAACCTTGAGTTAAGTGTGAAGTTCAAATGATGCTCTTCTCTCTCAACTCTATCACCATCAGTGCTATGTCATCCACTCTCTACTCAGTCTTTGCTATTCTGTTTCTAATATTCATCTATATTCAATTAGTTTCTTGTCCTCTTTGCAAATTTTCTTTCCTTTCTTCTTATTGAAAGCATTTATTTGGTAATTAAACTCTTCTCTCTACTTTGAAGGCAATTTTATATGTTCCCTCCTAGCTGCCCCATCATATAGACTGCAAAGCTGTTACATTGGATTCAACAACTGTATTGGTATCTTGTCAGCTTTCAAGAGTCCAGCTCTCCAGGTCTGATAATCCCACCAGAGTGTATTGACCTATATATGCTAGTTGCTTATAATGGCATTTGTTTTGATTGGTTGATGTCTGTACTAAATCAGTTGTTAAATATTTTGTGCGTCATTTCTGAAACTATCATTTCTTTGTTGGAAAATGCCAAATCTCTCTTTTTTCTTCATATCTAGTATCTATTAAAAATACAGTAAACTCAGTATATCCCATATTCACTCTTCAGGGTCCCTAAACCAAGTCTGCCTCTAGGTTACACTATGAATAATAATAGTATTGTCATTGTTCTACTCACTAACTTTTAAATCATAGAGTCACTAACCTTTAAATCATAGAGTCCTCTTTGATTCTTCCTTTTCTCTATTCCCCTACATTTAATTAGCTACCATTTTTGTAGAATTATCTCCACCAAATGTATTGTTGGGCTTCCTTGGTGGCCCTGACAGTAAACAATCTCCCTGCAATGTGGGAGACCTAGGTTTGATCCCTGGGTTAGAAGATCCCCCAGAGAAGGAAATGCCAACCCACTCCAGTATTTTGCCTGGAAAATTTTATGGTCAGAAGAGCCTAGCAGGCTATAGTCCATGGGGTCAAAGAGTCAACACAACTGAGCAACTAACACACACAAATCTATTGCCTCTCTCCCCTTTATATCAATTCATTATTGCTGAACAATAATAACTTACTATGTCTCAGATATCTCTTTGTCGACTAAGTGGTTCTTCTACTGATTTAGCTATGGAAAAATAGTTCAACTACAGTTAGCTGGTAGGTCAGCTCACATGATTGGAAAGGCTCAGGCCACTTAAATCTCTCCACATGGTCTTCTATCCCAGTTATCACACCACAGTGGTCTCAGATTTTCAAGAGATGTGCAGATGACAATCAAACTTCTGACTGTGTCTGTATCTGGTTTGCTGATATCCCTCTGGACAAAACAAGTTATAAACCAACTCCATAATCTATATAGGAAGAGATTCCACAAAAATATGGATATTGACAAATATCATTCATTGGGTGGCACTTATTGGTACATACTCTCCAATTTTCATTTTTACTGCTAAAATCCTAGTTCAGGTTTTTCATCACTAGTCTGTTTTACTACTGCATAAGTTTCTATCTTTGCCTGCCAGTTCTCTTTGCCTGCCAATCCATCTGCTATACTCCAGAAACTCTAAACATGTTACTTTCCATTTTAAAAACAAGCAAAACCTTCTGTAGCTTCTCATAATTTTCAGAAAAGTCTGCTTACTTCTTCCTGACTTTGCAAGACCCTCAATATAATTTTACTAAGTCCTATTGCTCCAACACTTCTAATTCAGTGTTCTCTATTGCTGGTACCAGCCGGCAAAGTTGAACGGTCCTGAAGAAGGGCAACGAAGCTGAGAAACAAAGAGGAAAGAAAAGATGGGGTCAGGAGGTTCAGAAGCAATCAACCACGAGGCAGGTTTCATGCAACTGACAAAGTCTTTATTGAGCTTGTGATTTTTATACCTTAAAACAAGGAAAGAGGCAGAGTAAAAAATTCCTTAAAGATTAGATACATGTCTTATGATATTTTCCAAAAACCTAAAGTATGCACGTCATATATCTTAGAAAACAGATAGTTAAGAAAACAGATAGTTACTCATTGGTTAATTATTAACATAACTATTGTTGGACCTAGGGAGTCATATCATGGCAGGAGATGTTTTCCTGGCCTCTAGAATCAATCAGGGGTGGCGGGACAGAGAGCTATGCCTGTGTTCCCACAGGCCCTTAGGATAAGGCAGCTCCCAGAGCCTTGCCTCCAGCCCAGGCCCTTAAAATAAGGAAGCTCACTGAGCTATGCCTTGGGCCAAAAGCTCCCTCAGTCAGGGGTGGCTCCCCGCATTCTATAAAACTATATTAATTTCTTGCTGTTCTCCTTGCCAATTCCTACAATTGATACACATTTTTTTTTTCTGATTTAAAAACCATTTCACTTTATCTCTTTTTGTTAAAATAAAACTGATTCTTCAGGGCAGTTTTCAGTCAGTTCAGTTCAGTCACTCAGTTGTGTCTGACTCTTTGTGACCCTATGGACTGCAGCACACCAGGCCTCCTCTTCCACCAGCTCCTGGAGCTTGCTCAAACTCATGTCCATTAAGTCAGTTTTGTCATCCAACCATTTCATCCTCTGTCATCCCCTTCTCCTACTGCCTTCAATCTTGCCTAGCATCAGGGTCTTTTCCAATGAGTCAGTTTTTTGCATCAAGTGGCCAAGCATTGGAGTTTCAGCTTCAGTATCAGTCCTTTCAATGAATATTCACAACTGGCTTCTTTCAGAATTGAGTGGTTTGATCTCCTTGCAACACAAAGGACTTCAAGAGCCTTCTACAACAACATAGTTCAAAAGCATCAATTCTTAGGGCAAACCACTTCAGCATTCTTGTGTTAAGAACCCCATGAACAGTATGATAAGGCAAGGCAATTTTACATTCCTCTATTCCTGTCAGTCACAAGGGATTTTCCTACCTACAAATAGAATCCCAGAACACTTTACTCATATGTCTCTTAAAATAATGATTATGTCTTTCACTTTATTATTATTATTTGTATTTGTGCATGGACTTGTCCTTTCTCAGGCTTAATATGATAAAGGTGCTACAACAGCGCTGTCCAATAGAAATATAATGAAAACCACATATATAATGTAAAAATTTTAGTAGCCGTATTAAAAGAGGTAAAAAGAAACTAGGGGATTTCATGTTAATGATAATTTTTATCTAGCCTAATTGGGCTTCTCTGGTGGCTCAGCCGGTAAAGAATCCTGTAATAGGGGAGATCTGGATATGATCCCCGGGTTGGGAAGATCCTCTGGAGGAGGGCATGGCAACCCACTCCAATATTCTTGCCTGGAGAATCCTCATGGACAGAGGAGCCTGGCAGGCTATAGTCCAAGAGGTTGTGAAGAGTCAGGCACAACTGAGTGACTAAGCACAGCACAGCACAAGGTATCACAAAGTATCTCAACATATAAATTAATATTTTTACATTCTTTTTCATACTAACTCTTCAAAATCTGAAGTATATTTTCCATATATAACATATTTCTGCCTCAGTTCAGTTAAGTCACTCAGTTGTGTCCGATTCTTTGCGACCCCATTGACTGCAGCACACCAGGCCTCCCTATCCATCACCAACTCCTAGAGTTTACTCAAACTCATGTCCATTGAGTCGGTGATGGCATCCAACCCTCTCATTCTCTGTTGTTCCCTTCTCCTCTTGCCTTCAATCTTTCCCAGCATCAGTGTCTTATCAAATGAGTCAGCTCCTTGCATCCGGTGGCCAAAGTGTTGGAGTTTCAGCTTTCGCCTCAGTCTTTCCAATGAACATTCAGGGCTGATTACCTTTATGATGGATTGGTTGGATCTCCTTGCAGTCCAAGGGACTCTCAAGAGTCTTCTCCAACGCCATAGATCAAAAGCATCAATTCTTCAGTGCTCAGCTTTCTTTATAGTCCAACTCTCACATCCATACATGACTACTGGGAAAACCATAGCTTTGACTAAATGGAGCTTTGTTGGCAAAGTAATGTCTCAGCTTTTTAATATGCTGTCCATGTTGATCATAACTTTCCTTCCAAGAAGTAAGCGTCCTGTAATTTCATGGCTTCAGTCACCATCTGCAGTGTTTTTGGAGCCCCCCCAAAATAACGTCAGCCACTGTTTCCACTGATTCCCCATCTATTTGCCATGAAGGGATGGGACCAGATGCCATGATCATTGTTTTCTGAATGCTGAACTTTAAGCCAACTTTTTCACTCTCCTCTTTCACTTTCATCAAGAGGCTCTTTAGTTTTTCTTCATTTTCTGCCATAAGGGTGGTGTCATCTGCATATCTGAGCTTATTGATATTTCTCCTGGCAATCTTGATTCCACCTTGTGCTTCTTCCAGCCCAGCATTTCTCGTGATGTACTCTGCATGTAAGTTAAATAAGCAGGGAACAGTATACAGCCTTGACGTACCCCTTTTCCTATTTGGAACCAGTCTGTTGTTCCATGTCCAGTTCTAACCTGACCTGCATACAAATTTCTCAAGAGGCAGGTCAAGCGGTCTGGTATTCCCATCTCTTTCGGAATTTTCCACAGTTTGTTTTGATTCACACAGTCAAAGGCTTTGGTATAGTCAATAAAGCAGAAATAGATTTTTTCTGGAACTATCTTGGTTTCTCATTGATCCAGCAGNCTGACCTGCATACAAATTTCTCAAGAGGCAGGTCAAGCGGTCTGGTATTCCCATCTCTTTCGGAATTTTCCACAGTTTGTTTTGATTCACACAGTCAAAGGCTTTGGTATAGTCAATAAAGCAGAAATAGATTTTTTCTGGAACTATCTTGGTTTCTCATTGATCCAGCAGATGTTGGCAATTTGATCACTGGTTCCTCTGCCTTTTCTAAATCCAGCTTAAACATATGGAAGTTCACGGTTCACGTATCACTGAAGCCAGGCTTGGAGAAATTTGAGCATTATTTTGCTAGTGTGTGAGATGAGTGCAATTGTGCAGTAGTTTGAGCATTCTTTGGCATTGTCTTTCTTTGGGATTGGAATGAAAACTGACCTTTTCCAGTCCTGTGGCCACTGCTGAGTTTTCCAAATTTGCTGGCATATTGAGTGCAGCACTTTCACAGCATCATCTTTTAGGATTTGAAACAGCTCAACTGGAATTCCATCACCTCCACTAGCTTTGTTTGCACTGATGCTTTCCAAGGCCCACTTGACTTCATATTCCAGGATGTCTGGCTCTAGGTGAGTGATTACACCATCATGATTATCTGGGTTGTGAAGATCTTTTTTGTCCAGTTCTGTGTATTCTTGCCACCTCATTTAATATCTTTTGCTTCTGTTAGGTCCATACCATTTATGTCCTTTATTGAGGCCATCTTTGCATGAAATGTTCCCTTGGTATCTCTAATATTCTTGAAAAGATCGCTGGTCTTTCCCTTTCTATTGTTTTCCTCTATTCCTTTGCATTGATTGCTGAAGAAGGTTTTCTTATCTCTCCGCATTGATTGCCAAAGAAGGCTTTCTTATCTCTCCTTGCTATTCTTTGGAACTCTGCATTCAAATGGGTATATCTTTCCTTTTCTCCTTTGCTTTTCACTTCTCTTTTCACAGCTATTTGTAAGGCCTCCTCAGACATCCACTTTGCTTTTTTGCATTTGTTTTTCTTGCGGATGATCTTGCTCCCTGTCTCCTGTACAATGTCATGAACTTTGTCCACAGTTCATCAGGCACTCTGTCTATCAGATCTAGTCCCTTAAATCTATTTCTGACTTCCACTGTATAATCATAAAGTATTTGATTTAGGTCATACCTGAATGGTCTAGTGATTTTCCCTACTTTCTTCAATTTAAGTCTGAATTTGGCATTAAGAAATTCATGATCTGAGCCACAGTCATCTCCCGGTTTTGTTTTTGCTGACTGTATAGAGCTTCTCCGTCTTTGGCTGCAAAGAATATAATCAATCTGATATCTGTGTTGGCCATTTGGTGATGTCGATGTGTAGAGTCTTGTTTTGTGTTGTTGTAAGATGGTGTTAGCTATGACCAGTGTGTTCTCTTGGCAAAATTCTACTAGCCGTTGCCCAGTTCATTCTGTACTCCAAGGCCAAATTTGCCTTTTACTCCAGGGAATTCTTGACTTCCTACTTTTACATTCTAGTCCCCTATAATGAAAAGGACATCTTTTGGGGGGTGTTAATTCTAGAAGGTCTTGTACGTCCTCATAGAATGTTTCAGATTCAGCTTCTTCATCATTACTGGTCAGGGGATAGACTTGGACTACCATGATATTGAATGGTTTGCCTTGGAAACGAACAGAGATCATTCTGTCGTTTTTGAGACTGCACCAAGTACTGCATTTTGGACTCTTTTGTTGGCTATGAGGGCTGCTCCATTTCTTCTAAGGGATTCTTGTCCACAGTAGTAGATATAATGGTTATCTGAGTTAAATTCACCCATTCCACTCCATTTTAGTTTGCTGATTCCTAAAATGTTAGCATTCATTCTTACCATCTCCTGATTGATCACTTCCAATTTGCCTTGATTCATGGACCTAACATTCCAGGTTCCTATGCNGGGATTCTTGTCCACAGTAGTAGATATAATGGTTATCTGAGTTAAATTCACCCATTCCACTCCATTTTAGTTTGCTGATTCCTAAAATGTTAGCATTCATTCTTACCATCTCCTGATTGATCACTTCCAATTTGCCTTGATTCATGGACCTAACATTCCAGGTTCCTATGCAATATGCTCTTTATAGCATCGAACTTTACTTCCATCACTAGTCACATCCACAACTGGGTGTTTTTTTTGCTTTGGCTCTGTCTCTTCATTCTTTCTGAAGTTATATCTCCATTGATCTCCAGTAGCATATTGGGCACCTACCTACCTAGGGAGTTCGTCTTTCAGTGTCCTATCTTTTTGTGCTTTCATACTGTTCACAGGGTTCTAAGGAAAGAACATTGAAGTGGTTTGCCATTCCCTTCTCCTGTGGATCACATTTTGTCAGAACTCTTCACCATGACCTCTCTGTCCTGGGTGGCCCTACACAGCATGGCTCATAGTTTCATTGAGTTAGACAAGGCTGTGGTCCTTGTGACTAGATTGGTTAGTTTTCTGTGATTTTGATTTTCAGTCTGTCTGCCCTCTGATGGAGAAGGTTAAGAGGATTATGAAAGCTTCCTGATGGGATAGACTGACTGAGGGTGATCGTATTTCAAAGGTTTAATAGTGAAGTGTTCCTTGTGGCTACTGTATTGGACATTGCAACTCAAAAATTCTATGAGAAACTTTGTTGCAGTATATAAAATGTTGACCTGTACTAGGACGATTATCAAATTTCAACTTTGTAACTTATTATGTGAGCCTGAACAATTTATTCAGTCTCTCTAAGCCTATGTGTGCAAAGTTTCTGCAATGATTAGAGTAGACTATATTATACAGTTTCTGACATAATGTTCATTTGTTTAAAAATAAAAAATCAATGTGGACATGACCCAAGCTACACCAGTGTCTTACACAGTGCTTGAATTTTGGAGTCTATATGTTGCAACCATTTATTGATCACATAAGCCATTATGCTAGTTGTTTTGCAAGGACCATTAACTATGAAATCTACCCTTAAGAAAATTTGTTCCAGAATGATGGCCATATAAATACTTTTTACAGAATTAATCAAATATCACTTATTGATATCATAAGTTAAAAAACTATCATAGAGAATAGCCCTACCTTACTATCAAGATAAACTTCATAAAGATGCTTTATGCATCGGAAAGGAAGAATAATTACTAGGTATTCAAGGGTGATAGAAGGGAACTTGAAAATACTTGAAAGTCATGAAGGAATAAAGTTGCCTGTAAAATATAAAGGATTTTTAGTTTTGCAATGGATGGGTGTTAGGGACTGTGTTTGTGTTTCACTCCACCACAAAATTCAGATGTTGATATGCTACCTCTCAGTGGTATGATATTAGGCAGTGACACCTTTGGGAAGTAATTTTGTTAAGGTAAAGTCATGAGAGTGAAGCTCCCCTGATAGAATTAGTATCCTTGTAAGAAGCAAAAAAGTGTAAAATTCTCAATGGTCTACACCATGAAAAGATACAGAAGAAAATGTCCGTTTGTGATCATGGAAGGGAGCTTTCACCAGACACTGGATTTCTGATATTTTGATCTTGGGTTTCCCAGACTCCACGATTGTGAGAAATAAATGTTTAATTATAAGCCATCCAGTCTATGATATTCTTGTTACAGCAGCTTGAACTAAATAATATTTTTTGTTTTAATTTGAACATAGAGATTATTCACAAAGTGGGTTGGAGAAAGGACTGAAGCAGAGCGTTAGGATTCATAGAGTGCTCTTGGTATTTCCTCCACGAAGCTAGCACTTCATTTTTCCTCATCTTAGTAAATGGTGTCACCAAATACCCACTTCTTTAGTTTTTCTCTTTCCCTTATTCTTGAGCTCTAATATATCTATAAACCTATTACCTTTTTACCTGTGAAATGTGTTCTGTCATTGCCCCAGTCCAAAACATTTACTTCTTTCCTAGACCACTGAAAAAGCCTACTGATCTGTTTGCCTCTATTCTTGTCCTCCTATAAGCTACTTTCTTCACAGCAGAGCACAAATTATTTTTTAAAGTTAATCAGAATCTTTTACTTTCCTTTTTTTGACCCTCAGTGGCCTTCTCTTTCATTATATTCCATAGGGCCCTACATGATCTGGCCTGTTTCTCTTGACCTCATCTTGTTTTCCTCTCCACTTTGCCACCTGCCTTAGTAGCACTGACTTTTATTTATTTTATTTTATCTTTTTAGTGTCATTTGAGTATTTTTAGCTTTTTCCTACTTTGGGCTTTTACTATTGCACTTTCTTCTAACTAGATTACTCTTTTTCTGATCTTAAAATAACTCCCTTCTTCTAATCTTTCAAATTCTACCTGAAAATCACTTTGTCAAAGGTAACTTCCCTGACTATTTAGTCTAAAATACACTGATGGTGAAGTCATTTTCTATTTTATTACACTGTTATTTAATACTAGTTCTTATTGCCATCTTACATTGTTTTACTATTATTATTATCTACTCATGTATTTTCTTTCTTTTCCCCTATAATGTAAGTTGCTCAAGAACAGTATCTTGTCTGTCTTGTTCATCACTGTATCCTGAATATTATCCATGTTCTTAGCAAAAAAACAGATACTCTGTTAATGCTTGTTAAATGACTAGATTAACTTTTTTCCACCTGTACTATATTCTCTCTAGTAGAATTTCATGTATATTAAGAAGGAAAATGGATGTGAATTTATTAACAGTGTTTTATCAGGTATGAGAGATACTTGGTTATAAGAAATAAGGGAAAAAAAGCCACACTCTACTGCTACAGTCAATGCATTAAACACAGGATTTGATGAAGAGGGGAGGGAGGAAGGTCTGTTTCCTCAATTCGTGGTCATTCATCTTCCAAGTGGTTTCTTAAATCTTGATGCAGAAAATTAAATGATTAAAAATTTTGGTTGAGGGTAAAACCAGAATGGAATTGAATAGTCTGTTTTTGTTTTGTTTTGTTTTTTTTGAAACTGAAATGTTACAAATATTTGCAATATTTTGACGTGAATTCAATTGACTCTAATTGTTTTTTCCTTCTATTAATAAAGGACTTCAGAAATAAGGTCTAATCTTAGCTAAGTAATGCATGATTATGAACTATATATATATTTTAATATTCTCTCAATAAGGAAAACATTGTTATAAAAGGTCATTTAGATCATGGCTCTCCAAACTCCCTGCCATGGACCGGTACCAGTACCGGTCCATGGCCTATTAGGAACTAGGTCTCATAGCAGGAGGTGTGTGCAGTTTATGAGCCAACAAGTCTTCATCTGCCACTCCCCATTGCTCCCAACACTTGAATTACCATCTGTACCATCCCCCACCCCTGGTTAGCCGTGGAAAAAATTGTCTTCCATGAAACAAGACCCTGGTACCAAAAATGTTGGTGACCACTGATTTATATGGTATTCCTAGGAGATTTTATGGATGTTCTACATCTGTTTAATGTTATTATTAATAGTTCTCTTCAGATTATGAATAAAGAGTTTGTGGTCCAAGTGTTTATTCATGTTAACATTTACTTTGTAAAATATGCTTCTTACAGGAATATAGATAGTTGCTGGAAAGAACATTGACAACTTCAATGCAAAATGAAGTTCTTTCTGTTGCTTTCAGTCATTGTGTTCTGCTGGGCTCAGTATGCCCCACACACCAAAACTGGAAGGACATCTATTGTCCATCTGTTTGAGTGGCGCTGGGTCGATATTGCTCTTGAATGTGAGCGATACTTAGCCCCCAAAGGATTTGGAGGGGTTCAGGTGAGTATTGTTCATTGTATAAGTTGCAGACTTTGCCGTGCTGAGAGCAAGTGGTAGTATCCTCTGTGTCTGAAAGCTGGACAACATTTTACTTCACAATTAAAGTACTCTAAGTAAAGCAGTTTTGTAAAGGAAAAGAAATATGAAATGTTGGTGACTTTGTTTTATTTCTAAGATAATTTTTTTTCAACCAGGATATTCAATAGTTGCAAAGAAATGTAGCTTCA
This sequence comes from Neotragus moschatus, assembly GCA_006410615.1. Lineage (NCBI taxonomy): Eukaryota > Metazoa > Chordata > Mammalia > Artiodactyla > Bovidae > Neotragus > Neotragus moschatus. The sequence goes on from SJYA01000591.1 coordinate 768,875, forward strand.
AATACAAAGATTCAAAAGTAATTTTAGACTATTGATTAGTTTCTAAAATATTCAATGATATAAAGTAAGCCATAATTTGATAGTTATTAAGCTTCTTTTATTTCTAGGTCTCCCCACCCAATGAAAATGTTGTTATTACTGACCCTTCAAGACCTTGGTGGGAAAGATACCAACCAGTTAGCTACAAGTTATGTACAAGATCAGGAAATGAAAGTGAATTCAAAGACATGGTGACTAGATGTAACAATGTTGGTGTAAGTGAATTAAAGGTTTCTTTAAACATATTATATAGAAAAATAATTTATCTCTCTTGCCTCTTGTTCCTTTTAAGCAGAATAATTTTCATATATTTTGAAATTCATAGTTTAGCTATAAATACATTTTATATTTTTTAATTTTATATTTTAAAAATATAAAATTTAATTGTTACCTAATATTCAGCTTTTTAATTATTTGTATATATGTGATTTGTCCACTAAAGAAGATGAAGGAAAAGTTTAAGGCCACAAGCTTAAAGCAAAATAGCAACTTTTAACCCTTTTTCCTGTACACATTACTGGGAAATACTTTTCCAGTTTTGAATAGGAAATTCTACTTATAATATTTACTGATAGTAAGAGGATAATGAAAGGCAATATCTAATTTTATTTCTTCTGATCCTAAATAGATAGTAGAGGCTGGCTTCTGTTTTTTAGGATGACCCATGTAATTTCAAAAATCAATAATCTCTCCTGCTTCAACTGATTCTGATCTCCTGCCAATAATAGTATCTTTGCATTTTTTTCATAGTTTTGGTAGTTTGGAGTTCATTTAATTTATCATACTCAGTGCTTACTCAGTCATGTCTGACCTGTTGCAAGCCTATGGACTATAACTTGCCAGTCTCCTTGCTCCATGGAATTTTCCAGGCAAGAATACTGGAGTGGGTTACCATTTCCTTCTCCAGGGGATCTTCTCTGACCTAGGCATCGATCTCATGTCTCCTGCATCTCCTGCATTTCAGGCAGGTTCTTGACTGCTTGAGCCATTTGACCAAGTGGCTGGAATGCATGTAGGGCTTCAGTTCACAATGCTTTCTTTTACACTTGACTGTTGCTCTTCTAAGATGGTAAGTTATAAAATAACAAATATTTTGGAGTGTAATCAATGTGCTATAAACTCTAAATAATAATATAAATTTCTACCTCTCTGTAAGCCAAACTGAAATAGAAATTTTTCTTTCAGGTACGCATTTATGTGGATGCTGTAATTAATCATATGACTGGAAGTGGTGTGAGTGCAGGAACGAGCAGTACTTGTGGAAGTTACTTCAACCCTGGAACTAGGGATTTCCCAGCAGTCCCATACTCTGGATGGGATTTTAATGATGGAAAATGTAAAACTGGAAATGGAGAAATTAAAAGCTATAATGTTGCTTATCAGGTACTTACCAAAAATTAGCTATCTATGCTTTTCATTATCCACATGTAGCTTACTGGTCTCCATTGTAAATGTTAATTTAGATTGTTTAGGAAAACAAGATTCCAAATCTGTGAAAAATAATTTCAAATCAATATTTAAAACATTTTCTCAAATCTAATTCTTCACAGTGAAAAAGGTCATCCACTGTATTTTCTACATTCTCCATTTTTATAATGAAAAATATTTCAAAGATATGTCTATACTAGGATGTCAGTAACCTAAGAGACCAGTGCAAAGAAGGCATTACAGAAATATCTATTAATATTAATGAATAAATGAAAATAATTAAATGGATTCTCAGGTGGAGGTGATGTTCCAAGGATCAATCACAAAGTTTTACCTCTGTAGGTCAGAGATTGTCGTCTGGTTGGTCTTCTTGATCTTGCATTGGAGAAAGATTATGTGCGCACCACAATTGCTGAATATCTAAACCGACTCATTGACATTGGTGTAGCAGGGTTCCGAATTGATGCTTCTAAGCACATGTGGCCTGGAGACATAAAGGCAGTTTTGGATAAACTGCATAATCTAAACACAAGCTGGTTCCCTGAAGGAAGTAGACCTTTCATTTACCAAGAGGTATGTCAATACATGTGTATGCTAAGTCACTTCAGTCATATCTGACTCTTTGCAACTCTATGGATCGTGTCCATATAAAATAATACCATTTATTATTTATCAGAGTATAATTCATCATCAGTATTCATCAATAATTTATCAGAAAATAAATGACAGATTTCATTGAAAACACAGTTTCTGTAGATTAATGGATGAATCATTTATATAGAAGAGTGTTCCTTAACCTCCTTTTATTCAGAGACTGTATGTTTATCATAAGAGGTTTTTTATGCAAGTTCTGAGAATTTATATAGGTTGCAAAAATCTCTATGTCATATAATGTCCCCAGAGGTCATTATAGAAGACAGATAATAATATAGTAATTGTCTTAAGACAGGTTGTCTACTTTAAATCTTAGCTAGAGCGCTAGTTAGATGTATAGTAAATTGATCAACCTGAGGAACATTTTTTTCAAAATTTATCAGAAAGAATAATGATAATGGTTATATCTTTATATTCTTTGGAGAATTAAAGAGGTAATATTTATCAAACACTGAGAAATAGTGTCAGCCAGACATTAAGTGCTATGTAAATATGAGCTACTTTTATCATTTATGAATAAGACTAATTTGGACAGCATTCTCACAGGACAACAGGTTACTTTGTCATGCTCCTTTTAACATTATAGTATATATTTTAGCAAAGAAAAATAAGAATTTTGATATAAAGAAAACTATTGGGGGCATTTCATATAAATAGTATAAAGCTATTTTCTATATAATTTTAACTTATTAGTTAAAACTCTTTAAAATTCTTTCTTAAAATCATATTTTTTTCTTCATTTCTATGAGGTAATTGATCTGGGTGGTGAGACAATTACAAGCAGTGAGTACTTTGGAAATGGCCGTGTGACAGAATTTAAGTATGGTGCAAAACTAGGCACAGTTCTACGCAAGTGGAGTGGAGAGAAGATGGCTTACTTAAAGTAAATGAAATATGATTTATCCTTTGAATTATTTCACAGATTTATCTATGATATTACCCCAGCATGAGTTTTATTCTTAATGCATTTTATTTAGACAATTTTCAAGGATTCATTTACTAATAACAAATGTTATACTTCCCTAACTGCTAAGGGATCATCATTATTATTTAGAATGTCCGTCACAAGGAGGTGCTTTTTGAGATCCAAAGCGTAATTTAGAGATTTTAATCTGTGATTTCGGTCTAGAGATTTCAATAGACTCTACTAGATTTGACTAATGTTTGCATATAATTGTAAAGCCCAGGTTATTGTTAAAATGATTCTATAATTTATGAATGACTTCCTACAATGAAACCGTGCTATAGAATTATATATATTAATCAACAAATTGATTTCAAATATTAACATTATAACAATATAATACTGAAGGCTTATTTAAACCCAGTTTCTCATTCTGTATAGTATGATAGTGGATATTGGTCCTTCTGAAGCCCATCTAAATTATAATATACTGAAAATTCTAAAATCTTTTTTTATAAATCTTATATGTGTAACATGAATATAATTTAAGTAATTCCTACATATATATATGCATGGAATATATTCCTAGATAAAATTGAGGTGGCCAAAAAGTTCTTTCAGTTTTTGAAAAAGGCACATTTTTCATTTTTACCAAGAATTTTATTGAACAACATATTCACCATTTAGTTCCACTATCTTCTGCCATTTGCCAGGCAACTTCATAATTCTATCTATTATACAGTATCCACTTTTCATTCTTTGTTGCATTTTTGTTTTTAAAATGGAATTTTTTCTTTATGTTTAATTAGAGAATTGCATGCAGAAATATAGTCAAGAAGTTTTTTTCCCCACTTAACTATGTGGAACCCAAATATCAAAGCAATTAACCTAACCACACTGGTGCAAATGATTTTCAATTCTTGATTTGAGTATTTTGAATGTGTTGGCTATCACGTGTGGTATCACATTGATCGTTCTCAAAAGTGTCTCAATTTCATTACTGTCAACTTTAACTGATCTACTAGACCATGGAACATCATCTAGTGTGGAATCTCAAACATGAAACTTTGTAAAACTTCATAAATATTTGCACTTTTGACACATTCAATCAGTAACAATACCTTCCCCATACCCTGCTCAAATCATTTTTTGCATTTCAGTTCAGTTCAGTTCAGTCACTCAGTCGTGTCCAACTCCTTATGACCCCATGAATCGCAGCACGCCAGGTCTCCCTGTCCATCACCAAGTCCCAGAGTTTACTCAGACTCTTGTCCATCGAGTCAGTGATGCCATCCAGCCATCTCATCCTCTGCCGACCCCTTAACCTCCTGCCCCCAATCCCTCCCAGTGAGTCAGCTCTTTGCATGAGGTGGCCAAAGTACTGGAGTTTCAGCTTCAGCATCATTCCCTCCAAAGAAATCCCAGGGCTGATCTCCTTCAGAATGGACTGGTTGGATCGCCTTGCAGTCCAAGGGACTCTCAAGAGTCTTCTCCAACACCACAGTTCAAAAGCATCAATTCTTTGGCACTCAGCTTTCTTCACAGTCCAACTCTCACATCCATACATGACCACTGGAAAAACCATAGACTTGACTAGACGGACTTTAGTTGGCAAAGTAATGTCTCTGCTTTTTAATATGCTATCTAGGTTGGTCATAACTTTTCTTCCAAGGAGTAAGCGTCTTTTAATTTCATGGCTGCAGTCACCATCTGCAGTGATTTTGGAGCCTCCCAAAAGTAAATCTGACACTGTTTCCACTGTTTCCTCATCTATTTCCCATGAAGTCATGGTTCCAGATGCCATGATTTTCATTTTCTGAATGTTGAGCTTTAAGCCAACTTTTTCACTCTGCTCTTTCACTTTCATCAAGAGGCTTTTTAGTTCCTCTTCACTTTCTGCCATAAGAGTGGTGTCATCTGTATATCTAAGGTTATTGATATTTCTCCCGGCAATCTTGATTCCAGCTTGTGTTTCTTCCAGCCCAGGGTTTCTCATGATGTACTCTGCATATAAATTAAATAAGCAGGGTGACAATATATTTCAGTTGCATTTAAATGTTACTTGAAATAGTGGGCTTCCCTGATAGCTCAGTTGGTAAAGAATCCGCCTGCAATGCAGGAGACCCCAGTTCGATTTCTGGACTGGGAAGATCTGCTGGAGAAGGGATAAGCTACCCACTCCAGTATTCTTGGGCTTCCCTTGTGACTCAGCTGGTAAAGAATCTGCCTGCAATGCAGGAGACCCGGGTTCGATCCCTGTGATGGGAAGATCCCCTGGAGAAGGGAATGGCTGCCCACTCCAGTATTCTGGCCTAGGAATTCCCTGGACCATATAGTCCATGAGGTCTCAAAGAGTCGGACATGACTATAGTGAAGCATGGTATGCCAAAAATTCTGGTTTTTCTCTTCCATCATTAATATTAAAATGGCTAACAAAAATTCACCAATTTTGATAATTTTTTTAAAAATGCATACTGCTATGACAGCTCTCACAACACAATCTAAGTTGTTTCAGTTGAAAGATAGCTAAGCACTACTAGAGCCATCTAATGGCAAAAACCAAATGCAACTTTTAGCCAACCTAATATATCTATATATATTATATTTTAAAAGCCCTGAGAATAATCATTTAATTAGAGAGAGCACTTCATTATAGGGTGCTATAATGAAAGGAATACACATTTAGGTTACTCTAAAGTCATTGTGAAAGAATACATATATGTGTTTTTAAGATTTGTTTTTTAATAGGAACTGGGGAGAAGGCTGGGGTTTCATGCCTTCTGACAGGGCACTTGTCTTTGTTGATAACCATGACAATCAGCGAGGGCATGGAGCTGGGGGAGCATCTATTCTTACATTCTGGGATGCTAGGTAAGAAACAAAGTTCTCCATTTTTAAACCTACATTGTAATGATGTTAAAAATATTATTTTCTTCTATAATGTTATAATTTGATGCCTTTTAGACTGTACAAAATGGGAGTTGGATTTATGCTCGCTCATCCCTATGGATTTACACGAGTAATGTCAAGCTACCATTGGCCAAGACATTTTGAGAATGGAAAAGTGAGTTTTGGTGCTGTCCAAAATATCTTTTTCTCAAAAAAAAAAAAAAAAAAGAGTTAATTTTGGTTTAATTTCTCATGATGCTATTGCATTCACTAGTTTATCATATATTTATTAAGTGTAAATCTGAAGCAGTGCTCTTTTAATAATGCAGTGGATATTTAAAAATTAAAAATGAATGATCTCTGTTGACAGAGTATGTAGGCTGTTTCAAATTATAACAAATATACACTCTCAGACAACCCCCCTATTAAAAAAATGCCACTTAAAAATAAGGATACAGTGAGTAAAATGTCTATTAAGGTATTTGGAAATTTAGTGAAAAGTTTTCTTTTCAAACTGGAGATTTCAAATGTAGCATCATACAGCAACTTCATGCCTCTAGGGGAAAATTCTCTTCAGATAGCTCTTTCTCTAATTTCTAGTATGTTCTTTTCAAGTTGAGAAGTCCACTACTGCTTTTAACAGGAACTCTTTCTATTCTTAGAGAGCCTTAATATTTAGGTGTTCCTTTATATTGACCCAACTTACAATTTCCACTATAATTAGTCTTTTTTTATTTCTGATGTCAGGAGTCATGGCATATGTTCATTTCCCCTTTTCCATAACATTTGCAAGGCTTTCCCAAGACATCTGCATGCTAACAACTCTTAGTTTTGTCCATCATTCAACATGCCATATGATTTAATACAGATATTGATAACCTTCCTTGACATAATCTGTCTTTTCCTATGATTATCTTTGAAAGTACCAGTTAGAAATTTGATCAGTTTAGTAAAGGATACTGATATATTTTGATTAATATATCTATTGAAAAAAGGAGAATGAAATAAAATAATATTATTTAGCAATTGCCATCTGTAAAGCATTTTTACATATCTTATTCAATTTTTATAGAAACTAAGTCATATATTCATTTTATAGAAGAGGAAAGTGAGGCACAGAAGTTATGTGTATTAACTAAGTTTTCCTTGTTAGTAGTAACAGAACTTGTTACTTATTCTTAGTAATCGAACCTAGGACTAAACCTTTTAGTCTTGCTTTTTCTAACAATAAAGTCCTTGCCATTTCAATGACATTATACTCACTTTCAATAGTGATATTGGAAAGTCATTGTAATTCCTTGGAAAGATAATGAGAGGGTTAAAAAAATCATTTCCTTATTTGAAATATAGCACTAGAGAATGAGAAGTTAGGGATAGGAGACCTTCCAGCAAACGAAAGCCTAGTTCCGACGGCTTCACAGCTGAATNGCTGATTCATGTCAATGTATGGCAAAACGAATACAGTATTGTAAAGCAAAACAAACTAAAAAATAAAAAGATAAAATAAAAAATGGATAGGAGAAATTCAGTAAAAATACTGAGCAAGTTGGATAGTAAATGAAGACACTACAAAGACACAAATAGGACAGATTGGGTTTGGTGTACTAAATGAGTAGCTCTGATGGTAAAAATAAGGACACATGTAATGTTAAAAATGTAAGCTTTTATAAATAAATGGTGCTGGGAAAACTGGATAACTACCTGTAAAAGAATGAAATTAGACCACTTCCTAACACCCCACAAAAAATAAACTCAAAATGGATTAAAGACCTAAATGTAAGGCCAGAAACTATAAAACTCTTGGAGGAAAAGATAGGCAGAACCTCTGACATAAATCACAGCAAGATCCTCTTTGACCCACCTCCTCGAGTAATGGAAATAAAAATTTTAAAATGGCACCTAATCAAACTTAAAAGCTTTTCAACAGCAAAGGAAACTATAAATAAGATGAAAAGACAGCCCTCAGAATGGGACAAAATAATAGCAAATAAAGCAACTGACAGAGGATTAATCCCTAAAATACACAAGCAGCCCATGAAGCTCAATATCAGAAGAAAAAATAACTCAATAAAAAAAAGGTGAGGGGGACAGATGACCTAAACAGACATTTCTCTAGAGAACACATACAGATGGCCAGTAAACACATGAAAAGATGCTCAACATCACTCATTATTAAAGAAATTCAAATCAAAACTACCATGAGGTATCACCTCACATCAGTCAGAATGGCCATCACCAAAAGATCTATAATTGAATGCAGGAGAGGATGTGGAGAAAAGGGAACCTGCTTGTACTGTTGGTAAGAATGTAAATTGATACAGTAACTATGGAGAATAGTATAGAGATTTCTTTAAAAATTAGGAATAAAATTATCATATGACCCAGCAATCCTACTACTGGGCATATACCCTGAGAAAACCATTATTCAAAAAGACACATGTACCCCAATGTTCATAGCAGCCCTATTTACAATAGCCAGGACATGGAAGCAACTTATATGTCCAGTAACAGATGAATGGATAAAGTTGTGGTACATATACCCAATAGAATATAGCTCAGACATAAAAAGGAATGAATTTGAGCGAGTTGAACTGAGATGGATGAACCTAAAGCCTGTTATATACAGTGAAGTAAGTCAGAGAAAAATAGATATATTAATACACATGTGGAATCTAGAAAAATGATATGTTTGAACCTATTTGCGGGGTAGGAAGAGACTTAGACATAGAGAAGAGACTTGTGGACACAGCAGGGGAAGGAGGGGGAAAAATTGAGAGTAACATTGAAACATACATCACCATATGTAAAATAGATAGCTAGTGGGAAGTTGCTGTATTACTCAGGGAGCTCAACCTACTGCTCTGTGACAATGTCAAAGGGTGGTATTGGAGGGTAGGGCATTCAGGAGGGAGGAGGCATGTGTATACTTGTGGCTGATGCACATTTTTGTGCAGCAGAAGCCAACACAACATTGTAAAGCAGTTTTCTTCCAATTAAAAAATAATTAAGCTTTTAAAATTGATTTTTTTTTTTGCTAATTGAGGATGTTAATGATTGGATTGGGCCACCAAATAATAATGGAGTAATTAAAGAAGTTACTATTAATCCAGATACTACTTGTGGCAATGGCTGGGTCTGTGAACATCGATGGCGTCAAATAAGGTAGGAATAGTTATTTAGACATATCCTCTAATAATAAACTTTCTTAACATTTTGTTTTAAATTATTGAAGCATTCATCATTATTTCACATGCTCTTTTTTTTTTAGGAACATGGTTATATTCCGTAATGTGGTTAATGGACAGCCTTTTACAAACTGGTGGGATAATGGTAGTAACCAAGTAGCTTTTGGAAGGGGAAACAAAGGATTCATTGTTTTCAACAATGATGACTGGTAAGTAAATATCAGTTAAAAATGATATTTTATGCTAATATTCTTGGTTTATTCTTTTCCTGCTCATTTACTTTTTTCATCTCTGAAAAATTCTTTAGATGGCGGATTAAGAAAACATAATGATTAGATAAGGCCAGAAGAAAAATGATGATAATGACTCATTCTTTTGACCTCTGTTTATAAGTACTTTCTTTTCTAAGTAGAGTTATTTTCTGTGCACTCTTGCATATCTTTGGTAGATATGATGCACATGTATATGCCCCTCATATAAAATACACAGCATAGTTATAAAAACTTTGTGAAATTTCTAGAAGAATGTCTTATAGGAATTTTAAATCAATAATGGAAAAATGTTCCCTCTAGTCTGAAATATCTTTTTCTATAACTTTTTTCTACCTATTCTACTATCTGGTTTTTTGGTCTTTTTCACTTTCCTGTCTCTTTGTTACAAATACTTTTTAAAGCATATATATATATATATAATGAATACATACAATACATATAAAGGTCATTTAATCACCTCAGGAGATTTTTGGGTTTTAGTTCTGAGACATCTCATACTGATTTTCATTTATGATACTTACAATTCTCTACCTCTGGCATACTGTTTCCCGTAAATGTACAACTATAGCTCAGAAGACCTCTTTGCAAGCAGTTGCAATATCTTAATCCAAGGCCAACTTCCACTCTTCTTAGCCCACTCTAGGCCAACATATATTTCACTGACAAAAAAATAAATAAAGTATATACTTATCTTCCCCAAGGATTCATTGCTAGTCCTTTGATGTCTGTCTTTTGTAGACAGGAGAAACAAGTTTATGAGACATCTTTATGTTTTGAAACTGTATACTTCTTCACAGAAATGTGAGATTATTTTTATCTGTAACCTCAATTTATTTTAACTTCTTGAAAAAAATTTTTGAAGAAATAATCAAATTTAAATTCTTGGAAGTAATAAATATCTTCTTAAGTTCAGACAAAGGCAAATTAAAAATATTTGTGTTTATCAAAGGTAGTAATTTTCTCTAAGGGGGACACAAGTCACTCAAATCTTCACTGATACTCTTTAACCTTATTTTTTTTCTATAAAATTTATTATTGACTAGGAAACTCTGAAGTCCTCTATAAGAATTTTGTTGGCTCTGATAAAACTAGTTACATCCACTGAAGAGGTCTTTGTGTTTGAATTTTATTTTAATTGAGATCTTGACTACCTAGAGTTCTATAGCACACAGTTAAACTATTTTAGAGACAGTCTCTAATCTTGATGTTACTTGTGGAGAATTCAAGTTAATTCTTAAATTTCATTTTACAGGGCATTATCTGCAACTTTGCAAACTGGTCTTCCTTCTGGTACATATTGTGATGTTATTTCTGGAGATAAAATTGGTGACAATTGTACAGGAATTGAAATCAATGTTTCTTGTGATGGTAATGCTTATTTTTCAATTAGTAACTCTGCTGAGGATCCATTTATTGCAATTCATACCGAATCTAAATTATAAAATTTAAATTAAATATATATATATATATACAGACACACCCAGAGAAATAAAGTTTCTTTTATTATAAATGTAATATATAACTTTTCATGATTCATTAATTTTGGTAAAAGCTATAATAAATAATCAACTTGAACAACTCAGAAAAGCATAAAAAATGATAATTATAAGTACAATTAACATTTTGTTTCATTTTGGAAGATTCTCATTATTTGTTAAAAGAATTTCTAAGAACTCAGAAAGGCATGTTGAAAAATATGTTTGTTTCTATGAACACCATTTGCCCAGCTATGTATCTTTAATCCACATCTGTATTTCTTACATAAAATGTTTCTAACAGCAGCACAGCATAGCTGATTTAATGACGATTCCCATACAGTCATATAGGTATAACACTTGGGTATTTTTCACAATATAAAGACCTTTTAATGGTTAAGAAATTAAAAAATAAAATAAACAAATTATGTAGTCTATCATTCTTAATTCTCTTGAGCTCATAGGTATCTTCTCCTATTTTATATTCTTCTTTTTCTTTCCCTTTCATGTTAATAGCTTTAACATGATGATGTTGTATGGCTTTTGTTCCATCTCTTAACCCCTAATATGGACGTATGTTTAGATAGGGCTTTCATGGCCCCCTATACTCAGATTTTCTTCCTGATCTTTTAGCTATTTATTCTCCTTCACTTTGATTGTAAATTTAGAATTTGTTAAGTCTCTCATCTAGGTATTCTTATAACTCTCAGTTGTTTTATTTTCATGATTGAATAAGAAAACAGAAGCCATATCTTGGAAACTCTCTTTTCACCCACAAATCTTGTATCCATACTTGCCCCTATCATTTTCTTTTTTCATCCTATCATAATGAGCATAGAGCACTTCATTTTACCAAAGCCCATTTTCACCTTTTTGAGGACTTTATTTCTTAGATTATCCCTTTTCTTATGACTTAACAATCTTTCTTTTTTTCTGACAGATGAGTCCCCTCTCTCAGCTAAATAAAATCTATGAGTCTCAATTTTTCTCTTCCTTGTCAAACTCCTAAGTTTTCATGACACAATCTCAATGTCCTCAACACCAGTCGTTTTTCATCTCCTTACTCCAGTTTCCGTCATTACTTCATTTAATCTGCTGTTGTCAACATAATCAAAAATATTTTTGTTACTAATACAGTGTAACAACCTCTGTTTCACTACACTATTCAATATGGAGAAACATCTTTACTTCCTCTCTTCCTTTGGTTTCTATGATTCTACTCTTTCTTTACTTTCCTTCTCTCTTGCTGATCGCTCTTTTTCAGATTTTGTTTTTATTGGATTAGATTTTGTTTCACCTAAGGACTCAGTTGGATCTAATTTTCTGTCTCTCTAACCTCTAAATGATTGCAATCATTTCCATGGATTTAAAACACATGCTTTGGCATAGAGACCTGAATCTGCCAACCAAAGCTCTTCTTCACCTTCACATTTATAACAGATGCTTCACATCTCTACTTCAGTATTTCACAGACATCTCATATGTGACATATCCAAAATGTACCTTCAATTTTTGTCTTCAGCAAACCTTTTGATACTCTCTGCTGCTCTGTTTTACCGTTTACTTAGAGACCTGTGATATTTCCTTGATTTTTTTCCCATTCTCTTAACTTGCCCTATTCCCCCACATAAACCTTAAATCTACTAATTTTTATTCAAAATATTTCTTAATTCCTTGCACTTCCTTTCTTTTATCCTCTTCATTTTCTTACCTATGTTTCAAAACAACTTGTATTCTATTTGTACTGCTTTACTTCCTCAACTTATTTACTGGATTCCCTGATTGCTCAGTTGGTAAAGAATCCGCCTGCAATTCAGGAGACGCTGGTTCGATTTCTGGATTGGAAAGATCCGCTGGAGAAGGGATAGGCTGCCCACTCCAGGATTCTTGGGCTTCTGTTGTGGCTAAACTGGTAAAGAATCCACCTGCCTTGCGGGAGATCTGAGTTCAATCCCTGGTTTGGGAAGATCACCTGGAGAAGGGAAAGGCTACCAACTCCAACATCCTGGCCTGGAGAATTCCATGAACTCTATAGTCCATGGGGTCGCAAAGAATTGCACAGGACTGAGAGACTTTCACTTTCAGATTGAGTTCTTAACCAATATGTACCAGACTCTGTTCTGAGACTAAAGATTCAATAAAGACCAAAATAGAATACTATCTCATAGTATTATGGTGAGTGGTAAGAAGGAAAGTATAGAAAGTCATGACAATAAGAGGGGAATTTGACCTAATCCTGGATAAATATCTTTGTAGAAGCGGCCTTTGAAATGAGATTTGAATGATAAATTTGAGTTAGTTAGGGAAAGAGGTGAGAAAAGAACACTCTAAGTAGAAGAAACAATTTCTCAGCTGGGTGAGTTTGAGTAACTAAAGATTAGTATGGCTAGAGGAAAATAAAGAGGAGAGTCTGGGAGATGAGGCTTCAGATGCAGACAGGTGTAACCATCCTGTAAAGAATTTTTGCCTTTTATCCTAAGGTAAGTGGTAATCCACTGCTGGATTTTGGAAAGGTGGTGGTGCTGGTGGTGGTTTTCTAATTTGAAAATATCATTCTGGATGCATATAGAGAATATAATGATTAGAAAAAGGGCTAAAGTAGATGCTGATATTGCAGTGAGCCCCTCCATAATCAAAAGAGTAGGAAGTTCTGTTAGTTAGGTATTCTCATAGTAACAATTTCAGTAGATAACCTTCATGTTTTATTTTCCTGGACAAGATCTCTAAACTCTAGACAAATATCTTTCCTGTCAAATACTGTTATCCAATAACAGAATGCTTTTCAAATGTCCTTTTTGAAGTTTGCAATCTTAAGTTCATAATATTCATCTTCCTTTCCCTTCCCTGGGTGGGCATAGACCTTATTATCATGGTTACTCAACTCCTCTCTTGAAAGAGTGCTGGAGTCCAGCCCTGGTGGATCCAGGAATTTGAAGTGGAGACGGAGTCGACAAGGAAAAAGCTTATTTATTCAGAAATATAAGATTAGGGAATAATAGTACAGTGGGAAAAATTAAGTGGAGAAAGAGGCTGAATCACTTGGTTTACGTGGAAAGCCAATGAAATCTCAGGACAAGAGATTTGCACCATCTACATGGGGCCACCGGCATCCTCTTGAATATCAGGTGGTACCCTACCTTGGGCACCCCCTTGCGTGCATCTTAGAAGCCGGGACAAGAAGTAGACATGGCGAGCCTCCATGCCCCAGATGGGAATTCAGCCAGAAAAGGAGAGGGCCAGGGAGAGGGAGAAAGAGGAAGAGACAGTGGGGAAACCAGTCCTTCCAATGACTGGCCCAGGGGCCCTATTGTCCTTCAAGGCCTTTTATACCTTTTTTGATTGTACATAGAGATCAGTGGGTAATACAAAATTATGCAGTGTTAGCAGCCTAGACTCTTATCAAAACCAGGCTTTTTTCTCTGCATACCTAGTTGTATACAAAAGTCTTAGGTGATTTACATCATCTTCAGGCCAAAAGGCCAATTAACATTTTACGACCCTTTTCTGATAATGGTTTGTTAACCAGAAGGCTTATTTGTGTTAAAAGTGTTGTTAACATCAAAACTACTATATATCTTTTTCCATATCCCATTTACATTGATTAACATCCTCCCAGGTGCCCAAAAGATAAAGAATAAGGAGGTCTGGCAGCAATCATTGAGTCAACAGTGAAATCCTTTCACCAATATGTTTTTTGCTCTTTAGAAAAGGCTCTGTAACTTTAAGATACTTCAAGCTTTGTGCCCCTCGCATTTGGGAGCTGTAAGCAATTCACAAGCTGCAAAAGGTACAGGGAACCTGTTAAGCAAGTTAAAGCGTTTAAGTTAGAGCCTTACGAGAGGGGGTTGATCTGAAACACTCCTTTCAAATGCAGAAGACTAAAGCCTGAATTAACTTTTTCCAGAGAGTGTCAGAAGAATACAAAAAGTACAATATCAGGCAGATTCTTATTTTAGGGGTACATGCTCAGGAAATACCAGGGGGAAAACCTGAGACTCAAATCATCCTTGCCCATCGAGTCTCTTGCCACATAACCCTGTCATGGGTGGGATTCCTCACGCTGGCTCCCAGCAGCAGCCATATTCTGGTTTCCTTATTTTGGGGGTGTAGATGCTCAGGGAAACTCAGGGGGAATCTCTGCCGCATGACTTTGTCATGGATGGGATTCCCACCCTGGCTCCAGGCAAGAGTCCCTTGGATACAATTTTATATAAAGAAAACAGGTGATTCTGATATGTTACAAAACTGCTATGAGTTGTTCCCAGATCCTGGCTTGTGATTAGTTTCCTTGCATCTATCTTGCAATGCATTTGTTATAAACAANTTTGTCATGGATGGGATTCCCACCCTGGCTCCAGGCAAGAGTCCCTTGGATACAATTTTATATAAAGAAAACAGGTGATTCTGATATGTTACAAAACTGCTATGAGTTGTTCCCAGATCCTGGCTTGTGATTAGTTTCCTTGCATCTATCTTGCAATGCATTTGTTATAAACAATAAAGTCTGACTTTAAATTGTGAGTCTGTGGTGTTTTGTATATAATAACATTAGTAAAATAAGAGACTTTAGTGATTTAAGAAAAGGATGGCTAGATAGTGGCAGTGAAGAGAAAAGAACACAGTCAAGAAATATTTAGATGGTAAATTAAGAATGTGATGCTGAATTGGACCTTAGTGACATAAAAGAACAGGGCTCCAATAGATGAAAACAGATTTCTGATTTGCAGAACTGAGTGACTGGTGATGCCAGTCACTGAGTTATGGTACCGCTTATAAAGAACAGGGCTTCAGAATGAATAATAGCAAATGAAACCACTGACAAACAACTAATCTCAAAAATTTACAAGCAACTTATGCAGCTCAANGGGTGGGATTCCCATGCTGGCTCCCGGCAGCGGTAAAAGAAGATGGTAGTAAATTTCAGCACACTGCACTGTAAATTTCTAAAACAGAAGGTTTTAACAGACTTGTGGACCCAGCTGGGGAAGAAGAGGGTGGGACAAATTGAGAGAGCAGCGTGGAAACAATTACATTACCATATATAAAATAGATAGCCAGTGGGAATTTGCTGGATGTATGTTAGGGAGCCCAAACCAGTTAGTTTACTTGCCGTCAGCATTACACGAGCCCTGCAGAAGTCAGAAGGAAATACAGAGAGTAAAAATATGCTATAGCTAGAGGGGGAATAAACAGGTCAAAAATGAGGGGGTGTTCAATGTCTGATTTGATCCTTGTGGCAATGCTTTTATGACAGATACACTTATGGGAAGCCTGTCCCAGGACGTGTGACTATGAACATGTGCAGAAAGTACAGGAACCCTTCTAATTGTCATGGTGAAGAATCCAATGCTGTCTGTGAGAAGTTCAGTGGGCAGGTACGTGGGAAGCCACTCCTAGGGACTAACAGCCTAGGCACCATTGACAAGCAGTGAGTTATAACACGGTGATAATTCAAGCAAGAACAGACCAATCTATAAAAGAATTCTATGCTAGCTATAGTAGTTTTTATTGATAAAAATCAGTGACTTAGCCTAATAGGAATTATTTCTTGTGCACCAAGGACCCAGAACCTGGTATCTAAAACCCCTTTGAGTATCTACAGGAAGGAAAGAGACAAAATATACCCATCTTAACCACCTTGGCTGGGAAGGACTTCAGTTCTTCCCTCTTTCTATGAGCAAGACCTTGTCACATAGCCCCACCTAGATGTCAGGGAGGGAGGAAACACAGTCCCCACATGGACAGCTACCTCCCAGCCACAGCTGTAAACTAAGGGAAGCCATATTTCAGTGAAGAGTTAGCTGCCTCCTACAGTAAGATGGTTGTTATTGTTTAGTTTCTCAGTCGAGTCTGACTCTCGCACCCCATGGACTGTAGCCCACCAGCTTCCTCTGTCCATGGGATTTCCCGGGCAAGGATCCTGAACTGAGTTGCCATTTCCTTCTCCAGGGGATCTTCCTGACCCAGGGATCAAACTCCAATTTTAATGGTTTAAATTTCTATACCTCATTCACTCTAGAGATTATCAGAAACTAAGGAATACACCTGTCAGTTATAAGGCAGAGACTGTTGTGAGACGTAATAATAATTAATTCCTAGAGAATATTTATTGTGTTCCTATCGTGCAAAATTCCTAAGTCTTGTTGCCTCAAAAAGAAAAATCCCTCCAGACTGCCTGACCGCTCATTTGTCCAGTCTTACGTTTGTGTGTTCTATTTCATCCCCTCCTAGCTGAACAGTGAGGGCTGCTTCTCTCAGCAAGTAAACACCAAGATCTTCCAGATGAAGAGACAAGAGTTTGAAATGAAAATCGAAGTGGAAGCCAAGATCCGAGAAGAAGGAACAGGTGTGTATACCTCCTAGGTACGGCAAAAGAACAACGGACACTGACTCAGCTCCTTTGCCAAATTATGAAAGGGAGGTGGTGGTGTAAGTTCAGGGAGGAAATCCTTCCAAATGAGAACTTATTTTTTCCTTCTTTTTCAGAGGTGGAACTAACTGGAAAAGGGGCCACTGAAATAACAACAACCATCACCAAACTCTCATTTGTCACAGTGGACTCAAACCTTAGACGAGGAATTCCTTTCACTGGACAGGTGAAGTATTTTTCAATTCACATGTCAAACCATAGTCTCCCCTAATACATACAACATATTCTGCTAAAACCACATTTGGCTGGTATTATCCAATGATTAATATAATCAAAAACGTGTGTACGTGTGTGCTCAGTGGCTTCAGTTGTGTCCAATTCTTTGTGACCCTATGGACTGTAGCCTGCCAGGTTCCTCTCTCCATGGGGATGCTCCAGGCAAGAATACTGCAGAGGGTTTCTATGCCCTCCCCCAGGGATCTTCCCACCCCAGGGATCGAACCTGCATCTCTTATGTCTCCTGCATTGGCAGGTGGGTTCTTTACCACTAGCACCACCTGGGAAGCCCCCAATCAAGAGTATAAAACTGCATGAAATAGATTTGTTCCTCAGTAGATTTGTATATCAAATCTATAAAAACCACACTAAAATTAGAAGGTTTTTAAAATAGCCCTGTGTGTTATCATTCAAATTCTTTCCCATGGCTTACCATGCAGTCTCAGATTTTTATATTTTCCCATAAGCATCTCAAAATTCATGCTGGCCAATTACATTATCTTTCCTACATTAATTTTGTATGGAAATGATGGGTAGGCGGCTTTTATTTTTATTTTGAAATGTAAGAGGTTCTACTGTTTTCTGATGGCTCAGGAGGTAAAGAATCCACCTGTAATGCAGGAGGAGACCGGGTTTAGATTTCCGAGGCAGGAAGATTCCCTAGAGGAGGAAATGACAACCCACTCCAGTATTCTTGCCTAGAGAATCCCATGGACAGAGGAACTTGCCAGGCTACAGTCCACGGAGTTGCAAAGAGTTGGACATGACTGAGCATGTGGCAATCACTGTACCTGTTGTTTCTTTCATGGATTTTGTATTTATATTACTCTTTCTTTAATAGCAAGTACATTTTAAAAACAGTACATAGAGGGGTAAAATACTGCTATTTAAGGTTTACCCTTCCAGGTGGTGCCAGTGGTAAAGAATCTACCTGCCGGTGCAGGAGATGCAAGAGACCCAGGTTCAATCCCTGGGCTGGAAAGATCCCCTGGAGTTACGAAATATTATAAAATATTTGCTTAGGTGGCTCAGAAGATAAAGTATCTGCCTGCAATGCAAGAGAACCGGGTTCAATCTCTGGAGTGGGAATATACCCTGGAAAAGAGAACGGCAACCAACTCCAGTATTCTTGCCTAGAGAACTCCATGGACAGAGGAGCCTGGCGAGCTACAATCCATAGGATTGCAAAGAGTTAGACACTACTAAGTGACTAATACTTTCACTTTCACCAGATTTTAAAGATACAAATTTTCTCTCTCAATCTACACATAAAAAATACCTTCTCCTGTTATTTTTCTATTATATGCAAAAGTGCTAATGGAGTTTTCAGACTCTGGAAGTCTAAGATGACAGTCATATGTACCTCCAAGTATAATCACCTTGCATCTCATCTCCAGTAAAAACATTGTGTCAGCTGTGGAGAGTGTAAAAGACAGAAAGATCAGACTATAGAGGAGTGGTAGAATAAATTTTATACTGTTTTGATTATGTTATGACAGCACACATGTTCAGAAACTTTGGTCACTTCTTAAAATGAAAGTTCACTTTTTCAGATTTGTCAGAGGTATAGTGTGCTTTTTGAGATTTTATTCCTGCTAAATAACTATCCCATTACTCCCATTTGCTATCAAAAGAGAAAGAATTGTGGTGTTCTGGTCTTCAGACATGCACCTGCCATTTCACTGGCAAACTCAGATTTTGTTGAAATTGAAAGTGTTAGTTTCTCAGGTGTGTATGACTCTTTGTGACCCCGTGGACTATAGTGCACCAGGCTCCTCTGTCCATGGAACTCTCCAGGCAAGAATACTGGACTAGTTGCCATTTCCTTCTCCAGGGGATCTTCCTGACCCAGGAATCGAACCCATGTCTTCCTCATTAGCAGGCGGGCTGTTTACCACTGAACCACCAGGGAAGCCTAGCTACCAGGGAAATCCATTACTTACGCATTTATTTAGCAGCTATCTCTTTTCCTGGACTGACTGCTCAAAGACAGAAGGAGCTTTGTTGTGTTCACTGCTGTAGCCTCAATGCCTGCAACCACATTCAGCATGTTGGACACAATAAATATCTGTACTAAAATGAATGTTTGCTGCATATTGGATATTAGCCACATAACTGATCTACAGCTTTTAATCTTCAGGTGCGCCTAGTGGATGGGAAAGGTGTCCCCATGCCAAATAAAGTCATCTTCATCACAGCAAATGAAGCCAACCACAACTCTAACGCCACCACTGATGAGCACGGCCAGGCACAGTTCTCCATCACCACCACCAACATCAAAGGCACCTCCCTCAGCATCAGGGTAAGTTTGTAAGGAAGTTACCAATGACATGAAGAAGTCTAAGGAAACAAGGTTGCGACCGAAAAGGGATGGCATTTCCAAGTTGTGTTTAGTCTTGAAGAAGACAGGGAAAAAATGAGAAATTAGAAACTAATTTAAGGTCAATTTTGAAACAGTTTATTAAAAAAGAGGCAGCACAGAGTTGTGGTTAAAGTGGGGGTGGTGGTCTATACATGCAGCCTGGGGGAGGCAGGCATCAATTACTTCACTCGGAGAACTGATGCTTTCAAATTGTGGTGCTATAGAAGACTCTTGAGAGTCCCTTGGACAGCAAAGAAATCAAACCAGTCCATCCTAAAGGAAATCAACCCTGAATATTCACTGGAAGGACTGATGCTGAAGCTGAAGCTTCAATATTTTGGCCACCTGATATGAAGAACCGACTCATTGGAAAAGACACTGATGCTGGGAAAGATTGAAGGCAGCAGGAGAAGGGGATGACAGAGGATGAGATGGTTGGATAGCATCACTGACTTGATAGACATGAGTTTGAGCAAGCTCTGGGAGATGGCGAAGGCCAGGGAGGCCTGGTGTGCTGCAGTCCATGGGGTCGCAAAGAGTCAGACGTGACTGGGTGACTGAACATAAACAAACATAAACTCAACTCTGGAAAAAAATGCTAGTTACAGAAAGAGTTCTCAGACCTCTACGTTTGCAATATTACATTTATTCATAATATCCATTTGAAACCCATCCTAAATGAGGCATCTCCTCTCCGAAATGCAATTCTTCAGTTTCTGAGCATCAGTTAGTCTCCCCAGTGAGGTTTCATAGCTCCAGTGTCTCTGTCTGAATACATAAAGTGGCTACAAAAATGCAAGGGAGCTAATCAGAGTCAAGGATGCCTCTTCATAAGCTCTTCAGAAGTATAAACACCAACCCAGGAAGCCTCTGCCATGTAAAGGGTCTGCAATACAGATAAACAGAATAAGGGACACTTCCCTCTCACTTTTTAGTGTGGACCAAAAGATTTCTAGGTACACTAGTTAAGGTAGGATACTAAACTAAAGCAATTCTGTGAGCACACTGCCATTCTCTCTGATATATGATCTATAAGCTAATACTGGTTTTCTAATTCATCAGGTCAAATACAAGGATCACAGCCCCTGTTATGGCTACCAGTGGCTGTCAGAACAACATGAAGACGCTTATCACAGTGTTAATCTTGTGTTCTCCCGAAGCAACAGCTTTGTCTACCTTGAGCCCTTGCCTCGTGAACTGCCCTGTGGCCAGACTCAGACAGTCCAGGCACATTATGTGCTGAAGGGACAGGTCCTAAAGGATCTAAAGGAGCTCGTGTTCTATTACCTGGTGAGAAGGAGGGCCTAGATAAAAGCACTGTGTGGGCAAGCATTTATGAAGCTCTTTACATTCCTTCCCTGAAGGCTCAGATGGTAATCTGTCTGCACTGTGGGAGACCCAGGTTTGATCCCTAGGTCAGGAAGATCCCCTGGAGGAGGGCATGGCAACCCACTCCAGTATTCTTGCCTGGAGAATTCCATGGACAGAGAAGCCTGGCAGGCTACAGTCCACAGGGTCACATAGAGTCGGCCACGACTGAGCAACTTCCACTTTTACATATCACTTCTTTGACCTCTTATCCACGTTTCTTTTGAAAGTTTGACTTCTCTCCAGTCTAATTATTGCCAGTAGGGGCTTAATGAAACAGGCATATTACATGGAGGGCAAGAACTTCGGCTAAGAGCTCTTTCAGGCAAATTAAATCCCTTTTCATTTCCTTGTTTGCAGATAATGGCAAAAGGAAGCATTGTCCGATCTGGGACTCACACACTGCCCGTGGAGCAGGGAGACAGTGAGTATTTCTATAATTCCTCATGCTTGCCCTCCTCTGTCACATGCAGCCTTATGCTGCAAAAATACCAGGAATAGTCTCAAGTAGAGAGAGATGGTTCATCCCACCCTCAAAAAAAGTTGAAAAGGGAGATTTATCTGGCAGTCTACTGGTTAAGACTCCACGCTTCCAATGTGGAGGGTTTAGGTTTGATCCCTGATCAGGAACAAAGATCCCACATGCCTCGTGGCCAAAAAAAACCAAAGTATAAAACAGAAGCAATACTGTAACAAACTCAATAAAGACATTAAAAATGGTAAGCATCCAAAAATATCTTTAAAAGAAAAAAAAAAGAAAAGTTGAAAGGGGAAAGCAACAATGTTTCTTTTTTTAAAAACCCTTTATCAAATATTTTTCTTTTCCTTCAGGTTAATCTGTTCAGATATAAAATGTTGAGTTGGTTCATCATCTATGCTTACTCCAAATTTTCCAAAATAAATACTCATGAACCTCCTCAAAATGACATTTCGAACTTGTTTTAGACCATGGAAAGAAGCTAAAACTTTGCAGTGTCTTTTATATTTTGGGTCTTGTGCCGAGTTATTTACCTTTACACATTATATTTCCCTTTTGAAGATATTTATGACTTATGAAGAGATAAATTGAGTTTTTCCATCGTTGAGTCGGACTNTCTCTTAGAAGCAATGGAATGACCCCCACAGGCAACAAAAGAGTACAAAATGTAGTACTTGGGTACAACCTCAAAAATGACAGAATGATCTCGTTTCATTTCCAAGGCAAACAACACATCACAGTAGTCCAAGTTTATACTCCAATTACTAATGCTGAAGAAGCTGAAGTTGACTGGTTCTACAAAGACATACCAGACCTTCTAGAACTAATGCCAAAAATAAAAGATGTCCTTTTCAATATAGGGGATTAGAATGCAAAAGTAGGAAGTCAAGAGATACCTGGAATAACAAGCAAATTTGGCCTTGTACAAAATGAAACTGGGCAAAAGCTAATGGAGTTTTGTCAAGAGAATACTGTGGTCATACCAAACAACCCTTTCCAACAACCCCAGAGATGATATGAATGTCAACAAATGGTCAGTACCAAAATCAGATTGATTGCATTCTTTGCATCCAAAGATGGAGAAGCTCTGTAAATTCAGGAAAAACCAGACCTAACTCAAATTTGTTGTGATTATACAGTGTAGGTGATGAACAGATTCAGGGATTAGATCTGCTAGACAGAGTGCCTGAAGAACTATAGATGACAGTACACAATGTTGCACAGAAGGCAATGACAAAAACCATCCTAAAAAAAAAAAAAATTGCAAGAAGGGAAAGTGGTTGTCTGAGAAGGCTTTACAAATAGCTAAGGAAAGAAGAGAAGTGAAAGGCAAGGGAGAAAGGGAAAGATCAACTAAATGCAGAGTTCCAGAGAATAGCAAGGAGAGATAAGAAGTCCTTCTTAAAATAAACAATGCAAACAAATAGAGGAAAACAATAGAATGTGAAAACTAGATACCTCTTCAAGAAAACTGGAGTTATCAAGGGAGGATTTCATGCAAGTATGGGCATGTTAAAGAGCAGAAATGGTAAGGAGCTAACAGAAGCAGAAGAGATTAAGAAGAGGTAGAAAGAATACACAGATGAATTATACAAAACCATTTTATTGAGCCACTCACATAATTTGTTTTTAGGTAGAATAGTGACTCAGATAAGCAAGATGGTGTGGTCACTCACCTAGAGTCAGACATCCTAGAGAGTGAAGTTAAGTGTGTCTTGGGAAGCGTTACTATGAACAAAGCTAGTGGAGGGGCTATAATTCCAGCTGAACTATTTAAAATCCTCAAAGATGATGCTGTTAAAGTGCTGCATTCAATATGTCAGCAAATTTGGAAAACCCAGCAGTGGCTACAGTACTGGAAAAAGTCAATTTTCATTCCAATCCCGGATGCAAAGCTAAAGCATGTTCAAATTATCATACAACTGCACTCACATCATATGCTTGAAAGGTTATGCTAAAATCCTTCAAGATAGGCTTCAGCAGTATGTGAACTGAGAACTTCCAGTTGTAAAGGCTTGATTTAGAATAGGCAGAGGAACCCAAGATCAAATTGCCAACATTTGTTGGATCATAGAAAAAGTGATGGAATTCTAGGAAAACTGCCACATTGACTACAGTAAACCTTTGACTGTGTTGATCACAACCAACTGGAAAATTCTTAAAGAGATGGGAATACCAGGCCACCTTACATGTCTTCTGAGAAACCTGGATGTGGGTCAAGAAGCAAGTTAGAATGAAACATGGAATACTAAATTGTTAAAAACTAGGAAAGAAGTATGAAAGGCTGTATATTGTTACCCTGTTTATTTATCTTATATTGCAGAGTTCAGTTTAGTTCAGTCATTCAGTCTTGTCCAGCTCTTTGTGACACCATGGACTGCAGCACACCAGGCCTCCCTGTCCATCACCTATTCCTGGAGCTTACTCAAACTCATGTCCATCGAGCTCGTGGTTCCACACCATGGGAAATGCCAGGTGGATGAATCAGAAGCTAGAATCAAGATTGCTGAGAGAAATATCAATAACCTCAGATATGTAGATGATACCATTCTAGTGACAGAAAGTAAAGATGAACTAAAGAGCCCCTTGATGAGGGTGAGTGAGGAAAGTGAAAAAAGTTGGTTTAAAATTCAAAATTCAAAAAACTAAGATCACGGCATCTGGTCTAATCACTTCCTGATGAATAGAAGAGGAAAAAGTCAAAGTTAAGGCAATGATAGATTTTTTTTCCTTGGGCTCCAAAAATCACTGCTGACTATGTCTGCTGCTCTGAGATTAAAGATGCTTCCTCCGTGGAAGGAAAGCTGTCAAATTTAGACAGCGCATTAAAAAGCAGAGACATCACTTTGTTGACAAAGCTCTGTATAGTCAAAGCTATGGGTTTTCCAATATGGATGCAAAAGTTGGACCATAAAGAAGGCCGAGTCCTGAGTCATGCTTTCAAAATGTGGTGCTGGAGAAGGTTCTTGAGAGCCCCTTCGACAGCAAGGAGATCAAGCCAGTCAATCCTAAAGGAAATCAACCTTGAATATTCACTGGAAGGGCTAACACTGAAGCTGAAGCTCCGATAATTTGGCCACCAGATGCGAAAAGCCAACTCATTGCAAAAGACTCTGATGCTTGAAAAGATTGAAGGCAAAAGGAGAAGGGGCTGGCAGAGGATAGATGGTTATATAGCATCACTGACTCAATGGATATGAATTTGAGTCAACTCTGGGAGATGGTAAAGGACAGGGGAGCCTGGAGTGCTGCAGCCCTTAAGGTGGTAAAGAGTTAGGACTGAACAACAACAAATAGGCTATTTGACTTCAAAGGAGGGAAATGATGCATGTACTGAGATGGTCTGAGAAAGCTTTGTGGAGAAGGAAGGTCTTGATAATTAGATAAGGAGGTTTTAAAAGGATGATAAAAGAGGAAGGAGTATTCCAAGAAGAAAGGTGTGAAAGAGGCACAAAGGAATGAAAGAAACTATGTGGTGATAAATAGATCAGTTAATTACTGAGGCTATAGAGAGAGATTTATAAGATACTATTGGAAAATATTTTGGATAAGTAGAAAGAGACTAATACATTTCCCCTCAAGTCTTTCCTATTAAGTTTGATGTATTAATACCAACAATAGCATTTCTGAATATATAGAATATCTCTACCTATACAAGATAATTATATGTTACCATGGGGAAATTCTAGGAACTATCAGTCATTAATTGATATAATCAGAATTAGTTTATTAAGTTTTAGTTTACATTACTTTTATGGTTTGCATACTCCTCCTACCAGCCCCCAGCTGTGCAGTTTAAATGAAATTAAATTATACTGCAGTCCACTAGCATATAGGTCTGCCAATATATGAACCTTTTAAGTTTGTGTAAATCTGTATTTGTCAGTCCTCACTATAAGTTTCTATTGTCATGTGTTAAAATATTTGATTTTGAATGACATCCTACATCCTACTTACTATTTTTATATCACTGGGGATGGAAATAATAGGACTATCCCTTGATTTAACTGTCAGTCAAGGGACACTTCAAGCTTAATATAAAATTTTGAAAAGCCCCTCAATCTGCCAGAAACTAATGGTTTTTGGAATGTTCTTGGCTTTGTAGAAGAGAGCTCAATTATAAAATGTTTTCCTGTATCAAGGCTATGGTTTTTCCAGTAGTCATGTATGGATGTGAGAGTTGGACTATGAAGAAGGCTGAGCGCCGAAGAATCGATGCTTTTGAACTGTGGTGTTGGAGAAGACTCTTGAGAGTCCCTTGGACTGCAAGGAGATCCAACCAGTCCATTCTGAAGGAGATCAGCCCTGAGATTTCTTTGGAAGGAATGATACTAAAGCTGAAGCTCCAGTACTTTTTCCACCTCATGCGAAGAGTTGACTCATTGGGAAAGACTCTGATGCTGGGAGGGATTGGGGGCAGGAGGAGAAGGGCACGACCCAGGATGAGATGGCTGGATGGCATCACTGACTCGATGGACATGAGTCTGAGTGAACTCCGGGATTTAGTGATGGACAGGGAAGCCTGGCGTGCTGTGATTCATGGGGTCGCAAAGAGTTGGACACGACTGAGCGACTGAACTGAACTGAACTGAACTGAATGAGTATTAATAAATTTTATCCAGCAAAATTCTCCTTGACTGAAAATAAAAATTTTTCGAGAAGGAAAAGCATTATTTGTTACAGGGTATTTTCTGCCTTATATATTCTAAAGTTACCAAATCAATGAAGAAATTGGTATCCATTAAAAAAAAAAAAAGCCAACAAAAGGAAGGAAAATAAAAATGACTAATATTGAAATAGAATTTTTTCTGAGAAAAGCATACTTTGGTAAATATAGTTTCATTTCATAGAGGTTTAGTTTTAAATTTACCAAATGGTCCCCGTTTCCGGGGTAAAATTTATTGGGAAACCAAAGAAAAGTGTAAGGAAGATAGAAACCAAAACACTGCCTTTATTTAAAAGCTAGTAATATAAGAGAGAGCTTCCCTGGTGACTAGACAGTAAAGAATCTACCTGCAATGTAGGAGACCCTGAGTTGGGAAGATCCCCTGGAGCCCCTGGAGAAGGAAAGGGCTACCCACTCTAGTATTCTTGCCTGAAGAATTTCATGGACAGAGGACAATTTTTTTAAATTTATTTTTTATTTTAATTGGAGGCTAATTACTTTACAATATTGTGGTGGTTTTTGCCATACATTCACATGAATCAGCCATGGGTGTACATGTGTTCCCCATCCTGACCCCCCCTCACACCTCCCTCCCCATCCCATCCCTCAGGGTCATCCCAGTGCACCAGCCCTGAACACCCTGCTTCATGCATTGAATCTGGACTGGCGATCTATTTCACATATGATAGTACACATGTTTCAGTGCTATTATCTCAAATCATCCCACCCTCACCTTCTCCCATAGAGTCCAACAGTCTGTTCTTTACATCTTTGTCTCTTTTGCTATCTCACATATAGGGTCATCATTATCATCTTTCTAAATTCCATATATATACATTAATATACTGTATTGGTGTTTTTCTTTCTGACTTACTTCACTCTTTAGTTTTTATTAGTGGGCAAATGACAGTCTTAATAGTGAACTTAAGAATTAAATAGACATTTATATTCAACAGGCTCAACTGGAGCAGGGCCCCTAGAAAGGCAGAGTGACTCCAGAAGAAAAATGCAGAATATCTTTATCAACATATAAAAACCATTGCCAAGAGAAAGAGAAGGAACTAGGCTATATGTGTCCAATATTTCCTTCCAAACTAATCAAAAGACTACCCACTCCTCTAGTGAGTGAAGTGGCAGAAAGAAGCCACAGCATTCGGTAAAGGTAGCTATTCCCTAAAAACTAAAAAATAATTGAGTAAGGAAAAATAAATCTCCTTCATGGTTCTTTGTGTTTTAAAGGTATAATAAGCATTTTGTGTCAAAATAAATAATTTTAAGAAAGAATATGAATAAAAAGGAACCTCAATTACAGTTTCTTTCTATACATTTTCTCTATTCTTTACTGCTGCTGCTGCTAAGTTGCTTCAGTTGTGTCTGACTCTGTGCGACCCCTGAAATGGCAGCCCACCAAGCTCCCCCGTCCCTGGGATTCTCCAGGCAAGAACACTGGAGTGAGTTACCATGTACTTCTCCAGTGCATGAAAGTGAAAAGTGAAAGGAAAGTCACTCAGTAGTGTCCGACTCTGAGAGACCCCATGGAATGCAACCTACCAGGCTCTTCTGTCCATGGAATTTTCCAGGCAAGAGTACTGGAGTGGTGTACCAATTACTTCTCCATCTATTCTTTACTACTGACATTTTAATAAATATTCAGAGCTCTCTCTAATACTTAATTCGCTTTGGAATTCCTGGAATTCCTATCTATGGTCCATGACTGTCTTTGATTTTATCTCCCTTTTGAAACCTCCCTACCTTTATGCAACATTTGGTCATGCAGAACTCACAAGAATTAGTTTGGTTCAGTCACTCAGTCATGTCTCTTTGCAAACCCCATGGACTGTAGCATGCCAGGCTTCCCTGTCCATCACCAACTCCCAGAGCTTGCTCAAACTGTCCATCCAGTCAGTGATGCCATCCAAACATCTCATTCTCTGTTGTCCCCTTATCCTCCTGCCTTCAATCTTGTCCAGCATTAGGGGCTTTTCCAATGAGTCAGTTCTTTGCATCAGGTGGTCAAAGTTTCAGAGTTTCAGCATCAGTCCTGCCAATAAATATTCAGGAATGATCTCCGTTAGGATTGACTGGTTTGAAACTCCTTGCTGTCCAAGGGACTCTCAAGAGTCTCCAGCACCACAGTTCAAAAGCATCAATTCTTATGTGCTCAGCTTTCTTTATAGTCCAACACTCACATCCATACTGGAAAAAGCATAGCATTAAACGGAATGAAGCAGGGCAAAGACTAAAAGAGTTTTGCCAAGAAAATGCACTGGTCATAGCAAACACCCTCTTCCAACAACACAAGAGAAGACTCTACACATGGACATCACCAGATGGTCAACACTGAAATCAGACTGATTATATTCTTTGCAGCCAAAGATGGAGAAGCNTGGTGATGGACAGGGAGGCCTGTCGTGCTGCGATTCATGGGGTCGCAAAGAGTCGGACACAACTGAGCGACTGAACTGAAGTGAACTAAACTGATGAATGATTAGCATAGATATTTTGTTACCTTTTAGCTATTTACATGTGGGTTTAATTAGTGTATATATAAACAAATTACCTTTAGGAATAAGGGGAAAATTTTTAATTTTCTATTTAAGATGATTATGTAGTCAAGTAGATTACAAATTTTTTTTAACTTATCAGAATCTCCTTACTCTACCCTTTTTAAAATTAAAACATCATGTGAAATACTAAAAGAAAAATATAGTAATGAAGCTACTCTGTATGGAGTTGCAAAGGGATATTTAGGGGCTGGATTGCCTGTCCTCACATTGTCCCTCCTTGTCCTGGGCAGCTTGAAAACATCTATAGGAGCATTATATGTTGCTTTAAAACTTAAGTACAGGAAGAAACCTTTAAAATATTATATTTTTGTATTTAATTTCAATACCTTAAAGTCACTGCAGATGGNCTACTCTGTATGGAGTTGCAAAGGGATATTTAGGGGCTGGATTGCCTGTCCTCACATTGTCCCTCCTTGTCCTGGGCAGCTTGAAAACATCTATAGGAGCATTATATGTTGCTTTAAAACTTAAGTACAGGAAGAAACCTTTAAAATATTATATTTTTGTATTTAATTTCAATACCTTAAAGTCACTGCAGATGGTGATTACAGCCATAAAATTAAAAGATGCTTACTCCTTGGAAGAAAAGTTATGACCAACCTAGATAGCATATTCAAAAGCAGAGACATTACTTTGCCAACTAAGTTCCGTCTAGTCAAGGCTATGGTTTTTCCTGTGGTCATGTATGGTGTAAGAGTTGGACTGTGAAGAAGGCTGAGCGCTGAAGAATTGATGCTTTTCAACTGTGGTGTTGGAGAAGACTCTTGAGAGTCCCTTGGACTGCGAGGAAATCCAACCAGTCCATTCTAAACGAGATCAGCCCTGGGATTTCTTTGGAAGGATTGATGCTAAATCTGAAACTCTAATACTTTGGCCACCTCATGTGAAGAGTTGACTCACTGGAAAAGACTCTGATGCTGGGAAGGAATGGGGGCAGGAGGAGAAGGGGACGGCAGAGGATGAGATGGCTGGATGGCACAACTGACTCTATGGATGTGAGTCTGAGTGAACTCCGGGAGCTGGTGATGGACAGGGAGGCCTGGCGTGCTGTGATTCATTGGGTCGCAAAGAGTCGGACACGATTGAGCAACTGAACTGAACTGAACATGGGAAATATTTTTGAGAGGATGTGTGGTAGTCACTCAGTCATGTCCAAGTCTCTGCAACCCCATGGACTGTAACCTGCCAGGCTCCTCTGTCCATGAAATTCTCCAAGCAAGAGTACTGGAGTGGATTGCCATTTCCTTCTTCAGGGGATCTTCCTCACCCAGGGATCAAACCTGGGTCTCCTGCATGCAGGCAGATGCTTTACCATCTGAGCTACTAGGGAAGCCCAAAGTGAAAGTAACTCAGTTGTGTCTGACTGTTTGCGACCCCATGGACTGCATAGTCCATGGAATTCTCCAGGCCAGAATACTGGAGTGGGTAGCTGTTCCCTTCTCCAGGGGATCTTCCCAATCCAGGGATTGAACCCAGGTCTCCCACATTGCAGAGAGACTCTCTACCAACTGAACCACAGGGAAGGCCATTTTTGAGAGGTTTAACAGTCAAATTTTTGTAAAGTCATTTATGAAATGTATGTATGTGTGCTCAGTCATGTCTAGGTCTTTGCAGCTCCATGGAGTCTGCCAGGCTCCTCTGTCCATGGGATTTCTCAAGCAAGAATATTGGAGCAGTTGCCATTTCCTACTCTTGGGGATCTTCCAGACCCAGGGATCTAACCCTTGTCTCTTGCATATCAGCATTTGCATGTGGATTCTTTACCACTAGCGCCACCTGGGAACTTGACTTCAGGCTGTCAATTAAAATCACATCTGATCCATTTTCTTCAATCAGTGGCTACTCAAGGTATATTCTTTTAATGGTTCAAGGCAGAAATACAGGGACCAAGTCTAATCAGGAAAGGACACATAAAGCCTTTGCTTGCTTCAGTGTGAAAATATTCCATTGATTAAAGGAAGACATGTGGATCAGCCTAAGAGCTATATTTAGTGGCTTTGAGGATAATGTCATTTGAGTAAGAAAATATACTCTATATACTTTAATCTCAAAGTCATATGGAAAAAAACCTTCAGAATTCAGAATAATAATATAGGACAAAAATAACAAAGGCAAGTATATATATGAAATATCAAACAAAACCCAAACTCAGCTTTTATCATTGACACTTCATGACAAATATTGTATACTAAATCACCAATGTATTAGCATACTTACATGTGGATGATACTTTTCATTACCATAATTCTGATATATAGTTGCCATAGTTAGTAATGACTTTTAGTGATAATATCTTCTAGGATATTATCCACATGAACCAGAAGATTTCAACATGTGCAATTTGATGAATATTTATCCCTGTCAAGCATCTTCTCCTCCTTTATTGGTAACAGCACATAGCTTTCCTGTTAAGAAATCACACAGAGACCATATTTCACCCGTTCTGTTAAGAAGGCATGAAAGTGAAAGTCTCAGTCGTGTCTGATTCTTTGAGACCCCTTAGACTGTAGCCCACCAGACTTTTCTGTCCATGGAATTCTCCAGGCAAGAATCCTGGAGTGGGTTGCCATTCCCTTCTCCAGGGGATCTTCTTGACCCAGGAATTGAACCCAGGTCTCCTGCATCACAGGCAGATTCTTTATTGTCTGAGCCGCCAGGGAAGCCCTGTCTGTTAATGCATAGTTAGCCTTATTTCTCACCTGCAGTGGTAGGCATATGATCTAAGATTGGACAATCAAGACAATACATTTCCTTGTCACAATATTCTGTTCAGGGATGGGTTTATAAACCAAGTCATAAACCAATTAAGAATCAGTCTTGAGTCTTTGGCTTAAACTATTGAGAAAGAAGTGCTTGTTTTTTCCTCTGAGTTTGCCAGACTGGTGGGAAGTAACTGCATTTGAACAGTTTTGCCACTGTGCGGCAAAAGCCTGCCTGAGAATTAAGCCAAGACATAGGAATGCAGAGCCAAGAGATAAAGACAAAAAATGTCTTGGGGTGTTTTGAGTTTTTAATTCTAATCCAAAGCTATCTGTATCCCTTACTTCCTAGTCACAAAACTAACATATTTTACTTGATTTTTTTTAATCACTTCAAATCCAGAGCATTCCTATGGATTCCTATGCTTCTTTTTGCTCTACAGTATCTCTCCAAAATTCTCTTTTCTGGAGTCAGTTGTCATATCACTTTGCTGGCATACATACAATCCCTCATTTTAAGGGTGATCTAGTCCATGTGATCCTAATTTTTCACTATATCCTAGATTCAAAATTAATTCATTTGTTATTTGCCCTGACAGTGCAAATTTGCTGAATAAAATAGATTCTTTAACCAATATCTTTCTTTGCTCAGTTAAGTATTCATATCAACACTCTGGTCTCAGTCAAGATGTGTCAGAAGATTCACATGTTTCATGATATGTCTCAAACTCTATCTATTTACTGTGGCACTGACAGCTTGCCCTCAAAGCCTTCCAGATTCTCTACCTGGAAAATGTGATACAACATCTCAAACATAACTGTTTTCTTCTGAACTATGTGGCAACCTGCCATTTTCCTTGTTTGCATTATGGCTTCCTTGATGCCTGTTAATGTACCATGTGGAACTACCTCTTAACTGATATATAGCACCAGCCCCTTTCCTACTGATGTTGTTTCCTTGTTAAAAGGCTATGCTGTTGAAACCACGCTTCCACACCAAAGCCAAAATAGAGCTTTTTAGTGCCACTCTTGTTTAGTCTACTAGGAATCTCTTTTCTGCAGCACTGTATTGCCTAAGTATCCAATCATCACCTTTTAATTTGTTTATATTAGAAGGAATTTCACTTTACACGCATAGTTTCTATCTCTAGACTTTACCAGTCAATCTATGGGAACTTGACCACAATCCACCTTAGAGATAGAGCATTTATATTATTCAGAATTACTCCTTACCCTTAATCATTTGATCAAGTTTTGCCTTTATTTTTTTCATGAGTCCTTTCTTCAGGATTTCCTAATTTCTTGGGAAAGAGAGAAGTCTTGGCTCTCAGTTCTTTTTTTTTTTTTAATTAGTTGAATGTTATTGTTATTACAATTTCTGATCATGTTAATCGGACCACAAAATATTTCTGACTGGAAATGTTGAGTGTATGAATTTTATGGACATTAAATTTTCCTGAATTCTGAGATAAAACTACACTGTCTCTTCTTATTCTCAGAACAACAAACAACTGTATTACTGCAGATTAATATCATAGAATCTTAACATTAAAATAGAATGAAATATCCTGTGTAGCCAAGCAGAACACTTTAGAATTCCCAATGATTTTTATAATTTTCTGTTAGAAATTAGAGTGCTGTTAGAATTATTTCAATCACCAGATCTATTCTTTGTTTCTTTTTTGATTATCTAGAATCATCACTCCAGGCTCACTCTGACCCCTAATGCTGTTCAAAGCCCCCTGCTCAATCAACATATAAATAAGTCTACTGAGAATTGACTTGTTGCCTCAGTTGGTTACCCTAATGTATTTTTAAGATTAGAAATAGTATGTAAATACATCAATTCTTATATTGTGAAATATGCTTTACCTCAGTACTGTGATCATTAGCATTTAATTACTTACTTTATCTGAATCCAAAGTTTTTGACAGTGACACTGCTTTTGATGGTGAAACTATAGTTTTGAAAAAAATCCGGAACATCAGAATAGATGTTTTGATGCAATACTTTCACTCCGGGGTTTGCTCAGATGCTCTGTGTGCACTCCTGGAGTAAATAAGCCTAAAGATCTTATACTTGGTCAAACCTGAGTCCTGTGATGGTGTCCTAATGGAAAAGAAGCCACAGAATTAACTTCTCTTTATTTAGTCTCTTGATATATCTGATATTCTATGACTGTATGTATAATTAATATCTATTGTTAACCTCAGAATAAAATGTAATATTGAAACTTAATTTCTTAATGCAGAAACTTCAATAATGAAAAATTTTGGTTGGCGGTAAAACCAAGACTGAACTAAATATTTTGTTCATTTTGAAATTGAAACACTGAAATGTTTGCAATAGATAGTTGGGGAAATATTTTGACTGTGAGCTCAGGTGACTCTAGTTGTTATTTTCCTTCTATTAGTGAAGGACTTTAGATATAAGATCTAATCCTAGTTAAATAACACACGATTACACGCTTTATAAATATTTAATACCAGATGTTTAAAAGGTTAATATTCCCACGATAAGGAAAGCATTGTTATTAAAGCTCATTTAGATGGTATTCTTGGGAGATTTTATGGATGTTCTTCATCTGTTTAAATTATTATCAATATTTCTTTCCAGATTATGAATAAACAGTTTGTGCTCAAGTGTTTGCTCATTTAACATTTATTTTGTAATATATACTTCTTATAGGAATATAAATAGTTGCTGGAAAGAACACTGACAACTTCAAAGCAAAATGAAGTTTTTTCTGTTGCTTTCAGTGATTGGGTTCTGCTGGGCTCAGTATGACCCACACACCAAATCTGGACGGACATCCATTGTTCATCTGTTTGAATGGCGCTGGGTTGATGTTGCTCTTGAATGTGAGCGATATTTAGCCCCCAAAGGATTTGGAGGGGTTCAGGTGAGTATTGTTTATTATATAAGTTGCAGACTTTGCTGTGCTGAAAGTAAGTGGTAGTATGCTCTGTGTCTGAAAGCTGGGACACCATTTTACTTCACAGTTAAGTACTCTAAGTAAAACAGTTTTTTGAAGAAGAAAAATATTTGAAATTGTTGGTGACTTCACATTTTATTTCTAAGATAATTTTTTTCAGCAGGATATTTCCAATGCAAGGTTAGCATTTTCAAACAATTGTAAAGAAATGTAGTTGCCAGATTCAGATATAATTTTAGACTTTGATTACTTTATAGAATATTCAGTGATATAAAGTGAGTCATAAATTGATACTTATTAACATTGTTTTATATGTAGGTCTCCCCACCCAATGAAAATGTTGTGATTACTGACCCTTCAAGACCTTGGTGGGAAAGATATCAACCAGTTAGCTACAAGTTATGTACAAGATCAGGAAATGAAAATGAATTCAAAGACATGGTGACTAGATGTAACAACGTTGGTGTAAGTGACTTAAAGTTTCCTTTAAACATGTGATATAGAAAAATAATTTATCTCTTTTGTCTCTTGTTCCTTCTAAGAAGAACAATTTTCATACATATAAAAGTTACCTCATGGTTTAGCTATAAATTAAAATGTAATTGTTACCTTATGTTTAATTATAACTATTTTTATATGTACCATTTATCCACTAAAGAAGATGTAATTAAAAGTTTAAGGCCACAGACTTCAACTAATGTATAAGTTTTATTTTATAAAGCAGAACATCAACTTTCAACCCTTATGGTTGTACACATTTTGGGGGAACTCTTTTCCAGTTAGGAATTAGAAGTTCCATTTACAACATTTGCTGTTTCTTTTATGTGAACTGTATGGCCACCCATAATTCTTGGATATTCCTTCCCACAAGTACTATGATTGTTTGTAATTATTTTCTCTTTGATGAGGAGCATAATGAGAGACAATTGTTCAGTCCCTAAATTGTGTCTGATTGTTTGTGACCCCATGAACTGCAGCACATCACCCTTCTCTGTCCTTCACTATCTCCTGTAATTTGCTCAAATTCATGTCCACTGAGTCAGTGGTGCTTTCTAACCCTCATCCTCTTCTGTCCTTTTCTCCTTCTGCCTTCAATCTTCCCCACATCATGGTCTTTTAAAACGAGTTGGCTCTTCATATCACATGACCAAAGTATTGGTGCTTCAGCTTCAGCATCAGTCCTTCCAGTGAATATTCAGGGTTGATTTCCTTTAGGATTGACTGCTTTGATCTCCTTGTAGTCCAAGGGACTGTCAAGAATCTTTTCCAGCACCAGAGATTGAAAGCATCAGTGCTTTGGCGCTCAGCCTTCTTTGTGGTCGAACTCTCACATCCATACATGACTACTGAAAAAAAACCATAACTTTGACTATACTGACTTTTTTCAGCAAAGTGATGTCTTTGCTTTTTAATACACTGTCTAGATTTGTCACAGCTTTCCTTCCAAGCATTTTTTTTTGGTCATTGATGCCTTACTGACAGGTGTCACCATCTCTTTTACAAATTAGATTATGGTTTTAAATGGAATGCATAAGGCAATATCTACAAACACCAAGGAAAGTTAAGTATTGCATCTCTATTTCATTTGGAAAAGAGAAGATTCCCAAATCAAGCTGGTTTTGATTCTTGAAAGGAAAGGTGGTAGAGATAATTCATGGCAACGTATTGATAGACAAAATCCTCAGTAAGAATGCAGTATGGTTGTGTCTACTTTGAAAGAAAGGATTAGATGCTTCAAACCAAAGTGTCAGTTGCATGACGCTTCTTTGTTTGAATATGGCCATGTACCACCCTGAGTTCTAGTTTGCATGGGGTATGAGCAAGAAGCAAGAAACTTAAATAGACAAGATAGTTTTACAGATCCTGTACACAAAATTTGTTTGTTTTATCCATTCATGAAACTTAAAAAATAAGTTAAACATGAAGCCAAACATACATTTTTCTTTAATATTAACTGTCTTTCCTGGTGCTCCTTCAAATCTGTTTACATTTGCTGTGTATATAATGTTCTAGAACAAGTATATTGAGAGAACATTGAATCCCAGGCAATGAGATAATTTTAGAGAAATAAGTGACCAGACACACAGTTTCTTTCTTTCTTTCTTTTTTTTTAAAGCAGCCACACTAATATTTCTGGAGTGTGGCAGGGACCTCAGAACCAATCATTCATCAAAGAAGCATCTTTTAATTTCATTGTTGCAGTCACCATCCACTCCACAGTGATTTTGGAGCCCAAGAAAATAAAATTTGTCACTGCTTCTACTTTTTCCCCTACTATTTGACATGAAGTGATGAGACCAGATACAATGAACTTAGTTTTTTGAATGCTGAGTTTTAAGCCAGCTTTTTCACTTACCTCTTTCACTTTCATCAACAGGTTCTTTAGTTTCTTTTCACTTTCTGCCATTAGAGTGGTATCATCTGCATATCTGAGGTTATTTATATTTCTCTAGGCATCCTTGAATACAGCTTTTGACTCATCCAGCCCAGTATTTCACACGATATACTCTGCATTGAAGTTAAATAAACACAGTGACCATATACAGCCTTGTCTTACTCCTTTCCCCATTTTGAACCATTCATTGGTTCCATGTAAGATTCTAACTGTTGCTTCTTGACCTGCACTTAGTTTTCTCAGAAGACAGGCTGGGTGGTCTGTTAGTCCCATCTCTCTAAGCATTTTCCATAGTTTGTTATGATACACACAGTCAAAGGCTTTGGCATAGTCAATGAAGCAGATGTTTTTCTGGAATTTCCTTGCTTTCTCTGTGATCTATTGAGAGTTGGCAATTTGATCTCTGGTTTCTCTGCCTTTTCTAAAATCCAGGTTTTACGTCTGGAAGTTCTTGGTTCATATACTGCTGAAGCCTAGCTTGAGGGATTTGAACATAACCTTGTTAGCATGTAAAATGAGAGCAATTGTACTGTAGTCTGAACATTCTTTGGTACTTCTCTTCTTTAGGATTGGGATGAAGCTTGACCTTTTCCAGTCTTGTGTCCACTGCTGAGTTTTCAAAATTTGCTGACATATTGAGTACAGCACTTTAATAGCATCATCTTTTAGGATTTTAAATAAATCAACTGCAATTCCAACACCTCCACTAGCTTTCTTTGTAGTAATACTTCCTAAAGCCTACTTGATTTCACACTCAAGGATGTCTGGCTCTAGGTGAGTGACCACACCATCCTGATTATCTGGGTCATTAAGACCTTTTTTTTTTTTTTTTAATAATTCTTCTGTGTATTATTGCCTCCTCTTCTTAATCTCTTCTGCCTCTGTTAAATCCTTACCATTTCTGTCCTTTGTCAAGCCCATCTTTGCATGAACTGTTTGCTTTGTATCTCCAGTTTTCTTGAAGAGTACTGTTTTCCTCTCCTTTTTGGCATTGTTCATTTTAGAAGCCCTTCTAATCTCCTTGCTGCTCTCTGGAACTCAGCATTCAGTTGGATATATCTTTCCCTTTCTCCCTTGCTTTTTGCTTCTTTTCTTTCCTCAACTATTTCTAAAGCCTGCTCAGACAGCTATGCTGGCTTCTTGTGTCTTTTTGGTTTTTTTTTGTTTTTCCCCTTTGGGATGGTTTTGGTC
Source organism: Neotragus moschatus (assembly GCA_006410615.1). Taxonomy (NCBI): domain Eukaryota; kingdom Metazoa; phylum Chordata; class Mammalia; order Artiodactyla; family Bovidae; genus Neotragus; species Neotragus moschatus. Next base: position 807,028 of record SJYA01000591.1, read on the forward strand.
ACTGCCTCCTAAACAATGATACAAACCTCTGTCCATAGTTCTTCAGGCATTCTGTCTATCAAATCTAATTCCTTGAATCTATTCATCACCTCTACTGTATAATCGTAAGGAATTTGGTTTAGGTCATACCTGAATGGCCAAGTGGTTTTTCCTACTTTTGTTAATTTAAGCATGAATTTTGCAATAAAGACCTCATGTCAGCCACAGTCAGCTCCAGGTCTTGTTTTTGCTGGCTATATGGAGCTTTCCCATCTTCAGCTACAAAGAATTTATAGTCATCTTGCCTGTTACTCCTACTTTTACATTTCAATCCTATATGAAAAGGGTAACATTTTTTGGTGTTAGTTCTAGAAGGTCTTGTAGGTTTGTAGAACTTGTCAAGTTTAGGTCCTTCAGCTTTAGTGGCTGGGCCTTAGACTGGATTACTGTGATGTTGAATTTTTTGTCTTGGAAACAAACTGAAATTATTCTGTTGTTTCTCAGATTGTATCCAAGTAGTGCGTTTCAGACTATTTTCTTGACTTTGAGGGCTATTCCATTTCATCTAAGGGATTCCTGCCCACAGTAGTAGATGTAATGGTCATCTGAGTTAAATTTGCACATTACCATCCATTTTAATTCATCGATACCTTAGATGTTGATGTTTACTCTTACTATCTCCTGTTTGACCAAGTCCAATTTACCTTGACTCATGGATCTAACTTTCCAGGTTCCTATGCAATATTGTGCTTTACAGCATTGGACCTTACTTTCACCACCAGACTCATCCAAAACTGAGCATCATTCCATTTTGGCACAGGCACTTCATTCTTTTGGAGCAATTAGTAATTGCCCTCCACTCTTCCCAGTGGCATATTGGACACCTTCTGACCTGGGGTCTTCATATTCTGGTGCTATATCTTTTTGCCTCTTTGTGTTGTTCATGGAGTACTTATAGCAAGAACACTGGAGTGGTTTTCTGTTCCCTCCTCCAGTGGGCTACATTTTGTCAGAACTTCTCACTATGACCCATCTATCTTGGGTGGCCATTCATAGCATCATTCATAGCTTCATTGAGTTACACAAGACCCTTTTTGCCACAACATGGCTGTGATCCATGAAGGAGATGAGAGATAATATCTACCTTTATTCTTCTGATCCTAAATAGATAGTGGAGTCTGGCTTCTTATTTCTTAGGATGACCTATGGAAACTTCAAAAACTAATAATCTCTCTTGCCTCAACTGATTTCAGATACTGCCAAAAAAAAAAGTCTCTTTGCATTTTTTCACAGTTCTATTAGTTTGGGGTTCTCTTAATTTATTATATGCATAAACATCTTCCAAGTGCCTAGAATGCTTATAGGGCTTCAATTCACAATGATTTCTTTTCACACTTGACTGTTTTCTTGTAAGATGTTATAAAATAACAAAGAAGTATTTAGGAATGTTATCAACATGCAGTACAATCTAATTAATAATATTATAAATTTCTATCTCTCTGTAAGTCAAACTGAAATGGAAATTTTGCCTTTCAGGTCCGCATTTATGTGGATGCTGTAATTAATCATATGACTGGAAGTGGTGTGAGTGCGGGAACAAGCAGTACTTGTGGAAGTTACTTCAACCCTGGAAGTGAGGATTTTCCAGCAGTCCCATACTCTGGTTGGGATTTTAATGATGGAAAATGTAAAACTGGAAGTGGAGATATTGAGAGCTATAATGATGCTTATCAGGTAATTAGCAAAATATCTATCTACACCTTTTATCATCCATATGTAGCTCACTGATCTCCATTTTAAATGTTAGTTTCGAGTGTTTAGGAAAACAGCATTCCAAGTCTGACTTCAGAATCTTATATCAACATTCAAATCATCTTCCCCAATTTAATTTTTCAAAATGGAAGAATTCATCCACTTTTTCTCAATTTTTTCCATTTTTATAATGAAAACTATTTCAAAAGTATGTCAGTACTAGAATGTCAATATCCACAGAGACTGGTGCAAAGAAATCAATATTGAAATATCTATTAATGAATAAACAAATAAATAATTGAATGGATTCTCAAGTGAAGGTGATGTTTTATGTATCAACCACAAAATTTTTATCTCCATAGGTCAGGGATTGTCGTCTCGTTAGTCTTCTTGATCTTGCACTGGAGAAAGATTATGTGCGCTCCACAATTGCTAACTATCTAAACCATCTCATTGACATTGGTGTAGCAGGGTTCCGAATTGACGCTTCTAAGCACATGTGGCCTGGAGACATAAAGGCAGTTTTGGATAAACTGAATAATCTAAACACAAAGTGGTTTCCTTCAGGAAGTAAACCTTTCATTTACCAGGAGGTATGTCAACATATATATGTGTATATATATATCTCCATATAAAATATGACCATTTATTATTCTTTAGAAAATAAGTCATCATCAATAATTCATCAGAAAATAAATGGCAGATTTTATTTAAAATGCAGTTTCTTTAGCTTAATGGCTGAATCATTTACATAGAATGTTCCTTAACCTACTTTTATTCAGGGACAGTACATCTAACTCTATCACAAGAGGTTTGTTATCCAAATGACAAAAATGTATTTAGGCTGTAAAAATCTCTATGTCATGAATCATTTTCCTAGAGGCCATTATAGAAGACAGATAGTAATATAGTTGTCTTAAGACAGGATATCTGACTCTAAATTTTGGCTAGATCACCATTAGGTGTGTTTGTTTAGGCTGATTCATTAACTTCTCTGAGCACCAAGTTTTTTAGAAGTTATGGAAGGAATAATGATAATGGTTATGTCTTTGTTTTCTTTGGAGATTTGAAGAGTTTGTTTATCAAGTAACAAGAAATATTACCAGCCAGATATTAAGTGCTGTACAAGTATGAACTAGTCTTATCATTTATGTGCAAGTCTAAATTAGGTCAGCATTCTCACAGGACAAGTTAGTTTGTCATGTTACTTTTACTATTGTAAGATAGATATATTTTAGGGAAGAAAAATGAGAATCTTGATATAAGGAAAACCATTTGAGGTAAATGGTTAAAATAGTATAAAGCTATTTTTAATATAATTTTAACTTAGTTAAATTCTTAAAAATTCTTATTTAAATTGTTATTTTCTTCTTCATTTCTACAAGGTAATTGATCTGGGTGGTGAGGCAATTACAAGCAGTGAGTACTTTGGAAATGGCCGTGTGACAGAATTTAAATATGGTGCAAAACTAGGAACAGTTATTCGCAAGTGGAATGGAGAGAAGATGGCTTACTTAAAGTAAATAAAATATGTTTTATCCTTTGAATTATTTCACAGATTTTTTTGTGATGTTACCCCAACGTGAGTTTTCTTCATAATGCCTTCTTATTTAGACAAATTTCAAGGATTCATTTACTAATAACACGTGCTGTATATCCCCACATTCCAAATGATCATCTTTATTATTTAGAATATCAATCACAAGGAAGCTTTTTTAGGGACCCAACACCAATCTAGAGATTGTAATTTATGCATTATATGACTGTACTATATTTAATTAATGTTTGCACATAATTTGTGAAAGCCAGGTTCTTGTTAAAGTGATTCTATAATTTATGAAGTTCCTACAATGTGGCCATTCTATAGACTTTACATATATTAATTAATTTCAAATATTAAAATGTTTATAAAAATATAATGTTGAAACTTATTTAATCTAATTTGCAATTCTGTATAAAATGGTATGTATGTTGGCCCTTCTGAAGTCTATCTAAATTATAATACACTAAAACTTCTAATATAAATTTTATAGCAAAATTCCTATAACATTAATGTAATTCAAGTAATTTCCACATATATACATACATGCATGGAATGTATTGTAGATAATATATATTTATAGTTTGTAATTTTAAAAAGCTCAGTTTATTCCACAATTAAAATAATTTTAAAAAATTAAAAAATTTTAAAACCCTACAGAATAATAATTTAACTAGAGAGAGAGAATTTCATTAAAGAGTGTAATACTGAAAGAAATGCACATTTTGATTATTCTAAAGTTATTGTAAAAGAATCTTAAGATGTTCTNTTAAAATGGCTAACAAAAATTCACCAATTTTGATAATTTTTTTAAAAATGCATACTGCTATGACAGCTCTCACAACACAATCTAAGTTGTTTCAGTTGAAAGATAGCTAAGCACTACTAGAGCCATCTAATGGCAAAAACCAAATGCAACTTTTAGCCAACCTAATATATCTATATATATTATATTTTAAAAGCCCTGAGAATAATCATTTAATTAGAGAGAGCACTTCATTATAGGGTGCTATAATGAAAGGAATACACATTTAGGTTACTCTAAAGTCATTGTGAAAGAATACATATATGTGTTTTTAAGATTTGTTTTTTAATAGGAACTGGGGAGAAGGCTGGGGTTTCATGCCTTCTGACAGGGCACTTGTCTTTGTTGATAACCACGACAATCAGCGAGGGCATGGAGCTGGGGGAGCATCTATTCTTACATTCTGGGATTCTAGGTAAGAAACAAAGTTCCCCATTATTAAACCTACCATTTTAATGGTATTAAAAGTATTATTTTCTTTTATAATAAGATAATTTTGTGTCTTTTAGAATGTATAAAATGGGAGTCGGATTTATGCTCGCTCATCCCTATGGATTTACACGAGTAATGTCAAGCTACCGTTGGACAAGACATTTTGTGGATGGAAGAGTAAGTTTTGATGTTGTACAAAATATCTTCTTCTCAAGAAAAAGAAGTTAATTTTGTTATAATTTCACATATTGCTATAAGATTCACTATTTATTTTATCAAATATTTATTAAGTGAAAACCTGAGGCAGAATTCTTGTAACAATGCAGTGGATATTTTAAAAAATTAAAATGAATGATCTCTGTTGATAAAGAGTATGTAACCTATTTCAAAGTATGAGAAATATACCCTCTTGCCCACCCACTCTAAAAAATACCACTTAAAAATAAGGATACAATGAATAAAATGTGTACTCGTAAGTACCTGCTCATAGAGTTGATATGAGGATTACAAATTAACACTTCAAAGAAATTTAAAACAGTACCTGCTCATGGTATGAGCAATATAAGTATTTGTTAAATACTTTTTTAAATAAAGTTTTGTGGAATGCAAAGGCATTATCTAGTTGAGCCAAAGTTCAGTAGGGAAAGTATAGCAGGAAGGAAAATTCATTTATTAAAGAGAAACTTGCTATTCTGAAAATGTTAAAAATCAGAAAAATTTGAGCAGTATGGTAAAGACATTAATATGAGTAAATATTTTAAAAAGAAACTGAGAAATAAGAATTTAAGCTATTTGGAAAGTTAGTGGGAAGTTTTCTTTTCAAACTGAAGATTTCAAATGCAGCATCATACAGAAACTTCACACCTGAAGTAGAAAATTCTCTTCACTCTGAACCAGATAGATATTCCTCTAGTTTCTAGTAGGTTCGTTACAAATTGAGAAGTCCACTACTACTTTGTATAACAACTCATTCTATTCTTAGATAGCCTTAGATATCCTAAATATTTAGGCTATCTCTCTTTGTATTGAATCAATTTCTTATAATTTCCACTAATTAGTCTTATTTCTGTTGGCAGGAGTCATGGCATATGTTCATTTCCCCTTTTCCCATAAAATCTTCTCCATGACTTCTGCATGCTAACAACTCTTCGCTTGTCTATAATTTAATAGAGATATTGATAACCTTCCTAGACATAATCTACTTTTTCCTATGATTACCTTGAAAGTACCAATTAGAAAAGCACAATAATAAAATTTGGTCAATTTAGTAAAGAGTATTTTGATATTTTGATTAGAATTTTTATTGAAAAAAGATGAAAGAAACAGTTATTTATTAGCAATTATCATGTATAAAGATTTTTACATATCTTATTTAATTTTTTAGTAACTAGTAATATCATCATTTTACAGAAGAGGAAAATGAGGCATAGAAGTTATGTATATTAGCTAAGTCTTTGAGCTAGTAGTAATGGAACCTATCTTTTAGTCCTGCATTTTCTAACACTAAAGTCCTTGCCATTTCAATAACATCATACTGCTTATAGTGACATTAAAAAGTCATTACAATTCCTTGGAAAAAAATGAGAGACTAAAAAAATCATACTCTTGTTTGAAATATGGCACTAGGGAATGAGAAGTTAGGGATAAGATATACTTAGTAAAAATCCTGAAAAAGTTAAATTCTAAGTGAAGCCACTACAAAAACACAAATAGACAGATTGGGTTTGATGTCCTAAATAAGGACACATGTAATGTTAAAAATGTGAGCTTTTAAAATTGATTATTATTATTTTATTTTTTTTACTAATTGAGGATGTTAATGATTGGATCGGGCCACCAAATAATAATGGAGTAATTAAAGAAGTTACTATTAATCCAGATACTACTTGTGGCAATGACTGGGTCTGTGAACATCGATGGCGTCAAATAAGGTAGGAGTACTTATTTGGACGCATTCTCTAATAGTAAACTTTCTTAGCACTTTTAAAATACCTTTGTTTATTTATTGATTTTTGACTGAGCTGGGTCTTTGTTGTTATGCAGGCTTTTCTCTCCTTGTAGTGAGCAGGGCTACTCTTTGTTGTGGTGTGGGAGTTTCTCACTGAGGTGGCTTCCCTTGTTGTGGAGCATGGGCTTTAGGGTATTTGCAGGCTCAATAGTTGCAGTTCCCAAGGTCTAGAGCACAGGCCCAACATTTGTGGCTCATGGTAGTTGCTCTGTGGCATGTGGGATCTTCCTGGATCAGGGATCAGACCCGTTTCTCCTGCTTTGGTAGGCAGATACTCCACTACTGACTGAGCCAGCAAGGAAGTCCATTGTTTTATTTTAAATTGTTGAAGAATCATCAGCATTTCACTGCTCTTTTGTTTTTAGGAACATGGTTATGTTCCGTAATGTAGTTAATGGTCAACCTTTTACAAACTGGTGGGATAATGGCAGCAACCAAGTAGCTTTTGGAAGAGGAAACAAAGGATTCATTGTCTTTAACAATGATGACAGGTAAGTAGATCAATTAGAAATAATATTTTACACTAATACGTTCTTGGTTTATTCTTTTCCTGCTCATTTACTTTTTGCATATCTGAAAAATTCTTAGGTGGCAGATTAAGAAAACATAACAATTAGAAAAGGGTCAGAAGAAAAATGATGATGAGTGATTTTTGTTTTCTCCTCTGTTTATAATGGCTTTCTTTTCTAAGTGGAATCATTTTTTGTGCACTCTTCACATCATGGGCAGATGTGATACATGTGTACTGCTTACATATACACCTCACATAAAATATACACGTTAGTCACTCCAGTCATGTCCAACTCTTTGCGACCCCATGGACTGTAGCCCACCAGGCTCCTCTGTCCGTTTAATTCTTCAGTCAAGAATTACCCACTGGAGTGGGTAGCCATTTCCTCCTCTAAGAGATCTTCCTGACCCAGGGGTTGGACCCAGGTCTCCTGCACTGCAGGCAGATTCTTTACTTTCTGAGCCACCAGAGAAACATCCAAAATATACAGTCATTAATATAAAAGGTCATGAAATCCATAGAAGAATGTCTTATAAAACTTTTAAAATCAATAACGGAAAAATACTGCCTCAGATCTGAAATGTCTTGTTTTCTCTCTTTTTTAATCTACTTTAGTACGTAGTTTTTTAGTCTTGTTTTTCATATTCCCATCTCTCTGTGACAAATAATACTTTTAAAGCATATATATATTTATAATGAATATGTATATTATGGTCATTTATTCACCTCAGGAGACTTAATATTTTTAGTTCTGAGACATCTCATTACTGATTTTTCATTTGTGAAGCTTATACTTTCTGCCTGCATTATACTGTTTCCCTCACATATGGAATTATACCTCAGAAGGCATCTTTGTGAGCACTTACAATGTTTTAGTCCAAACTAGATTCCACCCATGTTTTGCTCACTCTTTGCTCAAATGATATTTTACTGACAAAAAATATTAATAATAAATAAAGTATGTACTTATCTTCCCCAAGAATCCATTACTAGTCCTCTTTTTTCCTGTCTTTTGTCATATGTGTATCTGTGCTAGGTCCTGTCGGACTCTGCAACCCTGTGGATGGTAGCACGCCGAGCTTCTCTGTCCATGAGATTTTACAGGCAAGAATACCAGAGTGGATTGCCATTTTCTTGTCCAGGCGATCTTCCTGACCCAGGCATCAAAACTGTGTCTCCCACATCTTCTGCACTGTGGGCAGATTCTTTTATCAATTGAGCTATAAGGGAGAGGGAAGAAACATATTTATGAGACCGCGTTATATTTTAAAATTATATATTTCTTTATAGAAATACAAGATTATTTTCATCTCCAGCCCAAATTTATTTTAGCCTCTTGAAAAAAGGAGATTTTTGAGGAAATAGCCAAATTTAAGTATTTGAAAATAATCAGTATTTTCTTAAGTTCAGATGAGGATACATTTAAAGTAATTTAAAATTATTTTCTCTAAGTGAAGCAGGTCATTCAAATCTTCACTGATACTCTTCAACTTTATTTTTTGTATAATATTTACTATTGACTAGGAAATTTCTCAGAGAAGGCAATGGCACCCCACTCCAGTACTCTTGCCTGGAAAATCCCATGAACGGAGGAGCATGGTAGGCTGCAGTCCANTCCACTACTGACTGAGCCAGCAAGGAAGTCCATTGTTTTATTTTAAATTGTTGAAGAATCATCAGCATTTCACTGCTCTTTTGTTTTTAGGAACATGGTTATGTTCCGTAATGTAGTTAATGGTCAACCTTTTACAAACTGGTGGGATAATGGCAGCAACCAAGTAGCTTTTGGAAGAGGAAACAAAGGATTCATTGTCTTTAACAATGATGACAGGTAAGTAGATCAATTAGAAATAATATTTTACACTAATACGTTCTTGGTTTATTCTTTTCCTGCTCATTTACTTTTTGCATATCTGAAAAATTCTTAGGTGGCAGATTAAGAAAACATAACAATTAGAAAAGGGTCAGAAGAAAAATGATGATGAGTGATTTTTGTTTTCTCCTCTGTTTATAATGGCTTTCTTTTCTAAGTGGAATCATTTTTTGTGCACTCTTCACATCATGGGCAGATGTGATACATGTGTACTGCTTACATATACACCTCACATAAAATATACACGTTAGTCACTCCAGTCATGTCCAACTCTTTGCGACCCCATGGACTGTAGCCCACCAGGCTCCTCTGTCCGTTTAATTCTTCAGTCAAGAATTACCCACTGGAGTGGGTAGCCATTTCCTCCTCTAAGAGATCTTCCTGACCCAGGGGTTGGACCCAGGTCTCCTGCACTGCAGGCAGATTCTTTACTTTCTGAGCCACCAGAGAAACATCCAAAATATACAGTCATTAATATAAAAGGTCATGAAATCCATAGAAGAATGTCTTATAAAACTTTTAAAATCAATAACGGAAAAATACTGCCTCAGATCTGAAATGTCTTGTTTTCTCTCTTTTTTAATCTACTTTAGTACGTAGTTTTTTAGTCTTGTTTTTCATATTCCCATCTCTCTGTGACAAATAATACTTTTAAAGCATATATATATTTATAATGAATATGTATATTATGGTCATTTATTCACCTCAGGAGACTTAATATTTTTAGTTCTGAGACATCTCATTACTGATTTTTCATTTGTGAAGCTTATACTTTCTGCCTGCATTATACTGTTTCCCTCACATATGGAATTATACCTCAGAAGGCATCTTTGTGAGCACTTACAATGTTTTAGTCCAAACTAGATTCCACCCATGTTTTGCTCACTCTTTGCTCAAATGATATTTTACTGACAAAAAATATTAATAATAAATAAAGTATGTACTTATCTTCCCCAAGAATCCATTACTAGTCCTCTTTTTTCCTGTCTTTTGTCATATGTGTATCTGTGCTAGGTCCTGTCGGACTCTGCAACCCTGTGGATGGTAGCACGCCGAGCTTCTCTGTCCATGAGATTTTACAGGCAAGAATACCAGAGTGGATTGCCATTTTCTTGTCCAGGCGATCTTCCTGACCCAGGCATCAAAACTGTGTCTCCCACATCTTCTGCACTGTGGGCAGATTCTTTTATCAATTGAGCTATAAGGGAGAGGGAAGAAACATATTTATGAGACCGCGTTATATTTTAAAATTATATATTTCTTTATAGAAATACAAGATTATTTTCATCTCCAGCCCAAATTTATTTTAGCCTCTTGAAAAAAGGAGATTTTTGAGGAAATAGCCAAATTTAAGTATTTGAAAATAATCAGTATTTTCTTAAGTTCAGATGAGGATACATTTAAAGTAATTTAAAATTATTTTCTCTAAGTGAAGCAGGTCATTCAAATCTTCACTGATACTCTTCAACTTTATTTTTTGTATAATATTTACTATTGACTAGGAAATTTCTCAGAGAAGGCAATGGCACCCCACTCCAGTACTCTTGCCTGGAAAATCCCATGAACGGAGGAGCATGGTAGGCTGCAGTCCATGGGGTCGCTCAGAGTCGGATATGACTGAGCAACTTCACTTTCACTTTTCACTTTCATGCATTGTAGAAGGAAATGGCAACCCACTCCAGTGTTCTTGCCTGGAGAATCCCAGGGACAGGGGAGCCTGGTGGGCTGCTGTCTATGGGGTCACACAGAGTCGGACAAGACTGAAGCGACTTAGCAGTAGCAGTAGCAGGAAATTTCTATATCTTCTATAAGAATTTTGTTGACCCTGAGAAAACCAACCACTGGAGAAATCTTTATGTTTGAATTTTATTTTCATTGAGACCTTGACTGCTTCAAGTTCTATAGCATACAGTTAAACTATTTTAAAGAGTCTGTATTCTTGCTTTTAATTATGTTGAATTCATATTAAATCTTAAATTTTATTTTTACAGTACACTATCTGCAACTTTGCAAACTGGTCTTCCTGCTGGTACATATTGTGATGTTATTTCTGGAGATAAAAGTGGCAACAGTTGTACAGGAATTCAAATCAGTGTTTCTAGTGATGGCAAAGCTCATTTTTCCATTAGTAACTCTGCTGAAGATCCATTTATTGCAATTCATGCTGATTCTAAATTATAAAATTTGAATTGAATTAAATACATACACCCAGAGAAATAAAATGTGTTTTGTTTTTTCTATATATGTAATGCTAATGCTAAGTCACTTCAGTCATGTCCAACTCTGTGCAACCCATAGACGGCAGCCCACCAGGCTACCCTGTCCCTGGGATTCTCTATAACTTCTCATAATTCATTAATTTTTGGTAAAAGCTATAAAAAGTATTAAAACTGTAAAACTCAAAAAAGCATAACAGCACATACACTTAATAATTGTAATTATAATCAACATTTTGTTACATTTTAGAAGATTCTCTTTAAGCTATTTGTCAAAGGAATTTCTAAGAGCTCAGAAAAGCATGATGAAAAATTTGTTTGTTACCATTAATACCACTTGCCCAGCTACATATCTCTAATCCAGGTTTATATTTCTTACATAGGGTATTTCTAACAATTAGTTAAGGGTAGCTAATTTAATGATGGTTTGCATACAAAGTCATAACATTCGTGTATTTTTTACAATATAAAAGGCCCTTTCACAGTTAATAAGTTAAAAAATTAAATTAAATTAAATTATGTAGTATATAATTCTTAATTATCTTGAGCTCACAGGAATCTTCTCCTACTTTCTCTGTATTCATTTCTTTCTTTCTCTTTCCAATAGCTTTAGCATAATGGTGTTGTATGACTTTTGTTCCACCTCTTAATCCTTCATATGGATGGATGTTTTCATAGAGCTCTCATGACTCCCTATATTCAGTTTTTTTTTTTTCTCCTGATCCTTTAGCTGTTTATTCTTCTCCTCGACTCTCAATGTGGGATTTATTAAGGTTCTCGGCTAGGTAGTCTTATAACTCTCAGGTGTTTTATTTTCATAGTTGGATAAGAAAATGAAGCCATAACTTGGAAATTCTCTCCTCTTTTTGCTCACAAATCTACCTATACTTGGCCCTATCTTTCTCTTCTTTCCTCCTGTTGTAACGAACAAAGTGCATTTTACCAAAGTCCGTTCCCTCCATTTTTACCTTTTTGAGAACTTTACTGCTTAGATTATCTTTCTCTTCTGATTTAACAGTCTTTCTCTTATTGACATAATAGTCCCCTCAGATTACATATATCATATTAGAATCTTTCAACTAAAAAATGTTCATAACCTCAATTTTTCTCTTTCTAGTTGAACTCTGGAATTTTCATCACACAGTCTCAACATCCTCAACACTAGTCATTTTTCATCTCCTTACTCTTCAGTTTCCATCGTCACTTCATTTAATCTGCTCATCAACATAATAAAAAAACTTTTATGTTACTCATACAACGTACTTCACTGTCCTCATCTTTTTCTATTTCACAACACTACTCGATATGGAGAGACAATCTCACATCCTCTCTTCCTTTGGTCTCTGTGATTCCATTCTTTCTTTTCCTTCTGTCACTAATTACTCTTTCAGATTTTGTTTTATTGACTTGGCTTCTGTTTGACCTAAAATCTCATTTGGATTGAATTTTCTTGTTTCTGTATCCTCTCTCTAAGTGACTGCAATTGTTTCCATGGATTTAAAACACATACTTTAGCATGGAGGCCTATATCTGCAAGCCAGATCTTTTCTTGGGGCTCAACTTCATGTTACAACAAATGCTTCACATCTCTACTTCAGTAGTTCACAGACATCTCATACCTGACATATCCAAAATATGACCTTCAATTTTTGTCTTCAGCAAGGCTTTTTGTACTGCTGTTTTTCACCACTCACTTAGAAAACTGAAGTATTTCCTTGATTCCTCCCCACCTTTTCTCTTAACTACTTGCCCTATCTCCTCACATAAAACTTAGCATCATCTATTAATTTTTATCTTCAAAATAGTGACGCTAAAGAGAGAGATCCATGGGATACTAGTAGGAAATACTTTGAATGGGTAGAAAGAGACTAGCTACACATACAAATACATTTCCTGTCAAAACTTCCCTATTAGATTTGATATATTGATATCAGCAATGGCATTTCTAATGATATAGTCTATCACTATGAAAAATAATCATATGTTACCGTAAGGGAAATTCTAGAAATTATCATTTCTTATACTGATAGTAATACAGAATTCATTCATTTAGTTTTAGTTTGCATTACATTTATGGTTTACTTCCCTCCTCCCACCTGACCTCATCAGTGTAGTTTAAATAAACTGAATTCTACTGTAGTTCAGTAGCACATAAGTCTACAAATCTGTGAATCATTTCAGATTTTCATAAACATATCTTTATCAGTCCTCATTCCAGGCTTTTATTGTCATGTGTTGAAATAACTGACTCTAAATGACAGCCAACATCCTGCTTACTATTTTTATATCAGTGGAGGTGGAAATAATAGAACCATCCCTTGATAACTGTCATTCAAATAATGCCTCAAGCATACTATAAATTTTTAAACATTTTAAACCCTAACCCTAACCCTCTATCTCCCAGAAATTAATGGTTATAATAATATTGCTGGCTTTGTAGAAGAAACTTCAGCTATAAAATGTTTTCCTATATCATAATGATCATGAACACATTAAAAAAATTAAAATAAAGACTTACATCCAGCAAAATTCTGCTTCAATGAGAATAAACTTTAAAATTTTTCATTTGAGGAGAAAGAGCCTTATTTGGTATAAAGTATTTTCTACTTTTATTCTAAAATTACCAAATCAATGAAAAAATTTGTATCTTTTTTTTTCGGTCAAAAAAACAGCCAAAAGGTAGAAGAAAAATAAAAAGGACTAATATGTAACTAGATTTTTTTCTGATATAGAGACTATTTTCTGTAAAATATAGCTTTATTTTATAGAGGTTTAACTTTAGAGTTACTATATGGAAATGTTTTTAGTGTGTAGGCTTAAAGGTGTCCAATAAATAGTACATTTCCTCAGGTCCTAGGGTGAAATTTAGTGAAAAAACAAACAGAAGTGTAAGGAAGATAGAAATCAAAATATTATTTTTATTTAAAAGCTAGTAATGTAAGAGAGGGCTTCCCTGATGACTAGGCAGTAAAGAATCTACCTGCAGTGCATGAGACTGGGGTTTGATACCGGGGTCAGGAAGATCCCCTGGAGAAGGAGATGGTGGCTATACCATTCCAGTGTTCCTGCCGGAAGAGTTCCCTGGACCTCAGATAGATTTTGTGAGAGGGCAATTGGCACTCTTAACAGTGAACCAAAGAATTAGCTAGACATTTATACTCAACAGCCTGAACTGGAGCAGGCAGAGCTTCTCCAGAAGAAAAATAAAGAGTATCTTTATCAACATATAAATCACTGCCAAGAGAAAGACAAGGAGCTAGGCTACATGTGTCCAATATTTCCTTCCAAATTAATCAAAAACACTATCCACTCCTTTAGTGAATGAAGTGGCAGAGAAGTCAAAGCATTCTGTAAATGTAGTTATTCCTTAAGAAAAGAAAAAAAAATGAGTAGGGAAAAATATCTCTTTCATGGTCCTTGGTGTTTTAGGAGGGTTTTGTGTTAAAAATCAATAATTTTAAAGAAGAAAAAGAATATGAAAAAATAAAGACCCTCAATTATAGTTTCTTTCTATATATATTGACTATTCCTTGCTAGTGACATTTTAATAAATATTCAGAGCTCTCTCTAAAAGTTCATTTGCTTTGGAACCCCTGGAATTCCTATCCATGGCCCATGGCCCGTGTCTTTGCTTTTCTCTCCCTTTTGGAACCTCCCTGTTGTTGCTGCTGCTGATAAGCCACTTCAGTAGTGTCTGACTCTGTGTGACCCCATAGACGCAGCCCACCAGGCTCCCCGATCCCAGGGATTCTCCAGGCAAGAATACTGGAGTGGGTTGCCATTTCCTTCTCCAATGCAAGAAAGTGAAAAGTCAAAGTGAAGTCACTCAGTCGTGTCCAACTCTTAGCGACTTCATGGACTGCAGCCTACCAGGCTCCTCTGTCCATGGGATTTTCCAGGCAAGAGTATTGGAGTAGGGTACCATTTCCTTCTCTGTCAGAACCTTCCCACCCATATGCAATATTTGGTCAGGGAGATCTCACAAGTATAGCATCCCATGATTTTAGAACTTTACTCTCCCAAGTTCTTCCATTAAAACTCTTTTTTTCCTGTTAACTGATCTCAAAAAGTAACATATCTGTCATTCAAAGGAGATACAATTTCATTTTCCCTTTGTGTGTGCTAAGTCATTTCAGCCATATCCGACTCTTTACAACCCTGTGGACTGTAGTCTACCAGGCTCCTCTGTCCATGGGATTCTCTAGGCAAGAATACCAAAGTGGGTTGCCGTACCCTCCTCCAGAGGACCTTCCCAACCCAGGAATCGAACCCATGTCTCATGTCTCCTGCACTGGCTGGCAGTTTCTTTACTACTAGTGCCACCTGGGAAACCCACAACTTCATTATAGTAAATGTAAAAGAGGGTTTACTGGGAAATGTTACAAACAGATATAATGCCTCAGAGCTTTCATTATTCCACAGAGAATGGTGCTTTAGCTAGCACATGTGGACTGGGTGCCCACTGAAAGTGCTTCAGTAGACAGATATTGCCATTCCCACAAATGACACAAATATAAGGAGGGAACAACAAATAAGTGGCTTTCTTAGAAAAGATGGCTTATGAATTCAGCCTCTATATTACCTTTTCTTCCACTGAGCTCACTCAGACCTGTGGAGTCAATCTTAGTGACCTACCAAAAGACAAGATGAAATGAGTCTTCAAACAGGATCAAATTTATCCCTTTTACTGCCTCAAAAATCTTATAGATATTAATGGCTTACAATATAAGCATCTGAATGCAGAGTTCCAAAGAATAGCAAGAAGAGATAAGAAAGCATTCTTCAGCGATCAATGCAAAGAAATAGAGGAAAAGAATAGAATGGGAAAGACTAGAGATCTCTTCAAGAAAATTAGAGACACCAAGGGAACATTTCATGCAAAGATGGGCTCNAGGAGGAGAAGGGGACAACCGAGGATGAGATGGCTGGATGGCATCACTGACTGGATGGGCATGAGTCTGGGTGAACTCTGTGAGTTAGTGATAGACAGGGAGGCCTGGTGTGCTGCGATTCATGGGGTCGGAAAGAGTTGGACACGACTGAGTGACTGAACTGAACTGAACTGATCATTTATATCAACTGAATTATTTTCATAGTTATTTTAAAATTTCCTAGAAATAATGTGTTAACTCAGAGGTGTGACTGTACTGATAGTAATATCATATTGCGGAAGACACGTAAGTAGACTCTGAGCAGTCTTCCAATCACTGAATATCAGTCTCTGCCTATTCTATGATTTTCCACTTAAGACTAAAGAATTCTCTGGGTGAAAAAATCTGTACTAATAATTTCTACTTACACATCTGCTGAAAAGTTGCATGAGAGTATGTTTATTTTCTATTTAGCAGTAATATTCCACAGGTGTAACTCTTATAAGTGCAAAATTATAGAATATCTCACTTCCTCTTTCAAGATTGCCCTTTACAGGAAGCTTGAATCTTTTAAGTTGACAACATTTAACATGGACATATTCTATCTGTCTGTCTAACATGGACATATTGTGGTAATGGGCTTCCGTTGTGGCTCAAATGGTAAAGAATCTGCCTGCAATGTGAAANAACTCTTATAAGTGCAAAATTATAGAATATCTCACTTCCTCTTTCAAGATTGCCCTTTACAGGAAGCTTGAATCTTTTAAGTTGACAACATTTAACATGGACATATTCTATCTGTCTGTCTAACATGGACATATTGTGGTAATGGGCTTCCGTTGTGGCTCAAATGGTAAAGAATCTGCCTGCAATGTGAAAGACCTGTGTTTGATCCCTGGGTTGGGAAGATCCCCTGGAGAAGGGAAAGGCTACCCACTCCAGTATTCTGGCCTAGAGAATTCCATGGACTGTATAGTCCATGGGGTTGCAAAGAGATAGACACAACTGAACAACTTTTATCTATCTATCTAACATGGAACATATTTTGGCAATGGCATGGTTAAAGGGTAATAGGAAAGACACTTTTTATAATGTGATTACTTGGGCTGAAGAGAAAAAGGATATTTCCTTTATAATGTATAATTTAGCATAATATTTATTTTTTAGCTATTTATATGTGGGTTTAATTTATGTATACCTAAATTACTCTTAGGAATAAAGAGGAAATGTGTAATTTTCTTGGGAAGATAACTATGTGGTCAAAAGTTACAAATTTGTTTTTTTAACTTATCAGGAGAATTTCCTTTCCCTGCCACTCTTAAAATTGCAATCTTATGTGGAATATCAATGTGTAAAAATATCTTAATGAGGCTTCTCTCTTGGAGTTGCAGTGGGATTTTGGGGGGCTGGATTGCCTGTCCTCAATTTCTCCCTCTTTGGCCAGTATATCTTGAAAAGATCCATAGGATCATAATATGTTGCTTTTAAACAAGTACAGGAAAAAATCTTAAAATGCTATATTTTTATGTTTAATTTCAATGCCTTATTTGAGAAGTGTTTTTGAGGTGTTTAATAAAAATTAAATTGCTTTAAAGAATATTATGAAATAATCTGTAATATGTAAAAATTTCTTACTAGTTTTAACAGCATGATTTTATGATATATTATGCTGAAAATTAGTGAAATGTAACTCACAAGTAGTATAAACATTGCATATTTATTCTTTTAGCTGCAAAAATGCTGCATAATCGTGGACCTCAAAATCTCAGGAATTTAGAACAACAAATGCTTCTTTTTCTTGCAGGTTACTTGACAGCTCTGATTTATGCTACAGTTTACCTGGGCTTGACTTCAGGCTGTGAGTTGAAGTGATGTCTGATCCATTTTCTTCAATCAGTGGTTACTGAAGGTATGTTATTTTCATGGTGCAAGGCAGAAATACAGGGACCAAGTCTAATCATGAAAGAACATGTAAAGCATTTGCTTGCTTCAGTCTGAAAATATTACATTGGTTAAAGGAAAATGTATGTATAAGCCCAAGCGTTCTGTTAGTGGCTTTGAGTAAGAAGTATTACCAACTGAGTGAGAAACTATACTCTATGTACTTTATTAGGAGGAATCGCAAAGTCATATGACAAAAGATATGGGTGTATATTTCTAAACATTGAAAAACTACAGAATTTAAAATATTAACCCAAATAAAAAATATTAAAGGCAAGTACAAGCAAAAACCAAACTCAGATTTTATTCTGGGTATTTCAGGACAAATATGGTATACTAAATTAGCAACATATAGGATAACATACATGTACATGAACATTTTCTACTACCATAATTCTCAGATTATATAGTTTCCTTTGTAATTAATTATTACAATTAGCAGTAACTTTTAGTGAAAATATCTTCTAAGATATTATCCACATGAATTAGGAGATTTCAACATGTGCATGTGATGAATATTTATTGTTTATCCCTGTAAAGCATCTCCTCCTTTATTGATAACAGTACATAGCTTTCCTGTTAATGAACCACAGAGAGATCATGTTTCTTCTGTCCTGTAAGGCACAATTAGCCTTATTTCTCACCTGCAGGGATAGCATGTGATCTGTGCTGAAACAATCAGGGCTTTCCATTCCCTTGTCTTAATGTTTGGTTCAGGGCTGGGTTTATAACCAAATCAGATCAATCGAGGGTTCAGTCTTGAGTCTTTGGCTTAACCTGTTGGGAAAGAGATGCTTACTTTTTTCTCTGAATTTGCCAGTCGGTAGAAAGTAAGTTTTGAACACACTGCATTCAAAAACTTTGCCACTGGGTGGGGTAAACCTGTCTAAGAATTAAGCCAAGACCTTGGAATGCAGAGCCAAGAGACAGAGACAGGAAACATCTTGAGGTTTTTTGGGCATTTAATTCCAGTCCAAAGCTATCTGTATCCCTTACTTCCCAGTCATCAAGGTAACAAATTTTTCTTGATCGTTTTTGTCATTCAAAATCCAAGCATTCATACTAATACCTATGCTTCTTTTTGCTCTTGCAGTCTCTCCAAAATTCTTTTTTCTGGACTCTCCATATCACTTAGCTGGCACACACATGACCCCTCATTTAAAGGGTCATCAACTTCCATGATATTTTAATATATAACCATATCATGAACTCATAATCAACTCATTTGTTATTTTTCCTGAAAGTGCAGATTTGGTGAATATAATGGGTTCTTTAACCTGTATCTTTGTTTCCTCAGTTAACTCCCCGGGCTCAGTGGAAATGTGTCCCAAGACTCATGTGTTCCCTGGTATGTCTGAAACTCTGACTATACTTATTTACTGTGACACTGACAGCTTGCCCTCGAATTCTTATAGATTCTGTAGCTGGAACCTGTGATGTCATATCTCAAACATGATTATATTCTTCTGAACTGTGTGGGAACTTGCCATTTCCCTCCTTTACATTTTGGCTTCCTAGAGGCCTTTTAAGCTACCATGTGAAATTACCTTCTGACTAATGTAGACCACCAGTCCTTTCTCTGCTGCTAGTAATTCTCCTTGTGAAAAGACCATTTTGTTGAAGCTACACTTCCAGGTCAAAGCCGTCAATAGAGGTCTTGATGTGCCAAAGTCTTGTTTTATTTGGGAAGAATCTCTTTCCTGCAACACTATGTTGTCTTAAGTCTCAAATCAGTGTTACCTCTAAATTCAAATATATCTCGAATAATTTCAGTTTATATGCATATTTTTCTTACCCAGGCTTTAGCAATCAAACTTTGGGAACATGACCAAAATCAGCTGAGAGATAGAAGCATTATAGTACTCAGACTCACTCCTTTCCTTTAACTGTTTGATCAAGTTTTGCCTTTATCTCCTTATGAGTTATTTTTTCAATATTTCCTAATTTGGGGGGAAAGAGAGAGGTCTTATCTCTCTCAGTTCTTTTTTATGGTTGACTTTTATCTGTATTACAGCTTCTGATAATGTTGGATATCCTACCACAAGACATTTTTGATTGGGCATACTGGACTCGTGTATTTTTATGGACATTAAATTTATAGGCTGAATTCCAAGATACAACTCCATAATCTTCTCTTATTCTTAGAACAATGAATATATACTACAGATTGAGATCATAGAAACTTAACAGCAAAACAGAATGGAACATACCCTGTAGCCAAGCAGAAACACTTTAGTATTCTCCATGGTTCCATTATTCAGTGTTAGAAATTATACAAGAGAAGCCAATGGCAACCCACTCCAGTACTCTTGCCTGGAAAATCCCATGGACAGAGGAGCCTGGTAGGCTGCAGTCCATGGGGTCGCTAGGAGCTGGACACGACTGAGCAACTTCACTTTCACTTTTCATCTTCATGCATTGGAGAAGGAAATGGCAACCCACTCCAGTGTTCTTGCCTGGAGAATCCTGGGGACAGAGGAGCCTGGTGGGCTGCCGTCTGGGTCGCACAGAGTAAGACATGACTGAAGCGACTTAGTAGCAGCAGAAGCAGCAGCAGCAGCAGCAGCAGCAGCAGATTATTTCAATCATCCCATCTATTCTTTGTCTCCTTATTTTACTGTCTGGAATTGTCACTTTGGACTTACCCTGGCACCTAACACTGCTCCAAGCCCCCTACCCTGCCTACATATGAATAATTCTACTGAGAATTGACTTGTTCCATCACTTAGTTACCCTTATGTGTTTACAACGTTAGCAGTACAATTTAGATGCATCAATGCTTATATTTTGAAATATACTTTACTTCAGTACTATGATTATTATTAGCATTTAGTAACTGTTCTTATCTGAACCCAAAGTCTTTCACAGTGACACTGCTTTGTATGATAGAACCTATTAGTTTCCAACGTTCTATTGCTATGAAATCCTGTGAAAGAGGAAATAAGTCTGGAAGAATATTCAGGTACAACACTGTCACTGAGAGGCTTGCTCAGATAATCTGTGGTATAGTAGGAGACTGAATGACTCTAAAGATCTTATATCTGGTCAGATTTGGGGCCTGGGATGGTGTCCTAATGGAATAGAAGCCAAAGAATTACCTCTATATATTTAGTGTCTTGATATAGTTGATATTCTATGATTGGACATATTATTAATATGTATTAACCTGAGAATAAAATGTCATATTGAAATTGAAGAGGGATGTTGGGACTTTGTTAAAGGTAATTGCTTGGTGAAGATGCAATGAAATGTAAAATGGAACCTCTGTTTGCTGATAGTACATTTTATAAGAACCAGGTGTTACTTTAGGAATTTGGCACCATTTATCTTAGGAACTCATATTCTATCAATGTTAATACTCTCTATAATTTAATTTGACTGAGATATATCTTTTATTGCCAATTGTTATTTTGCTGAAGATTTGCTATTCCTCTTTTAATAGAGAATAACTTGTTGTCTTTTAATTCATTTAAAAGAATCTTTAGATTTCTTAGAAATAAACGAGATGGTGCTTATGAAGAAAGTGCCAATATTTTAATTGACATATACTAATTAATTGGAAAATGTGTCAATAAAATACATTGTTTAAATATTTTCATTACATTAGTGACATAAGTACAGTGCACACCCACTTGAAGACTTAACTACCACCAGCAAGGTAGGATGATAATTATGAGGGGTAAAGAGATAAGATATGGCTTTTGCTCTGGAAGACCTATCATTTAGTAGAACTGTTAATTCTCTATGCCCTCAGAAAGTTTTGCATCTGATTCTCTTGTTAATTCAAAGTATAAAAGGCTAATCTAAAATATGGAAAAAAGAAGAACCATATAGTAGAATACAATATTTTCAGTGTGTCCTTGTAATTAATTAAGTTCCTTATTGCTACACATATAATTTAAAATTGTAGCTACCGATTTAAAATAGCTGAAAATAAATCTTAGTTTTGTTTTTCCTTTATTAACTGTTATGTTTACCAGTATCAATTATATACTTTCAGAATCAAAAACAATTATCAAAAAATTTAACAACTTGGTTTTCAAAAACTTTTTGCATATTTTCTAAGTTTATATAGGGTCTTTGTTAATTCTAAAATTTTTAAAATGGATACTTTCAAAGAACATGAAAACCATGAGTTTGAAGCAAATTTTGTTTTAAAAAACTTCTTCAAATCATAGAAGTTTTAGTTATAGCAGTATAAGTTCTTTAAAAATTTTTCATTTTCTTACATTTGAAGATCCCAGAGTAAAGTTATTTCTGTTCCAAGCCCCTCCTTAATGAAATGAGAAGGTAATAAGAGCAAAAGCTATAGGGAATAATCCCCTTCATCTCTAATAAAACTGAGATTTCCAGCCCAAATAATAAACTATAATGTCTAGCATAAAAATTTCAGTAGAGCAGAATTTGGACTCATCTATAGAGGAAACAGCATCAACAGACTTTGTGTATGGCCAAACTGCTTAGAAATATGGAAGTCTCTGACTTTAAAGTTCTAATCAAATACTCCTTTATTTGAACAGTGAGATATCATGATGTGGTGAGCCTTGAAACTATACAAAAACCCTATCCTATACTGTGAGAGCAGAAAAGCCACAAGAAAACCTGTATTTTCCAGAAGTTAGTAACAGCTGCAAGTATTACCAAGTAACATATTTGATGATCAGCTTGATAGTTGTTTAAAATCCTATCAGGAGTATAAAGAAGTAAGTAAAGCCATTAACCTGCAGTCTATTCATTCTCTTTACTGTCAGATGTCCTGGGAGAAAGAATAGAACACAAGTGACCTAATCGACTCTCACTGACATGTATACTTTTGGGAAAAGGTACTATTGGTATTGGCTGGGGGAAGAAAATCTATCTCTGAAATGCCCTTTATATATATACACACACACACACACATATATATATATATATATATATATATATAGAGAGAGAGAGAGAGAGAGATCCTGGCTAATAGTTATAATAAATAGAACCTAGAATCTATAAGGTATGGTGTATATCTTGTAAGTTATACAGATCTCTGAGATATAAATGGAAATTTTTTATGTGTTAAGTGCTCCTATTGTCTGAGGTAAACCCCATGAAACTTAGTTATAAAATCTGATCTACTGTTCTCAGCTAGATACTAATTCCCAGTGTAGAAATATGGAGACTAAAGAGCTACTGTTAGTATCTCAGGCCTTTCTCTGTTTTGTCTGAACATCTTGATTGATTGTATCTTTGAAATTATTATAAATGGATGATGCTGGAATACTAGGAATTTCAACCTCTAATTATAATAAAGATTTTTTAAGAGACTATACAGTAAACAAGAAGGAGGCAATTATGAGCTCAAGGATATGAATACGTAGAATAAAAATAAAATGTTGGAAGCAATGCATATTGTAATATTTCAGAAAATTAAAGAAGAAAGGATGATTCTAAAAACTTCCAGAGAAAGATAATGACTAGTTTGCATATGGTGAATCAGAATAAGTTTAGTACCCAACGGTCAGTACAAGACAGTTAATAGAGTGTAGATTCAGATTTTAACTAAACAATTTATTTGCTAAGTAACCTGAGACAGTCTTCTTTATTTCTTTAGACCTCAATTTCCTCATCTGTCATTAGGAATAATAATACTTTTCCATAAATTTGCTTTGAGAAATAAACAGGCCAAACAGAAGTTGGTATACAGGAAGAGATAAATTAATATTAGCTATGTGCTGTGCTTAGTCACTCAGTCATGTCCACCTCTGCTATCCCATGGACTGCAGCCTGCCAGGTTACTCTGTCCATGGGGATTCTGTAGGCAAGAATACTGGAGTGGGTTGCCATGCCCTCCAGGGGATCTTCCCAACCCAGTGAGTGAACCCAGGTCTCCCGCATTACAGTCAGATTCATTCCATTCTAAGCTATCAGGGAAGCCTAATATTAGCTATATAGAAAACTTAGTTCGAGTTGGTTTTAGAAAAGATAGAGGAACCAGAAATCAAATTGCCAACATCCGATGGATCACCAAAAAAGACAAGAGAGTTCCAGAAAAAACATCTATTTCTGCTTTATTGATTATGCCAAAGAACTGTGTGAATCACAATAAACTGTGGGAAATTCTAAAAGAGATGAGAATACCAGACCACCTGCCCTGCCTCTTGAGAAACCTGTATGCAGGTCAGGAAGCAACAGTTAGAACTGGACATGGAACAACAGACTGGTCCCAAATAGGAAAAGGAGTATTGTCACCCTGCTTATTTAACTTATATCCAGACTACATCATGAGAAACACTGGGAGGGAGGAAGCACAAGCTGGAATCAAGATTGCTGGGAGAAATATCAATAACCTCAGATATGCAGATGACACCACCCTTATGGCAGAAGTGAAGACGAACTAAAGAGCCTCTTGATGAAAGTGAAAGAGGAGAGTGAAAAAGTTGGCTTAAAGCTGAACATTCAGAAAACAAAGATCATGGCATCTGGTCCCAGCACTTCATGGCAAATAGATGGGGAAACAGTGGCTGACTTTATTTTTCTGGGCTCCAAAATCACTGCAGATGGTGACTGCAGCCATGAAATTAAAAGACACTTACTTCTTCAAAGGAAAGTTATGACCAACCTAGTTAGTATATTGAAAAGGAGAGACATTGCTTTGTCAACAAAGGTCCATCTAGTCAAGGCTATGATTTTTCCAGTGGTCATGGATGGATGTGAGAGTTGAACTATAAAGAAAGCTAAGTGCCAAAGAATTGATGCTTTTGAGCTGTGGTATTGGGGAAGACTCTTGAGAGTTGCCTGGACTTCAAGGTGATCCAACCAGTCCATCCTAAAGGAGATCAGACCTGGGCCTTCATTGGTGGGACTGATGTTGAAGATGAAACTCCAATACTTCTAACACCTGATGCAAAGAGCTGACTCATTTGAAAAGACTCTGATGCTGGGAAAGTTTGAGGGCAGGAGGAGAAAGGGACGACAGAGGATGAGATTGTTAGATGGCACCACCTACTCAATGGACATGGGTTTGGGTGAACTCCGGGGGTTGGTGATGGACAGGGAGGCCCTGGGTGCTGTGATTCATGGGGTCGCAAAGAGTCGGACACGACTGAGTGACTGAACTGAAATGATTAACAATAACTCTGAAAGCTTGAACACAGTAGAAAAATCTTATTAAAATTCTTAGGAAAATGATTTACAACTCAGAATTTTGTGGCTATTCATACCATCAGCTATGTTTTGTGGGAGAGAATAGATATTTGGGCTTTCCTGGTGGCTCAGACAGTAAAGAATCTGCCTGCAATACAGGACACACAGGCTTGACCCCTGGGTAGAAGACCCTCTAAGGAAGGAAATGGCAACCCACTTCAGTATTCTTGCCTGGAGAATTCCAGGAACAGAGGAGCCTGGCAGGCTACAGTCCATGGGTCACAAAGAGTTGACACAACTGAGTGACTAACACTTCCACTTTCATTGATATTTTATCATATTTAAAAAAATTTAAAAATATCTAATTGCCATATGCTTTCTTTTTTTCATAGAAATGAGGAGTTAAAGCCAGAAAGAAGAAAATAAGTTCTCTGAAATAGAGAGAATCCAATATAGAAGAGAGACTAAGGGAATTCTTAATATAATAACAAGAAACTTCCAAGAGTGTAGGGCTCAAGCAGACTCCAGAATATGTGATATAAGTTCATTAGTGGGATTTTTGTGAGGAAAGCATTTTTAGAAAAATAAAATAAAGTGTTTGACCTTGTGAATAATTTGAAAAGCATTGATTGATCAGCATTTTAGAGAACTGTAAGAAGTTTTGGAAGACATAATCAGGTATTTGAAGAATGCCACAGAAATAAAACCAGGAATAAGGAAATAAGATAGGTGTTTGAAGAATACCAGGAAGATAAAATAAATCAAAAATAACTTTTGGAAAGTAAAAACTCTTATTTAAGAAAGGTAACGGAATGTTGTCATAGTACTTGACTCAGAATGAAAAATGTTTACATAGACATAATATTAATAACAGTAAATTTGTGTTTTATTAATGAAACCATATTGGGAAGATGGGAAACAGAAAATGTGCATATGAGAGGGATGTATTATAGTGCTACATTTAGAAATCAATTCAATGTATACAACACAGAGAATGAGAGAGACAAGATAGACTGAAACTTTTTTCCTAGAAAAAAAAAATCTTACTTTTCACTTCACATGCATTTCTAAACATCAATGGTCACTTGATTTTGGTCACAAGCCAAAATCAGTGCTAGATTCAAACTTAGTAGTCACTAATTACTGAAGCCATTTACAACCAACACTCCTTTTTAATAATATTTTTTAAGAAGAAACAGAAAAAATACTAATTTTTCTTCTAATGCAAGGAATTCTAACAAAGTTCTGAGTTTTGTATTATGATAATTCAATGTGGCTTCTCTGGTGGCTCAGAGGGTAAAGCATCTGCCTGCAATGTGGGAGACCTGGGTTCAATCCCTGGGTCAGGAAGATCCCCTGGAGAAGACAATGGCAACCCACTCCAGTATTCTTGCCTGGAAAATCCCTTGTACAGAGAAGCCTGGTAGGCTACAGTCCACAGGGTTCGCAAAGAGTCGGACACGACTGAGCAACTACACTTTGACTTTCAGTTCAACGCTTTTCTTTTTGAAAATATAAATGCACGTTTTCTCCATTTTTTTTTTTTTTTCCTATTTTCTGTTCCTGAAGCCAGAAACACATATGTAATTTGCCTGATCCATCTCAGGTTAAAACCTAGGCAGTTCTGCTTTGGTCTATATGAGAAAACATATTGTACAGCTTGACCAGCATGGAAGACAGTTGGATAATGAGTGTTAGAGATCTGCACTATGGCACTTTGAAGAAACAAGCACTCCTAGAAAAAGTAGACTTGATTGGCTTAATCTTTAGGAATGAGCTGTGTCCAGGCAGAAATCCTGTGTTAGGGTTTATCTGTTGGGTGTTTTTTATTTCCTTTGGACTATTTTTCTGGGCTCCAAAATCACTGCAGATGGTGACTGCAGCCATGAAATTAAAAGACGCTTACTCCTTGGAAGAAAAGTTATGATCAACCTAGATAGTATATTCAAAAGCGGAAACATTACTTTGCTGACTAAGGTCCATCTAGTCAAGGCCATGGTTTTTCCTGTGGTTATGTATGAATGTGAGAATTGGACTGTGAAGAAGCCTGAGCGCTGAAGAATTGATGATTTTGAACTGTGGTGTTGGAGAAGACTCTTGAGAGTCCCCTTGGACTGCAAGGAGATCCAACGAGTCCATTCTGAAGGAGATCAACCCTGGGATTTCTTCGGAAGGAATGATGTTAAAGCTGAAGCTCCAGTACTTTGGCCACGTCGTGCGAAGAGTTGATTCTTTGGAAAAGACTCTGACGCTGGGAGGGATTGGGGGCAGGAGGAGAAGGGGACGACTGAGGATGAGATGGCTGGGTGGCATCACTGACTCGATGGACGTGAGTCTGAGTGAACTCCGGGAGATGGTGATGGACAGGGAAGCCTGGCGTGCTGCGATTCATGGGGTCGCGAAGAGTTGGACACAACTGAGTGACTGAACTGAACTGAACTGAACTGATGGGGAAAATCAGGTTCACTGTCTTGAATTTCTCCTTCTGTATGTTCGGCTCTAATCTCTCCCAACCTTCAGAAATGACTGACATATACTCAGGAGATTAAAAGTTCAGGACTTCTAGAATTATCTTTATAAGGATTTTGTATTCTCTCTCTCACATGTCTCAGATAATATCTTACATCATCTTGTATTTGAAGTAGAAGTAGATGCACAAGCCAGTATGGAGATATTCGTGTAGGACCTAGACCATTGTGCAAGCCTAGGATTACTCTGAAATCTAGTTTAGGTGCAAATTAAAGTATGTCTGATATTATCATGTATAGCTTTTATTATGTTGAGGTATGTTCCTTCTATTCCTACTTTCTGGAGAGTTTTTATCATAAATGGATGCCTCCAATTAAAATAATAAATAAATTTATATTTTAAAAAAAGTATGTTCGAGAAGGTGATTTTGTTCTGTATCTTCTGTCTTCCACCAAATTAATTGAAGTCATATTACATTTTGGAATGGGTTTGTATCATTTAATTCATCCTTGTTAGATTATTAAAGTCAAATCTTTATTTTAATACATGCTTTAACTTTAAAAATGATAGATTTAGTTTGAGAAAAAAAAAGATTTATGCTGAGAGTATTGGCTGGTCACAGAATCAAATCATCTGTGCTATGT
This sequence comes from Neotragus moschatus, assembly GCA_006410615.1. Taxonomy (NCBI): domain Eukaryota; kingdom Metazoa; phylum Chordata; class Mammalia; order Artiodactyla; family Bovidae; genus Neotragus; species Neotragus moschatus. Next base: position 835,188 of record SJYA01000591.1, read on the forward strand.
GACTGCTTTACATGCTACTAGGTCAGGTATGTTTGTGTTCTTATTGCCATCTAGTTCAATCATTGCTTGTTACCTAGGAAAATGCTGACATATTGCCAATTAAGGTGAATCTTCCTATCATCCCTGTCCTAGATTTTGTTGCTTAAAGATGAATATTATTCAAGTATGAACCAGTATGTTAGGGACAGTTAACAAAGCTAAGAAAATGTGTTCAATCTATTGGGAAAGTGAGCCCATTTACAGATCAGGCAAGGCTGCATTCTCTATTCCAGACATTTTGGAGGAAAAAGTTCAAATGAGGCACTGGCAAGGATTCTAAGTGGGGGAAGGGGAATATGTTGGGCATTTAGAAAAATGTTTTCAAAATTTATTACTGCATTAGTAGTATTTTATCTATTTTAATAAATAAGTATTTAATAAAATAAATATTTACCTATTTTATAAATATATGTGAAATATTTATAAATATTTTAATAAAATAAAGTGTTTTATCTATTTTAATAAATATGTAATTTGACAAAAGCTCATAAAATGTTAGGAGGGAAAATCTTAATTATTCAAGTACTTATTTACATCTAAGCATACATTAAGTCTTTAGCACCAAACATGCTGACACAAAATAGGGTTAAATGAATTATGTGATGAGTAATTGAAAAAATGTAGTTCTTCATTAGATACTAACATTCAACCACTGAAAAATAATCTACATAGAAACAGATATAGAAAGTTAAAAAAATATTGAACACTGTGAATAAAGAATCAATTTTAATATCCCTAAAAGTGTGAAAGGTTTTAGGTGAGACAGATTTGAGTCTGAATTCAATAACTGCTACTTTGTTGTGTGTCTGTGGGCAATTTACTTAACCTTTCTGCATGCACCTTTGTGTTCCTAAGCAGTAGTGATAAATAACACCTAACACCTAACTCACAGGGAAGTTACAGAAACAGCATGTATATGAATAGGGCACAGGGCCTGACACACTGAATTTGCAATAAATTATAGTTATCATCCAATAAACCTTATACTGACTAGAAAGAGTAACTGAATAATGCATTTGCATAAACTGAGTAGATACAAGCGATTTAATTGCTTCAATGGAATCTCTACTTAAACATTTCCAAGTGCTTTATTCTATAAAATTAAATTTGCCTATAATCTGAATTAAAAATTCAAATACTATAAATAAAAGTTGACTTTACAACACTGATTAATTTACTAATTGTATTACTGTTGTATTTTGAACTACACTTTGAAGGAGCAGCAAATTACAAGCATACATAATTGCTTTTCTAATGTAAAGTCACAAAGAATATTTGCTCCATGAGTGGTTACTATCAATTTCAGTAGTCAAAGTAAAATATAAATTTAAGATCTTCTTGTTAAGTAATTTGAGTATTTATCATTTGAATAAATGCAAAAATTCTTTTAGTGGTTTACCTAAATAATGATTGCATTTGTTTGGAATATTAGTGCAGCATGAAGTGATAGACAGAACACTGGCATGAGAATTCAGAGGCTCTGATACCATCAGTATGATCTTGGGAAAGACATTTTCCTCTACATGTCTCAGGATACTGGACAAGATGATATTTAAGGTACTTGAACGGGACTGTCACCCATGGAGCCACTTTAAGCTAAGAAATAAATTACTAAATTGTAGAAGTTGAGTTCAGTTCAGTTTAGTCACTCTTTGTGACCACATGAATCACAGCACGCCAGGCCTCCGTGTCCATCACCAACTCTGGAATTCACCAAAACCCATGTCCACTGAGTCGGTGATACCATCCAACCATCTCATCTCTGTCAGCCCCTTCTCCTCCTGCCCTCAATCTTTCCCAGCATCAGGGTCTTCTCAAATGAGTCAGCTCTTCGCATCAGGTGCCCAAAGTATTGGAGTTTCAGCTTCAACATCAGTCCTTCCAATGAACGCCCAGGACTGAGCTCCTTTAGGATGGACTGGTTGGATCTCCTTGCAGTCCAAGAGACTCTCAAGAGTCTTCTCCAACACCACAGTTCAAAAGCATCAATTCTTCAGCACTCAGCTTTCTTCACAGTCCAACTCTCATCCATACATGACCACTGGAAAAAACCATAGCCTTGACTAGACGGACTTTTGTTGGCAAAGTAATGTCTCTGCTTTTTAATATGCTCTCTAGGTTGGTCATAAGTTTCCTTCCAAGGAGTAAGCGTCTTTTAATTTCATGGCTGCAATCACCATCTGCAGTGATTTTGGAGCCCAGAAAAATAAAGTCAGCCACCATTTACATTGTTTCCCCATCTATTTCCCATGAAGTGATGCCGTGATCTTAGTTTTCTGAATGTTGAGCTTTAAGCCAACTTTTTCACTCTCCTCTTTCACTTTCATCAATAAGCTCTTTAGTTCTTCTTCACTTCTGCCATAAGGGTGGTGTCATCTGCATATCTGAGGTTATTGATATTTCTCCCAGCAATCTTGATTCCAGCTGTGTTTCTTCCAGTCCCGCATTTCTCATGATGTACTCTGCATATAAGTTAAATAAGCAGGGTGACAATATACAGCCTTGACATACTCCTTTTCCTATTTGGAACCAGTCTGTCTTTCCATATCCAGTTCTAACTGTTGTGGACAATTGTTAGAAAGTGAAAATGTATTATTTTATTATCCGGCATCTGAAGTATCACATAGTTAAAAATTTTCATCTTTAATAAGATATGAAGAGCCATTGGCAGATAGAGTGAGACTCTGAGACAAGACCTCAAGAGGATAAACACGGTTTTCTAGGTCTTTACTGGAATGAATGAGATCTTTTTTTTCCCAGGAAAAGATATAAAATCAGGGATTGAAGATGGAAAAGAGTTACAAACCAGTAAAGCCTTATGAGATGACCATGAGGACATAAAATCATTCTCTCCCTACCATACATCAACAGAAATCTGGACAGCAGAAAACATCAGGATTCCAAAGTGAGTGAGCATGGATAATTTATAAAGTCTTAGGTAGCTCTCAAAGGGAAAGAAAACCCTAGATGATATCTGGCCCATATTTTGAGGACCTAACCAGGATCATGTAAACTAAGGCTTTGAAACCCCACTGTGTCTTAAATTAAGTCACCACTCTCAAACTGAGCCAGTAATAACAAAGTATTTGGTACATGAATAGAGTAGAATTATGTTAATCCTTAAGCAATTAAATAATTACCCCATTTAAGTAAAATAATACCTCTCTCACCTAATATAGTTCATTTTTTCTTTCTTGAGTGTGGTAAAATACTTGATTTACTTTTTTTTTTAAGGAAATTTTAAGTATACAATACAGTATTATTAACCTTAGCCACCATGCTATACATTACAGCCCCAGAATTTATTCATCTTATAATCGGAAAAGTATACCAACACCTTTTCATTTGCCCCACCCCTACCACCAGCTAGCTCCCAGGAACCATATTTTCTTTGCTTCTATGAGTTCCACCTTAAAAAAAAAAAAAAAAAAAAGATTCCACATACAGGCGAGATCACACAGTTTTGTTTCTGTTTGTGTCGTTTATTTCAATTAGTATAATGTCCTCCAGTTTCATTCATGTTATCACAAATGGCCCTATTTCATTATTTATTGCTGAATAGTAGTTCATTATATATTGATATATCATCTTTTCTTATATATTCATCCACGAGGGACACTTAAGTTATTTCTGTATCTTGGCTATAGTAAGTACACTGCAATGAATATAAAAGTGCAGACATCAATTCAAGATGCTGACTTTACTTCTTTCAGATATATACACAGCAGGATACCTAGATCATATGTGTGTGCTTAGTTTCTCAGCTGTGTCCAACTCTTTGTGGCATCATGGACTGTAGCCCTCCAGGCTCCTCTGTCCATAGGGATTCTCCAGGTAAGAATACTGGAGTGGGTTGCCAGACCTTCCTCCAGGTACTTCCCAACCCAGGGATTGAACCCAGGTCTCCTGCATTTCAGGCAGATTCTTTACTGTCTGAGCCACTGGGGAAGCCCAGATCATATGGTAATTCTATTTTTAATTTTTTGAGGAACTTCATACTGTTTTCCATAATGGCTATACCAATTTACATTTTTAACAACAATGTACAGGGTTTCCTTTTCTCCACATCCTTGTGAATATTTGCTATTTCTTGTCTTTTTGATAGCAGACATTATGACAGGTCTGATGTGATGTCTCATTATAGTTTTGTTTGGCACTTCCCTGAGGATGAGTGATGGTGAACAACTATCATATACGTAGGCATCATTTGTGTGTGTGTTGTTTTTTTTTTTTTGAAAAATATTTATTCAGGTTCCTTGTTCATCTTAAATTTTTATGTGTGTGTGTGTGTGTATCATATATCTACACATCAAATATGTATGGATATGGACACATATATGGTCAGTGATCATTGACAATCCTTTCACTGTCCATCTGAAAGTAACACAACTTTGTTAATTGGCTAAATTCCAATATAAAGTAAAAAGACAAAAAAGTAAATAAATAAATTGCAAGGCATGAGAGGAAGCTCCTAGGCAGTGCTTCTGTGGAGAATCTTCAAGAAATCAAAGGGAAAACCTGGGGAAATTAAGGTTTGTTCAGCTTTGGTAACTCAGTCAGGTGTTATATAAAAGTATAGTGGCTTGACTAGAAATCTAGTTTTTAATTAAGTGTCAGTCTTTATTGTAAGAGATAATCTTTACTATCTTCAGTACACAAGTGAAGTCCACACAGTCCCAATTTATGTTGCATAAAGATATTTGTGCATATACATTGGGGAACTGATAATCAGAATTATTTAACGCGTGGAGTTCAGTTCAGTAGCTCAGTCATGTCCGATACTCTGTGACCCCAGGGACTGCAGTATTCCAGCCTTCCTTATCTATTACAAATTCCCAGAGTTTACTCAAACTCATGTCCATTGAGTCAGTGATGCCATCCAACAATCTCATCCTCTGTTGTCTCCTTCTCCTCCTGCCTTCAATCTTTCCAGCATAAGGGGCTTTTCAAATGAGTCAGTTCTTTGCATCAGGTGGCCAAAGTAGTGAATTTTCAGCTTCAACATCAGTCCTTCAAATGAATATTCAGGACTGATTTCCTTTATAATTGACTTGTTTGATTTCCTTGCAGTCCAAAGGACTCTCAAGAGTCTTCTCCAACACCACAGTTCAAAAGCATCAATTCATTTGCACTCAACTTTCTTTATGGTCCAATTCTCATAGCCATACATGACTACTAGAAAAACCACAGCTTTGACTAGGCAGACCTTTGCTGGCAAAGTAATTTCTCTGCTCTTTAATATACTATCTAGGTGAGTCATAACTTTTCTTCCAAGGAGCAAGTATCTTTTAATTTCATGGCTGCAGTCACCATCTGCGGTGATTTTGGAGCCCCTGAAAATAAAGTCTGTCACTGTTTCTATTGTTTCCCCATCTATTTGCCATGAAGTGATGTGACCAGATGCCATGATCTTCATTTTTTGAATGTTGAGATTTAAGCCAACTTTTTTACTCTCCACTTTCACTTTCATTAAAAGCCTCTTTAGTTCTTCTTCACTGTCTGCCATAATGGTGGTGTCATCTGCATATCTGAGGTAATTGATCTTTCTCCTGGCAATCTTGATTCCAGCTTGTGCTTCATCCAGCCCAGCATTTTGCACGATGTACACTTCATAAAGGTTAAATAAGCAGGGTGACAATATACAGCCTTGATGTACTCTTTTCCCAATTTGGAACCAGTGTGTTGTTCCATGTCCAGTTTCAGCTGTTGCTTCTTGACCTGCATACAGATTTCTCAGGTGGTAAGTAAGGTGGTCTAGTATTCCCACCTCTTTAAGAATTTTCCACAGTTTGTTGTAATCTACACATCAAAGGCTTTTGTTTAGTCAATAAAGCAGAAATAGATGTTTTTCTGGAACTCTCTTGCTTCTTCAATGATCCAAAGGACTTCTGCAATTTTATCTCTGGTTCCTCTGCCTTTCCTAAATCCAGCTTGAACATCTGGAAGTTTGTAGTTCACACAATGTTGAAGCCTGGCTTGGAGAATTTTGAGCATTACTTTGCTAGCATGTGAGATGAGTGCAATGATGTGGTAGTTTAGCATTCTTTGGCATTGCCTTTCTTTGGGATTGGAATGAAAACTGACTTTTTCCAGTCCTGTGGCCACTGCTGAGTTTTCCAAATTTGCTGGCATATTGAGTGCAGTACTTTCACAGCATCATCTTTCAGGATTTGAAATAGCTCAACTGTAATTCCATCACTTCCACTAGCTTTGTTCATAGTGATGCTTTCTAAGGCCCACTTGACTTCACATTCTAGGATGTCTGGCTCTAAGTGAGTCATCACACCCATTATCTGGGTCATGGAAATCTTTTTTGAACAGTTCTTCTGTGTCTTCTTGCCACCTCTTCTTAATACCTTCTACTTCTGTTAGGTCCATACCATTTCTGTCCTTTATTGAGCCCATCTTCACATGAAATGTTCCCTTGGTATCTCTAATTTTCTTGAAGAGAGCTCTAGTCTTTCCCAGTCAGCTCCCAGTCTTGTTTTCACTGATGGTAGAGAGCTTCTCCATCTTTGGCTAAACTATCTTAAAAAATCTGTTGATTTTTAATCCCCTCTACAATAAAAAAGAAACAATGGTGATATAGAGCAACCAAAATACAAAAGAAAAAATGACAGCAGTAAGTCCTCACCTATCAATAATCACCTTAAAGGTAAGTGGATCATATTTGGAAATCAAAAGACCCAAAGTAGCTGGATAGATTGAAAAACACTACCCAACATATGCTGCCTCTATGAGACACAATTTATCACTAAAGACAAACATAGGCTAAAAGTGAAGAGATGGAAGATAATATTCCAAACAACTAGCAGCTGAAAGAAAGTTAGTGTAGCTATACTCATATCAGACAAAATATACTTTTAATCAAAAAAGGTAATTAGAGACAATATGGACAGTATAAAAAAACAAAGGGGATGATTCACCAAGAGATATATAACAATAATTAATATATTTACCTAACACAGGAGTAAAAATATATAAAAAAACTATTAACAGACCTAAGAGAAAAATTAATGGTAATACAATGATAGTAGAGGACTTTAACACCCTACTTACATCATTGAACAGATCATCCAGACAGAGCTTAACAAGCAAACAGTTTTAAATGAAACATTAAACTAGATGGATTTGATAGATTTATACAGAACATTCCATTCAAATGCAGCAGAGTACACATTTTCTGGAGTTCACATGGAACTTTCTCAAGGACAGAGTATATGTTGGGACACAAAACAAGTCTCAATAAATTTAACAAAACTGAAATCATATCAAGCATCATTTCCCCTGAAAATGGAATGAAACTAGAAATTAACTATAAGAAAAAAACTAGAAAAATCATAAATATGTGGATACTGAACATGATACTGAATAAACTTTGGATCAATGAAAATAAAATCAAGGGGGAAATCAGAAATTACCTGAAGACAAATGAAAATATGACATACCAAAATTAATGGAATACAGAAAAAGTAGTATTGAGAGGGGAGTTTTATAGCAATGCAGGCCTTCTTCAAGAAGTAAGAAAAATCTCAAATAAACAATCTAACCCTACACCTAAAGGAACTAGAAAGAGAACAATGAAGTCCAGAGTTAATAGAAGGAAGGAAGTAACAAAGATCAAATAATAAGTAATTGATATTGAAACTTAAAAAATAGAAATCAAAAAAGTGAAGAGCTGGTTCTTTGAAGATAAACAAAACCAACACACTATTAGCTAGACTCAATAAGAAAAAAAAAAAGAGAGAGAAGGCTCTGATAAATAAAATCAGCAAGTAGACAACCTAGAAGAAGTGGACATATTCTTAGAACCATACAATCCTCCAAGACTGAAGTGGGAAGAAATAGAAGTTCAGTGATGAAAAATCTGCCTACTGTGCAGGAGACTCAAGTTTGATCCCCGGTTCAGGAAGATTCCTGAGAATCCCATGAGCAGAGGGGCCTGGCAGGCTACAGTCCAAGGGGTTGCAAAGAGCCAGGCATAACTGAATGACAAACTAAGTCACACCAAGCTACAAAAGACTCTGAAGAGACCAATCACTAGTTCAGAGATTGAAACAATAATCAAAAAGCTCCCCCAAAACAAAGTTCTGGGACCAGATGACTTCAGAATTGAATTCTACCAAATTCTCAAAGAAGATCTAATGCCTATTTTTCTCAAACCATTGCAAAAATTAAGAGAAGGGAACACCTCCTAACTTGTTTTGCAAGGCCAACAGTACCCAGACAATACAAAAAAGAGAAAACTACAGGCCAATATCTCTGATGAAAATGGATGTAAAAATTTTCAACAAAATATTTTTTTTTCAACAAAATATTATTAAAATGAATTTGACAATACATTAAAAGAATCAAACTCCATGGTCAACTGGGATTCATTCCAGGGATTCAAATATAGTTACACCACATTGACAAAATGAAGGATGAAAATAATATGATCAGATAAAAAGTAGATATGTATAAAACATTTGACAGATTCAATACCTATTTCTGATTAAAAAAAAAACACTTAATAATATGGGTATAGAAGGGATACTTCAAAATAATAAAGGACATGTATGAGAAACCCAGAGCCAGCATCATAGTCAATGGTGAAAAATGGAAAACTACCCCTCTAAGATTAGAAACAAGACAAGGATGCCCACTATCACCACTGCTATTCAATATAGTATTGTAAATCCTAATCAGAGTGATTAAGCAAGAAAAAGAAATAAAAGACATGCAAGATGAAAAGAAAGAAGCAAAATAGTCACTATTTGCAGATGAAATGATTTAATATGTAGAAAACCCTAAGGACTTCACCAAAAAGTATTGGAAATGATAAATGAATACAGTAAAGTAGCAGGATATAAAACCAATATACACAATCTGTTACATTATATATGATGACAATGAGATAGTAGAAAGAGAAATCTAGAGACAATCCCACTTACAACCACAACAAAAATGTCTAGGAATCAATTTAACCAAGGAAATGAAAGACTTAAACACTGAAAACTAAAGACATTGTTGAAATAAATTGAAAAAGACACAAATACATGAAAAGATATTCTGTGCTGATGAATTGAAAAAGAAAATATATGAACAAAGAAATCAACAACAATCATGTAAATATAGAGAGAGATAGTGTGGAGGTGAAATGCGTGGGACCAACTGTATGGTGATGGATAGAAAATCAATTTTCGGCGGTGACCATATTGTAGGGTATATATATATATATATGTAGAAATATAATATTATGCATATGAAACTTTATATATAAACCAATGTTACCTCAATGAGAATGGCATCAGTTCAGTTCAGTCGCTCAGTCGTGTCCGACTCGTTGCGACCCCATGAATCGCAGCACGCCAGGCCTCCCTGTCCATCACCATCACCTGGAGTTCCCTCAGACTCATGTTCCGAGTCCGTGATGCCATCCAGCCATCTCATCTTCTGTCGTCCCCTTCTCCTCCTGTCCCCAATCCCTCCCAGCATCAGAGTCTTTTCCAATGAGTCAACTCTTCGCATGAGGTGGCCAAAGTACTGGATATAGCATACTAAAACACAGGATACAGCAAAGCAATTATCAGGGAAAAGTATAGAAATAATTGCCTACATTAAGAAAGACTAAATATAGCAAATAAACAATTTAGCCTCATGCCTCAAGGAAATTGAAAAGGAGGAAAAACTCAAATCAAAGTAGGAAGAAGGAATAAAATAATAAAGATTAGAACAAAAATAAAAGACATATAGACTAGAAAAAGAATAGAAAGATCAATGAAACTAAGCTGGGTTTTTGAATAGATAAACAAAATTCAGAAGCTTTTATCTAAAATAACTAAGAAAAAGGAGAGAATGCAAATAAAAGCAGAAATAAAAGATTTTATAACTGATACCATAAAATAAAAAGGATCACAAAAGACTGCTAGGAACAGTTATATGCCAAGAAACTAGATAACCTCAAAGAAAGTAATACATTTCTGCTGCTAAGTCGCTTTAGTCGTGTCTGCTCTGTGCAGCCCCATAGACAGCAGCCCACCAGGGTCCCCCGTCCCTGGGATTCTCCAGGCAAGAACACTGGAGTGGGTTGCCATTTCCTTCTCCAATGCATGAGAGTGAAAAGTGAAAGTGAAGTCGTTCAGTTGTGTCCAACTTTGCGACCCCATGGACTGCAGCCTACCAGGCTCCTCCATCCGTGGGATTTTCCAGGCAAGAGTACTGGAGTGGGTTGCCGTTGCCTTTTCCCAATACTTTTCTAGAAATAGACAATCTATCAATACTGGATAAAAAATAAATAGAACATCTAAGGCTCAGGATCAGATGACTTAACTGGTGAATTCCATTAAACACTAAAAGAAGTATACCAGTCTTTCTCAAACTCTTTCTAAAAAAATAGAAGAAGGAATACTTTTGAGCTCATTTTATGAGGCAAATGTTACTCTGATAGGAATGTTCATAAGATGCAAAAGAGTAGAATGCTTAGAGTATGAAAGTGAAGGATAAATACAGAAGAATTATAGGCCACAGCATTAGAAATTAGACATGCTCCCAGAGAAACTAGTGTTTGTGTTTCTGTTACCAATTACATGACCTCTGATTAGGTAAATGCTCACTATTAAATGCTTGGTAATATATGAGCAAGAAGAAGAGAATATCACTTTATTAGTGTTTGTTCTGGAGAGACTATTATGTTTTCTATATATTTATTATATCTATAACAAGGTACTACTGTGAAAAAGAAAAGAGAAGAAAGTGTGTTTTTAGTGAGGGAGATAATTTTGACGAGGTTGGGAAACTAGTCAGGATGTTGCTAGTGAAAGATGGGGAGAAACTGAATACAGGCATTATTGTGAATATAGAAATTAAGAAAATAGTCCTTGTAGTGTTCAGGAAGTAGAATTAAGAATGTTTTCTGATTAAGATAATACAGATGGTGAAGAAGAATGATTTAAGAATAGTCTCTAAAATTTCTTATTTACTTTAGAAGATAGATGGCGCTATCACTAAGACAGAGGACATGGTGAATATGAATGGAGAACTGGAGAAGAGTTGAAAAAAGAAAAAGAATAAAGAATTGGAGGTGAATGAAATGGGATAAAGATGATAATTCAGGTTTGAACACATGAGTTTCTAGGTAGTTTTTTCAGTGCACAACTGAACATACAGATTCAGGCTTTATTAGAAATATATTTGCTGTATGTATTGGAGTCTTCAATATACAAATGGTAGTTGAGGCCTCATGTGGAGTTCTTATATTTATAAAGTGAAAAGCAATGAAATGAAGGTAAGAAAAAGAAGAAACTAGCAATGGAAAAGATGGGAATGGAAACAGTGAAAGTTTGGAAGAAGAAATTTTAAGAAAGATGAGAAATCAGTATGGAGAACTAGGTCTTAGTGTAATAAAAACAAAAGAACTAAAATAAGGAAAAGAGTCACGGGAAACATTCAGGGGCAGAAGTGTTGGATAGACAACTGGTTACCTTGCCATTGATGACTTTTGTAGTATCCTTAAAGTGAAGTCGGTTAGTCATGTCCGACTCTTTGTGATCCCATGGACTGTAGCTTACCAGCCTCCTCCCTCCATGGGATTCTCCAGGCAAGAGTACTGGAGTGGGTTGCCATTTCCGTCTCCAGGGGATCTTCCTGACCCAGGGATCAAAACTGGGTCTCCTGGATTCCAGGCAGATGCTTTAACCTCTGAGCCACCAGGGAAGCAGCAGTATCCTTAGAGTGTTGCAACTGGAAACCTCCTCTCTGAGAATCATATGGGGAGGATAAACAATTTCAAATAACCATTTTTAGAAATCTAAAGCTTAAATTGAATCAGAATATAAAAGCAATTTGAAGAAAATATACATAATGTGGTCATTATATAGTGTACATGATTTTGTAAAAGAAATGTATGTTTACAATGAGATTAGTGTTTGAAGGCAAGATAATTTTTATATATTTTAATTTCATTGTGAAAATGTTTGATGGTACTGTAGCATTTAGATTTTTAAAAATTAATTTGTAATGGAATATAGTTGTTTTACAATGTTGTGGCTTTTAGATCTTAAGCTTCGCAGAATTGCTAGCTGAATTGAAATAGAAAGCTTAGGTTCTCTGATTTCCCTTTAAATGTTCAACAAACTATCACAAGGAAGTGGTTCTGCATGGTTTATAACAACTTTAAGAGATTTGCTGTTGTGCCATGAATACATCCAATTACAATAAATATGACTTTCAAAATTTCTGCCAAGAGAATTCACTATTTATAGAAAGTACTCTTTTTCAGCAACACAAGAGATGACTTTACATATGAACATTATCAAATGGTCAATACAGAAATCAAACTACATTTTTTGTAGCCAAAGATGGAGAAGCTGTATGCAGTCAGCAAAAACAAGACCTGGAGCTGACTGTGACTCAGACCATTAGCTTCTCATAGCAAAATTCAGGCTTAAAATAAAGAAAACCGGGAAAAACACTAAGCTGGTCAGGTCTGACTTGAATCAAATTCCATGTGAATTCACGGTAGAGATAGCGAACAGATTCAAGGGACTAGATCTAGATAACAGTGTGCCCGAAGAGCTATGGACACATGTCCATAATGTTGTAAAGGAGATAGTGAACAAAACCATCTCAAGGAAAAAGAAAAGCAAGAAGTCAAAGTGGCTATCTGAGGAGGCTTTACGAATAGCAGAAGAACAAAGAGAAGCAAAAAGCAAGGGAGAGAGGAAAAAGTACATCCAGTTAAATGTAGAGTTTCAAAGAATAGCTAGAAGACACAAGAACGCCTTCTTCAGTGAACAGTGTTTAATAATAGAAGAAAACAACAAAAGGGGAAAGACTAGAGCTTTCTTCAGGAAAATTGGAAATATCAAGGGAGCATTCCACCCAAAGATGGGTGCAGTAAAGGATAAAAATGGTAGAGATATAGGAGAGGCTGATGAGATCAAGAAGAGATAGAAAGAATACACAGAAAAACTATAAAAAATATCTTTAAAAAATAAAAATAAAAAATAAATAAAAAATATCTTAATGAACCAGATTATTATGATGGTGTATAGTCACACAGAGCCAGACATTCTGGAGTGTGAAGTCAAGTGAGCATTAAAAAGCACTGCTGTTAATAGAGCTAGTGGATGTAATGAAATTCTAGCTGAACTATTCAAATCCCTAAAGGAGGATGCCACCAAGGTTTTGCATTCTTTATGTCGGCAAATCTGGAAGACCCAGCAGTGGCTACAGGATCAGAAAAGATCAATCCTAGTTCCAATTCCCAAGAAAGATAGTATCAAAGAATGTGCTAACCATCAGACAGTTGCACTCATCTCCCATGCTAGTAAGGTCATTTAAAATCTGGCATGCTAGGCTTCAGCATTCCAGATGTCCAAACTGGGTTTAGAAAAGAGGAACTAGAGATCAAATTGCCAGCATTCACTGGATTATAGAGAAAGCAAGGGAATTTCAGAAAAACATCTGTTTCATTAACTATGCTGAAGCCTTTGACTGTGTGGATCATGGCAAACTGTGGAAAGCTCTTAAAGAGATGGAAATACCAAACTATCTTACTTGTCTCCTGAGAAATCTGTATGGAGGTCAAGAAGCAACAGTTAGAACTCTGTATAGAACAACTTAGTGGTTCAAGAACGAGAAAGGAGTATGACAAGGCTGTCTGCTGTCACTCTGTTTGTTTAACCTATACACTGAGTACATCACGAGAAATGCTGGGCTGGATGAGTTACAAGCTGGAAACAAGATAGGTGGGAGAAACTTCAACAACCTCAGATATGCAGATGATACCATTCATGGCAGAAAGTGGAGAGGAACTAAAGAGCCTCCTGATGAGAGTGAAGGAGGAAAGTGAAAGAGCCAGCTTAAGACTAAACATTAAAAAAACTAAGATCATGCCATCTGTCTCCATTACTGCATGACATATAGAAGGAGAAAAGGTGGAAGTAGTGACAGCTTTCCTGTTCTTGGACTCCAAAATCACTGCAGATGGTGACTGCGGCCATGAAATCAGAAGACGATTGCTTCTTCACAGGAAAGCGATGGCAAACCTAGACAATGTGTTGAAAAGCAGAGACGTTACTTTGCTGACAAAGGTCCATATAGTTAAGGTTATGGTCTTTCCAGTGATCACATAAAGTTGTGAGAGCTAGGCCGTAAAGAAAGCAGAACACCAAAGAACTGATGCCTTCAAACTGTGGTGCTGGAGAAGACTCCTGAAAGTCCCTTGGACAGCAAGATCAAACCAGACAATCTTAAGGGAAATCAATCCTGAATATTTACTAGTAGGNGAGATTAGTGTTTGAAGGCAAGATAATTTTTATATATTTTAATTTCATTGTGAAAATGTTTGATGGTACTGTAGCATTTAGATTTTTAAAAATTAATTTGTAATGGAATATAGTTGTTTTACAATGTTGTGGCTTTTAGATCTTAAGCTTCGCAGAATTGCTAGCTGAATTGAAATAGAAAGCTTAGGTTCTCTGATTTCCCTTTAAATGTTCAACAAACTATCACAAGGAAGTGGTTCTGCATGGTTTATAACAACTTTAAGAGATTTGCTGTTGTGCCATGAATACATCCAATTACAATAAATATGACTTTCAAAATTTCTGCCAAGAGAATTCACTATTTATAGAAAGTACTCTTTTTCAGCAACACAAGAGATGACTTTACATATGAACATTATCAAATGGTCAATACAGAAATCAAACTACATTTTTTGTAGCCAAAGATGGAGAAGCTGTATGCAGTCAGCAAAAACAAGACCTGGAGCTGACTGTGACTCAGACCATTAGCTTCTCATAGCAAAATTCAGGCTTAAAATAAAGAAAACCGGGAAAAACACTAAGCTGGTCAGGTCTGACTTGAATCAAATTCCATGTGAATTCACGGTAGAGATAGCGAACAGATTCAAGGGACTAGATCTAGATAACAGTGTGCCCGAAGAGCTATGGACACATGTCCATAATGTTGTAAAGGAGATAGTGAACAAAACCATCTCAAGGAAAAAGAAAAGCAAGAAGTCAAAGTGGCTATCTGAGGAGGCTTTACGAATAGCAGAAGAACAAAGAGAAGCAAAAAGCAAGGGAGAGAGGAAAAAGTACATCCAGTTAAATGTAGAGTTTCAAAGAATAGCTAGAAGACACAAGAACGCCTTCTTCAGTGAACAGTGTTTAATAATAGAAGAAAACAACAAAAGGGGAAAGACTAGAGCTTTCTTCAGGAAAATTGGAAATATCAAGGGAGCATTCCACCCAAAGATGGGTGCAGTAAAGGATAAAAATGGTAGAGATATAGGAGAGGCTGATGAGATCAAGAAGAGATAGAAAGAATACACAGAAAAACTATAAAAAATATCTTTAAAAAATAAAAATAAAAAATAAATAAAAAATATCTTAATGAACCAGATTATTATGATGGTGTATAGTCACACAGAGCCAGACATTCTGGAGTGTGAAGTCAAGTGAGCATTAAAAAGCACTGCTGTTAATAGAGCTAGTGGATGTAATGAAATTCTAGCTGAACTATTCAAATCCCTAAAGGAGGATGCCACCAAGGTTTTGCATTCTTTATGTCGGCAAATCTGGAAGACCCAGCAGTGGCTACAGGATCAGAAAAGATCAATCCTAGTTCCAATTCCCAAGAAAGATAGTATCAAAGAATGTGCTAACCATCAGACAGTTGCACTCATCTCCCATGCTAGTAAGGTCATTTAAAATCTGGCATGCTAGGCTTCAGCATTCCAGATGTCCAAACTGGGTTTAGAAAAGAGGAACTAGAGATCAAATTGCCAGCATTCACTGGATTATAGAGAAAGCAAGGGAATTTCAGAAAAACATCTGTTTCATTAACTATGCTGAAGCCTTTGACTGTGTGGATCATGGCAAACTGTGGAAAGCTCTTAAAGAGATGGAAATACCAAACTATCTTACTTGTCTCCTGAGAAATCTGTATGGAGGTCAAGAAGCAACAGTTAGAACTCTGTATAGAACAACTTAGTGGTTCAAGAACGAGAAAGGAGTATGACAAGGCTGTCTGCTGTCACTCTGTTTGTTTAACCTATACACTGAGTACATCACGAGAAATGCTGGGCTGGATGAGTTACAAGCTGGAAACAAGATAGGTGGGAGAAACTTCAACAACCTCAGATATGCAGATGATACCATTCATGGCAGAAAGTGGAGAGGAACTAAAGAGCCTCCTGATGAGAGTGAAGGAGGAAAGTGAAAGAGCCAGCTTAAGACTAAACATTAAAAAAACTAAGATCATGCCATCTGTCTCCATTACTGCATGACATATAGAAGGAGAAAAGGTGGAAGTAGTGACAGCTTTCCTGTTCTTGGACTCCAAAATC
This sequence comes from Neotragus moschatus, assembly GCA_006410615.1. Taxonomy (NCBI): domain Eukaryota; kingdom Metazoa; phylum Chordata; class Mammalia; order Artiodactyla; family Bovidae; genus Neotragus; species Neotragus moschatus. The sequence goes on from SJYA01000591.1 coordinate 851,563, forward strand.
ACTGCAGATGGTGACTGCGGCCATGAAATCAGAAGACGATTGCTTCTTCACAGGAAAGCGATGGCAAACCTAGACAATGTGTTGAAAAGCAGAGACGTTACTTTGCTGACAAAGGTCCATATAGTTAAGGTTATGGTCTTTCCAGTGATCACATAAAGTTGTGAGAGCTAGGCCGTAAAGAAAGCAGAACACCAAAGAACTGATGCCTTCAAACTGTGGTGCTGGAGAAGACTCCTGAAAGTCCCTTGGACAGCAAGATCAAACCAGACAATCTTAAGGGAAATCAATCCTGAATATTTACTAGTAGGACTGATGCTGAAGTTGAAGTTCCAATATTCTGGTCATCTATTACAGCTGACTCATTGGAAAAGTCCTTGATGCTGGGAAACATAGAGGGCAGAAGGAAAAGAGGGTATCAGCAGATGAGATGGCTGGATAGTATCACTGATGCAATGAACCTGAACTTGGGCAAACTCCGGAAGATGGTGAGGGACAAGGCGGCTTGGCTTTTTGTAGTCCCTGGGGTCAGAAAGAGTCGGACATGACTGGGTGACTGAACAACAACAATGACTTTCAAAATTTCTTGTTTGCTATTACCTGGACACATTACTGGTTAGTATAGATGGAAGTAGTTTGCCTAGATATAGATGGCTAATATGGGCTTCCCTGGTGGCTCAGCAGTAAAGAATCTGCCTGCAATGCAGAAGACTCTGCAATGCAAAAGACTTGCGTTCAATCCCTGTGTTAAGATGATCCCCTGGAGAAGGAAATGGCAACCCAATCTATTCTTGCCTGAGAACTCCCATGGACAGTGGAGCCTGGCAGGCTGCAGTCCATGTGATCGTAAAAGAGTCAGATGCAACTTAGAAACTAAACCAGATGGCTAATATAGATTGGAACATTTGATATATTCAAATAAACTGTCTGAACACACACAGAAAGAAAATAAATTGTAGCTATTTATTACAAATAGAACTGAATTAAAAAGAGAGTTGAGTCTTCAGGGTTGAATTTATTTCACAGTGAGATATTTTTATTAAAAGGCAGAGTGGTCAATTAGAGTTCTCAATATTGTCTATTGAATTTTAGATGATTTCAGTACAGTGAAGACTGTGGCTAGTTCTTGTCTTCCTAACACCAGTCTACTGTATTGTGATTTAATCTTTGTCTATATTATCTAATTTGGTAATCAAAAAAAGCAGTCAGTAAGAATAAAGGATAGGAAAATTGATCAAAAAACTTTAAAAAATATCAAACTCCTTAGAAACCAAACATATTGTTCTCTATGATCCCATGGAGGCTTAACAATAATAAATATTCATTAAATTAATTGTAAAAAATTTTCATCAGTTCTCTTAATCCTAATATATTTCAAAATTCTCAGAGTCCTTTTATTACCCTGGTGGTGGTTTAGTCACTAAATCATGTCTGACTCTTGTGACCCTATGGACTATAGCCAGCCAGGCTCCTCTGTTCATGGGGATTCTCTAGCCAAGAATACTGAAGTGGGTTGCCATTTCCTTCTCCAGGGGATGTTCCCAACCGAGAAATCAAACCTGAGTCTCCTGCATTGCAGGCAGATTCTGTATCAACTGAGCTATGAGGAAAGCTCGTAGTATGAAATTTAGCATTAACCCAGAGGATAACTGGGACTTTTCCTCTAAATAATTCTCTTATAGCAAATAGATATTTTTAAGGTGTTCAGCTGTTTTGTAATTCATGTCTAATTGTAATTTTTAAATAATTTAAGAGGACATTTCCTCCCTAAAGACTGCTAAATATAACCCCTTCTCTAAATCCACTGGTATTTTAACACAAACAATTAAAGAGTAATTGCGTTTTTCCCTTAGGCTATATTAAGTAGAAATGAGAAAGATTATGTTGATGAACCACTTTCCCACTTGACCGTAAAAGACAATTATGAGCCATAAGCAGGAAATATATAGAGATACAAACTGGGGAGAGAGGAAGAATGAGTATGAAGGATGAAAAACTAGGGCTCTTCAAAATCATTTCAATGTAGATTTCCCCATAATTTGTCAGTTTTTTAAAATTTGTTTTCATTTATAACAGAAAATATATTTATTTAATATCTAGTTCTATTTCTATTAATATAAAACTTCAAATGTGAATGGACAATGTATAAAATTTTAAAAATTAAGGTTAAAATAAAACAACAGCTTATTTTTGGATGTGTTTTAAAGGAAGAATTGGAGAAATATTTACTTAGCACTTCAAAATTAACAAAGATTTTACATTGCTATTTCAAAATTTAACCATGAGCAATCAGATGTGTCACATATAATCCTCATATTTTTTTTTTAGGGTAAAAATTGTACCAAGTGTAGCAACAGAAAGAGAAAAAACTGAACAAAAACAATACAACTGTATTTTTTACTCTTGAATATTATTTTTTGCATGACCAGTTACATAAAAGAATATGGTGTCATATATATTACTTATGATTGAGTCAAATAAACATATCCAATGTAAGATTAAAGTAAATGAAATTAAAATGAATAATTCTGAGCATATTTATAATGCTAATAACATTGGTTTATAAAATAGTATGTAGTAATGGTCATAGCATGAACTTTTAATTATTAGTTACTTTTCTATGAAAACTATTATTATGAGTCAGGGAATGAGTCAGGGAGGAATTGATATAGGCAGAGTTAAATGATGAGAGTGAGTCTCAAATGCCTCTGAGTTATACCAATGCTCAAATCTATCTGGTTAAATCAATGCTCTGTTTACACATTGCTGACCATCTGCTTTGTCACCTAAAGTGATCCTGTTATGAAATGGAATCGAAAGAGATCTTATCTTCTGTTAACTCTGCATGTCAACACAATTTTAACCAGCTAAAAAAGGTAAATGTTCATCACCAACAACCAGCTTAACTTTTAGAATATGTTAATGAAGTTATATTTTAGATCCATGGCAGCATATTAAACACCTTTTATAATTAAAAGTAGTGATTCATAAACTTGCTTCAACCTCTGCCAGAAAATGAAAACTACTTTCTAAGTAACATAGTAAATATGTTCTTAAATAATGACTAGTAAATAAGCTCTAAAACTGAGAATTTGGTGGAAAAGCATGTGAATCTGTGCATGTATTTATATTTATATAAATATAATATATGTATACTGAATATATATACAAATTACAGAGAGAGATGATAAGGTTAAAGTATACAAATAAAATATTTTTTTTTGTAAGGTAGCAATGACATGTGGAAGAGAACCCAAAAAATCAAGGGAAGAGAAAAAATTGAACTTCTATGCAAGAATAAGCATTATTCAATATGGGCAAAAAGTCTGCACCTTTTCAGTAGATTAGCCTAAGGGAAAAACACACTTCTCTTTAATTTTCTGTATTAAAATATCAGTGGATTCAGAGACGATGTCATATTTATAGCAGTCTTTAGGGGAAAAATATCCTCTTAGATTATTTTAAAATTATAATTGAATATGAGTTACAAAACTACTGAATGTCTAAAACATATCTATTTGCTGTAAAAAAATTATTTAGTGGATAAGACCCAGTTATCTGGGGGAGGAGGAGAGGAAGGAGACTCATGAGGGAGGGGATAAATACATAATTATGACTGATTCTTGTTGTATGTTAAAAAACAATACAACATGTAAAGCTATTTTCCTCCAATTAAAAAAGACATAGTTATCTTTCAGATTAATGCTAAACTTCATTTGCCAGTCCATAAAATGACTCCAAGAATTTTGAAATATATTAAGATTAAAAGATTAAGATTAAGATGAAAGAATTAAAAAATAATTGAATGGCTATTTATCATTGCTAACAACCTAGATAGCGTATTCAAAAGGAGAGACATTACTTTGCCGACTAAGGTCCATCTAGTCAAGGCTATGATTTTTCCTGTGGTCATGTATGGATATGAGAGTTGGACTGTGAAGAAAGCTGAGCCCTGAAGAACTGATGCTTTTAAACTGTGGTGTCAGAGAAGACTCTTGAGAGTCCCTTGGACTGCAAGGAGATCCAACCAGTCCATTCTGAAGGAGATCAGCCCTGGGATTTCTTTGGAAGGAATGATGCTAAAGCTGAAACTCCAGTACTTTGGCCACCTCATGTGAAGAGTTGACTCATTGGAAGACTCTGATGCTGAGAGGGATTGGGGCAGGAGGAGAAGAGGATGACAGAGGATGAGATGGCTGGATGGCATCACCGACTTGATGGCATCACCGACTCGATGGACATGCGTCTGAGTGAACTCTGGGAGTTGGTGATGGACAGGGAGGCCTGGCGTGCTGCGATTCATGGGGTCGCAAAGAGTCAGACACGACTGAGTGACTGAACTGAACTGAATTGAAGCCTTACAGGATGACAGAGAACAAGAAAATTTTCAGTGTTCAAAGAGCTTAGAATTAAAAAAAAAAATGTTTGACCAATTTTCCTATCCTTTTACTGATTTGCTTTTTTTGTTACCAAATTAGATATTGTAGAAAAAGATTAAATTATAATACTTTTGACTCGGGTAGGAAGATAAGAACTAGCAGTGAAGTGAAGTGAAATGAAGTGCAGTCGCTCAGTGTCCGACTCCTTGCGACACCATGGACTGTAGCTTTCAAGACTCCTCCCTCCATGGGATTCTCCAGGCAAGAGTACTGGAGTGGGTTGCCATTTCCTTCTCCAGGGGATCTTCCCCACCCAGGGATAGAACCTGGGTCTCCCTCATTGCAGGCAGACGCCTTACCCATCTGAGCCACCAGGGAAAAACTAGCAGTGGTTTTCATTATATTGCCTAGTTTTCATTTCTCTTTAGTGTTCCAAAATTAAGATTAGTCCAGCTCCAGAGTAGTCTAGCCTAGCCCCACAATAGGAGGGTAATGAAGTTGGATTTTAGGGCAGAGAAATGGGCAGTTTTTTCTTGCTATTAACTAACTTGCACACCAGAAAGATAAATGTACTTGCTATCCCTTTTATTGTCAGTAGACCTTCAGTATGAATGGTTGGTTTGGAATAAGCCATATGCGCTAAACCTCATTGTAGTTGGTAGACCCATATGGATCATGTTGGGCTTCCCTTGTGGCTCATATGGTGAAGAATCTGCCTGCAATGCAAGAGACCAGATTCAACCCCTGGGTTCAGGAAGATCCCCTGGAGAAAGGAATGGCAACCCCCTCAAGTATGTTTGCCTGGAGAATCCTATGGACAGAGGAGCCTGGCAGGTTATACTCCATCATGTTTCAAAGAATCAGATACAAATGAACAACTAGGCACAATTAGGAGCATAGGTCATGTTATATAATAATTTAATTTTTCAGTAGATTTAAAAATCTCCCTTTAAATATAGCAACTTCATCAGGGAAAAAAAACATTGAAAAACATTAAAAAGTTTCCAAAATGTCTGTTTGGAGAAGGCAATGGCACCCTACTCCAGTATTCTTGCCTGGAAAATCCCATGGACAGAGGAACCTGGTAGGCTGCAGTCCATGGGGTCTTTGTTAGTGTAGGCCTCCAGCACAAAAAGAATTTCATTCTATTGATCCTTTTCATTTTTACTTTAAATTTTAAAAATTAGCCTGGAAAAATGTTTTAATATAGGACTACTTAAAACTGTTAATGACTGTTAGTCTGATGGTTACTTATAGAGGAAAATTGACACTTTCCTTAAATAAGTGACTTTAAAGTGTCCTAAGGAATTTGCAAAAAGGCTAAATGGTTGTCTGAGGAGGACTTACAAACAGCTGTGAAAAGAAGAGAAGTGAAAAGTAAAGGAGAAAAGGAAAGATATACCCATTTGAATGCAGAGTTCCAAAGAATAGCAAGGAGAGATAAGAAAGTGATCAATGCAAAGAAATAGAGGGAAAAAATAGAATGGGAAACATTAGAGCTCTCTTCAAGAAAATTAGAGATACCAAATGAACTTTTCATGCAAAGATGGGCACAATAAAGGACAGAAATGATATGAACCTAAAAGAGGCAGAAATTATGAAGAAGAGGTGGCAAGAATACACAGAAGAACTGTACAAAAAGATCTTCATTACCCTGATAACCATGATGGTGTGATCACTCACCTAGAGCCAGACATGGTGGAATGGGAAGTTAAGTGGGCCTTAGGAAGAATCACTATGAACAAAGCTAGTGCAGGTGATGGAATTCCAGTTGAGCTATTTCAAATCCTAAAAGATGATGCTGTGATGTTCTGCACTCAGTAATGCCAGCAAATTTGAAACCTCAGCAGTGGTCACAGAACTGGAAAAGGTCAATTTTCATTCCAATTCCAAAGAAAGGCAATGCCAAAGAATGTTAAACTACCACATCATTGCACTCATCTCACATGCTAGCCAAGTAATGCTCAAAATTCTCCAAGCCAGGCTTCAGCAGTTCGTGAACAGTGAACTTCCAGATGTTCAAGCTGGTTTTAGAAAAGGCAGAGGAACCAGAGAACAAATTGCCAACATCCGCTGGATCATCAAAAAGGCAAGAGAGTTCCAGAAAAACATCTACTTCTGCTTCATTGACTGTGCCAAAGCCTTTGACTGTGTGGATCACAATAAACTGTGGAAAGTTCTTCAAGAGATGGGAATACCAGACCACTTTACCTGCCTCCTGAGAAATCTGTAGACAGGTCAAGAAGCAACAGTTAGAACTGGGCATGGAACTACAGACTGGTTTCAAATCAGGAAAGGAGTATGTCAAGGCTGTATACTGTCACCCTGCTTATTTAACTTCTATGCAGAGTACATCATGACAAATGCTGGACTGGTTGAAACACAAGCTGGAATCAAGACTGCTGGGAGAACTATCAATAACCTCAGATATGATGCAGATGAGGCCACCTTTATGAGAGAAAGTGAAGAAGAACTAAAGAGCCTCTTGATGAAAGTGAAAGAGGAGAGTGAAAAAGTTGGCTTAAAACTCAACATTCAAAAAACAAAGATCATGACATCTGGTCCCATCATTTCATGGGAAATAGATGGGGAAACAATGGAAACAGTGACAGACTTTATTGGTTGGGGCTCCAAAATCACTTCAGTTAATGACTGCAGCCATGAAATTAAAAAATGCTTGCTCCTTGGAAGAAAAGTTATGACCAACCTAGACAGCATATTAAATAGCAGAGGTATTACTTTGCCAACAAAGGTTCGTCTAGTCAAAGCTATGGTTTTTCCAGTAGTCATGTATGAATGTGAGTGTTGGACTATNAAATAAAATATTTTTTTTTGTAAGGTAGCAATGACATGTGGAAGAGAACCCAAAAAATCAAGGGAAGAGAAAAAATTGAACTTCTATGCAAGAATAAGCATTATTCAATATGGGCAAAAAGTCTGCACCTTTTCAGTAGATTAGCCTAAGGGAAAAACACACTTCTCTTTAATTTTCTGTATTAAAATATCAGTGGATTCAGAGACGATGTCATATTTATAGCAGTCTTTAGGGGAAAAATATCCTCTTAGATTATTTTAAAATTATAATTGAATATGAGTTACAAAACTACTGAATGTCTAAAACATATCTATTTGCTGTAAAAAAATTATTTAGTGGATAAGACCCAGTTATCTGGGGGAGGAGGAGAGGAAGGAGACTCATGAGGGAGGGGATAAATACATAATTATGACTGATTCTTGTTGTATGTTAAAAAACAATACAACATGTAAAGCTATTTTCCTCCAATTAAAAAAGACATAGTTATCTTTCAGATTAATGCTAAACTTCATTTGCCAGTCCATAAAATGACTCCAAGAATTTTGAAATATATTAAGATTAAAAGATTAAGATTAAGATGAAAGAAGTCAAAAATAATTGAATGGCTATTTATAATTGCTAACAACATAGATAGCGTATTCAAAAGGAGAGACATTACTTTGCCGACTAAGGTCCATCTAGTCAAGGCTATGATTTTTCCTGTGGTCATGTATGGATATGAGAGTTGGACTGTGAAGAAAGCTGAGCCCTGAAGAACTGATGCTTTTAAACTGTGGTGTCAGAGAAGACTCTTGAGAGTCCCTTGGACTGCAAGGAGATCCAACCAGTCCATTCTGAAGGAGATCAGCCCTGGGATTTCTTTGGAAGGAATGATGCTAAAGCTGAAACTCCAGTACTTTGGCCACCTCATGTGAAGAGTTGACTCATTGGAAGACTCTGATGCTGAGAGGGATTGGGGCAGGAGGAGAAGAGGATGACAGAGGATGAGATGGCTGGATGGCATCACCGACTTGATGGCATCACCGACTCGATGGACATGCGTCTGAGTGAACTCTGGGAGTTGGTGATGGACAGGGAGGCCTGGCGTGCTGCGATTCATGGGGTCGCAAAGAGTCAGACACGACTGAGTGACTGAACTGAACTGAATTGAAGCCTTACAGGATGACAGAGAACAAGAAAATTTTCAGTGTTCAAAGAGCTTAGAATTAAAAAAAAAAATGTTTGACCAATTTTCCTATCCTTTTACTGATTTGCTTTTTTTGTTACCAAATTAGATATTGTAGAAAAAGATTAAATTATAATACTTTTGACTCGGGTAGGAAGATAAGAACTAGCAGTGAAGTGAAGTGAAATGAAGTGCAGTCGCTCAGTGTCCGACTCCTTGCGACACCATGGACTGTAGCTTTCAAGACTCCTCCCTCCATGGGATTCTCCAGGCAAGAGTACTGGAGTGGGTTGCCATTTCCTTCTCCAGGGGATCTTCCCCACCCAGGGATAGAACCTGGGTCTCCCTCATTGCAGGCAGACGCCTTACCCATCTGAGCCACCAGGGAAAAACTAGCAGTGGTTTTCATTATATTGCCTAGTTTTCATTTCTCTTTAGTGTTCCAAAATTAAGATTAGTCCAGCTCCAGAGTAGTCTAGCCTAGCCCCACAATAGGAGGGTAATGAAGTTGGATTTTAGGGCAGAGAAATGGGCAGTTTTTTCTTGCTATTAACTAACTTGCACACCAGAAAGATAAATGTACTTGCTATCCCTTTTATTGTCAGTAGACCTTCAGTATGAATGGTTGGTTTGGAATAAGCCATATGCGCTAAACCTCATTGTAGTTGGTAGACCCATATGGATCATGTTGGGCTTCCCTTGTGGCTCATATGGTGAAGAATCTGCCTGCAATGCAAGAGACCAGATTCAACCCCTGGGTTCAGGAAGATCCCCTGGAGAAAGGAATGGCAACCCCCTCAAGTATGTTTGCCTGGAGAATCCTATGGACAGAGGAGCCTGGCAGGTTATACTCCATCATGTTTCAAAGAATCAGATACAAATGAACAACTAGGCACAATTAGGAGCATAGGTCATGTTATATAATAATTTAATTTTTCAGTAGATTTAAAAATCTCCCTTTAAATATAGCAACTTCATCAGGGAAAAAAAACATTGAAAAACATTAAAAAGTTTCCAAAATGTCTGTTTGGAGAAGGCAATGGCACCCTACTCCAGTATTCTTGCCTGGAAAATCCCATGGACAGAGGAACCTGGTAGGCTGCAGTCCATGGGGTCTTTGTTAGTGTAGGCCTCCAGCACAAAAAGAATTTCATTCTATTGATCCTTTTCATTTTTACTTTAAATTTTAAAAATTAGCCTGGAAAAATGTTTTAATATAGGACTACTTAAAACTGTTAATGACTGTTAGTCTGATGGTTACTTATAGAGGAAAATTGACACTTTCCTTAAATAAGTGACTTTAAAGTGTCCTAAGGAATTTGCAAAAAGGCTAAATGGTTGTCTGAGGAGGACTTACAAACAGCTGTGAAAAGAAGAGAAGTGAAAAGTAAAGGAGAAAAGGAAAGATATACCCATTTGAATGCAGAGTTCCAAAGAATAGCAAGGAGAGATAAGAAAGTGATCAATGCAAAGAAATAGAGGGAAAAAATAGAATGGGAAACATTAGAGCTCTCTTCAAGAAAATTAGAGATACCAAATGAACTTTTCATGCAAAGATGGGCACAATAAAGGACAGAAATGATATGAACCTAAAAGAGGCAGAAATTATGAAGAAGAGGTGGCAAGAATACACAGAAGAACTGTACAAAAAGATCTTCATTACCCTGATAACCATGATGGTGTGATCACTCACCTAGAGCCAGACATGGTGGAATGGGAAGTTAAGTGGGCCTTAGGAAGAATCACTATGAACAAAGCTAGTGCAGGTGATGGAATTCCAGTTGAGCTATTTCAAATCCTAAAAGATGATGCTGTGATGTTCTGCACTCAGTAATGCCAGCAAATTTGAAACCTCAGCAGTGGTCACAGAACTGGAAAAGGTCAATTTTCATTCCAATTCCAAAGAAAGGCAATGCCAAAGAATGTTAAACTACCACATCATTGCACTCATCTCACATGCTAGCCAAGTAATGCTCAAAATTCTCCAAGCCAGGCTTCAGCAGTTCGTGAACAGTGAACTTCCAGATGTTCAAGCTGGTTTTAGAAAAGGCAGAGGAACCAGAGAACAAATTGCCAACATCCGCTGGATCATCAAAAAGGCAAGAGAGTTCCAGAAAAACATCTACTTCTGCTTCATTGACTGTGCCAAAGCCTTTGACTGTGTGGATCACAATAAACTGTGGAAAGTTCTTCAAGAGATGGGAATACCAGACCACTTTACCTGCCTCCTGAGAAATCTGTAGACAGGTCAAGAAGCAACAGTTAGAACTGGGCATGGAACTACAGACTGGTTTCAAATCAGGAAAGGAGTATGTCAAGGCTGTATACTGTCACCCTGCTTATTTAACTTCTATGCAGAGTACATCATGACAAATGCTGGACTGGTTGAAACACAAGCTGGAATCAAGACTGCTGGGAGAACTATCAATAACCTCAGATATGATGCAGATGAGGCCACCTTTATGAGAGAAAGTGAAGAAGAACTAAAGAGCCTCTTGATGAAAGTGAAAGAGGAGAGTGAAAAAGTTGGCTTAAAACTCAACATTCAAAAAACAAAGATCATGACATCTGGTCCCATCATTTCATGGGAAATAGATGGGGAAACAATGGAAACAGTGACAGACTTTATTGGTTGGGGCTCCAAAATCACTTCAGTTAATGACTGCAGCCATGAAATTAAAAAATGCTTGCTCCTTGGAAGAAAAGTTATGACCAACCTAGACAGCATATTAAATAGCAGAGGTATTACTTTGCCAACAAAGGTTCGTCTAGTCAAAGCTATGGTTTTTCCAGTAGTCATGTATGAATGTGAGTGTTGGACTATAAAGAAAGCTGATCACCGAAGAATTGATGCTTTCGAACTGTGATGTTGGAGAAGACTCTTGAGAGTCCCTTGGACTGCAAGGAGATCAAACCAGTCCATTCAAAAGGTCAGTCCTGAGTGTTCATTGGAAGGACTGATACTGCAGCTGAAACTCCAATAATGACCACCTGATGCAAAGAACTGACTCATTTGAAAAGACCCTGATGCTGGGAAAGAGTGAATGTGGGAGGAGAAGGGGAGGACAGAGGATGAGATGGTTGGATGGCATCACCAACTCAATGGACATGAATTTGAGTAAACTCTGGGAGTTGATGATGGACAGGGAAGCCTGGCATGCTGAAATCCATGGGGGTTACAAAGAGGCAGACATGACTGAGCAACTGAACTGACTGAAGGAAATCAAAGTGCATTATTTTTCTCATATATCTTTATGACATAAGTAAACAGAATTGGTTAGGAATAAGGAAACAAGGAACAGAATTATGTTGAAGTAGCTTGTCACAAGGTGGCACTGCTGTTTCAAATATGAAACTATACCTGTGCTTTCTCTTTTCTGAGGTGATCTTTTAAAATATTTAAAATATTTTGAAAATACTTCATACTACCTTAAGGGAATTAGATCTAGATAAACTTTTAGAGTAACATCCACAATTAGTGTTGCCTATTGGCTATAATTTTCCCATTTTTTTCCCCCCAATCTTGGTTTGTGAAGTTCCCAGTCTTTAACAGCTGACTTTGAATTTAGACATACCAATTTAATCTAATGCCCCTAGGGTACAAAAGCAAGCAGACAGACATATTTCAGGCCATAACACTTCCATGTATGACTTTCATCTCTTTTAACTTGTTAAGAAAATAATCAATTTCATTAATGTCATTATTATGGTGTGACATTCAACTTTTTTCCATAAAGTTAGTAGTTACATTATTTCTACAAAAGAGAAATTTCTGAATTGTTATTTTGAAAAGAAGCCAGTATATAAAGCTTACTACCGAAGTACATCTCATATGCACAAAGTTGAAATAAAAACAGAATAAAATACCATTATGCACTCCTACATTCTCTGTGAAAAATACTCATTTAGACTTATTTTCACTGTACATATCATTTCTATCATTATAGTTACAGCTACAGAGTATCATTTTTTCACATGAAAGCAGCACTTTCAGAATAAAGTATTTGAGCTACAGAAGCCAAACGGTGAGAGGTGATGCTCATTAAGCAGGCTGGAAAGACTAATAAGAATAAACGTTTGCTAAAGGCAAACAGTCACCTTCACAAGTTTAAAGAGAAAAGAATAATGTTAAAAACAACCTTTCTGCCTGAAGTTACCAAGAGAGATAGAAGTTGTTTAAAAGTACAGTTTTAGAAAGAATAGCACAACAGCTTTAAACTCAGAAAATTTTACGTGCTTAAGGAATAATTAAGTTACATCTCAAACTTTGAGTGAACCTGTTTGCCATAGATAAATAGACTGTGTGTGTGTCTCTGGATTTCATACTTGATTTGGTCTTGCTAGCATGCATAGACAGGATGCCAGTCTTTAGGTATATTCTCTGAAGTTAGTTTGCAGTAAGTCAATCCTCTGAATTTTCTCATTTTCACTTACTTGGAAATAAGAAGTAGAAAGGGGAAGATGACAAGAAAAGAAGACCAAACAACATAAATCACTCCAGTGAGAAATGCCTCTATTAATGTCATTTTATCAGAGGGCCCCTTCCTTGACTATTCACTCCTCCTTCCTCTTTATTGCCAGTGTCCTGACATGGCAGATTTAAACTTGTGTATCTAAATAGACTATCAATTCCATGGGAGCCGATTACTGATTTGTTCACTCGTGCTTCCTTACCATTTGAGACAGTTAACACATAATAGGTCTCTCATTAAACATTTGTTCAATAATTGAGTGGATTTTCATGCATTAAGGATTTAGATATACAATTAGTTTTTTCATCATAATAAACCTGTAGTAAATATTTATTAAACATGGATTTGGGATGCTATTGCTAGACAAAGCCTGAAACCTGGCTCTACCTAACTGATTAAAATTTTTGAATGTTTGGTATCATTTTCTATAATGAATATGTAACACAGAACATATAAGAAGTATGTCAAAGTTTGAGGAATCAGAATGTTTGGGCTGTGGTCGCCAGGGGGACTTGGTGAGGGGCATTTACTTAGTAAAGTCATCATATTTTAGGTATGACTTTAGTCTTGGACAAACATTGTCTTCTTATTCAGTCTTCTCACTGGTGACAATGTTATTTTCAGAATGATAATTTAACCAATTTAAACTTCTCAGATTGAGGCATGTCTGCCTCCTGGGAATAGCTGGCTGAGTGCCACATTCATAGTTCTCCATGGGCTGAGAGCAGAAAGGTACCAATGAAGTGAGGCAGAGAGTTTGTTAAATGGCATTTTTTTCTTTAGTTATGTTAATACTTTAGTCTTGCTGGCTAGGAGTTATTTAGTATTTTCTCTATTTATTGTAAGGCTTTTAATCCATATATTAACTGCTCTTTTTTCTTTTTTCTGAAAAGACATAATTTACTTTAAATGTATCTATCAATTGTAAGATGATCCAGATTTGAGATGTTAAAATGTTTAAAGAGTTTCAAATAATGGAGGGAAAAACGATGTTCCTATCTTAGTTTATTTTACAAGTACATATATCTGCTCTGATTATACAGTATTTAAATTTCAGAGGGTAAAATTATTTTATTTGCAAGCCCTGTGTGGCATTTTACTTTCACTTCTATATACTAGGCTTATATTTGTCATCGTTAATATATATTTATCTTTTAAAATTGCCCCTCTTCATCTGCATCTTTTTTTGTGGAAGAAGTAAGAAAGAGAAGGAAAGACATATAGAAGTAAAATTATATTGAAATATGGAAAATTGCTGTTTCTTGAGATTATTTTTGGAGCTTGAGCACCACATTATGTAGTCTTAAATGATGATAATGTAATCCAACATACAAGGCATACAATTAAGCTTAGATAGAAGTAACTACCTTTTCTCCCACATATCTCTCATAGTAAACTGACATAATCAATGTAACCAAGAGTATTCTCAAAAGACTGTCATTAGGCTAATAAAACCCAAACCAAACCTTACTAAATGGCGTAGATCCCACCAAAAATATTACTAGAACAGACAATCTGAATATCTGACTTTGAAATGAATAAAATAGTCTAAGATAATGAAACATCCTTGTGTTAGGTAAAATTCTAACACAGCCCCCCAAGTTCATCTTTCTCTGAGCAAGGATTTTGTAGATATGATGGGATAGTTGTTTTCATGATTAGGTTATCTTATATGTAACTTCAGTCCTGTCCATCTCTGTGCAACCCCCTGGACTATATCCTGCCAGGCTCCTCTGTCCATGGGATTCTCCATGCAAGAATACTGAAATGGGTTGCCATTTCCTCTTTCAGGGGATCTTCCAGACCCAGGGATCGAACCCACATCTTTTAAGTCTCCTGCATTGGCAGATGGATCCTTTACCACTAGCATCACCTCAGAAGCTCTTATGGCACAAAAGCAAAGTTATCTGAGATCTGATCTATCAAGTGAGTTCTTCCTGAAGAAAGATTTTGATATTAGGAAGGTTCTCTATTGCTGGGTTTGAAGATGAAAGGAATTGTGTGCAAAGAATGTGAGAACCCTCTAGGAGCTTAGAGGGGTCATTTGGTGATCCAGCAGGGAAACAGGGACCTCTGTTCCAGTACTGCAAGAAACTGAATCCGGCCACAGCCACAGAGGCTTAGAAGAGAACCCTGAGCTCCAGGTGAACATGATGGTTGACTAAAACCTTAATTTTGGCTTTGATTTGAAATGCTGAGCAGAGAGCCCAACCTCACTGTTTTAAACTCTTCACATACTTAACTGTGGTGAACAAAAGGGGCAATGTGTTAAGCCCATGGTTGGATAATTTATTATGCAGCAACAGAACACTAATACAATCATGAAGACCAGACTGAATAACTAACCTCTACCTTAATGCCTGACACATCATCACATGCAGCCACCTCTACTGGGCTTTTCTCACTTAACAAAAATTCTTTTCCATCTTAAAATAATGAAAATAGTTAATGTTTACTGATTACTTTCAGCATGCAGTACTGATATATATGTGAATTATACCATTCAGTTTTCTCACTGACCCTATGTTGATGATACTATTTACTATTTCTTAAACTACCGCACAACTGCATTCATCTCACACGCTAGTAAAGTAATGCTCAAAATTTTCCAGCTAGGCTTCAGCAGTATGTGAACTGTGAACTTTCAGATGTTCAAGCTGGTTTTAGAAAAGGCAGAGGAAACAGATTGCCAAGATCCACTGGATCATCAAAAAAATAAGAGAGTTCCAGAAAAACATCTACTTCTGCTTCATTGACTATGCCAAAGCCTTTGACTGTGTAGATCACAACAAATTGGAAAACTCTGAAAGAAATGGGAATACTAGACCACCTGACCTGCCTCTTGAGAAACGTATATGCAGGTCAGGAAGCAACAGTTAGAACTGGACATGGAAAAACAGACTGGTTCCAAATAAGAAAAGCAGTATATAAAGGCTGTATATTGCCACCCTGCTTATTTAACTTATATGCAGAGTATATCATGAGAAATGCTGGGCTGGAAGAAGCACAAGCTGGAATCAAGACTGCTGGGAGAAATCTCAAGAACCTCAGATATGCAGATGATACCACCTTTATGGCAGAAAGTGAAGAGGAACTAAAAAGCCTCTTGATGAAAGTGAAAGAGGAGAGTGAAAAAGTTGGCTTAAAGCTCAACATTCAGAAAATGAAGATCATGGCATCTGGTCCCATCACTTCATGGGAAACAGACAGGGAAACAGTGGAAACAGTGTCAGACTTTATTGTTTGGGGTTCCAAAATCACTGCAGATAGTGACTGCAGCCATNCAAAAGCCTCTTGATGAAAGTGAAAGAGGAGAGTGAAAAAGTTGGCTTAAAGCTCAACATTCAGAAAATGAAGATCATGGCATCTGGTCCCATCACTTCATGGGAAACAGACAGGGAAACAGTGGAAACAGTGTCAGACTTTATTGTTTGGGGTTCCAAAATCACTGCAGATAGTGACTGCAGCCATGAAATTAAAAGACGCTTACTCCTTGGAAGGAAAGCTATGACTAACCTAGATAGCATATTCAAAAGAAGAGATGCTACTTTGCCAACAAAAGTCCATCTAGTCAAGCTATGGTTTTTCCAATGGTCATGTATGGATGTGAGAGTTGGACTGTGAAGAAGGCTGAGCACTGAAGAATTGATGCTTTTGACCTGTGGTGTTGGAGGAGACTCTTGAGAGTCCCTTGGACTGCAAGAACATCCAACCAGTCCATCCTAAAGGAGATCAGTCCTGGGTATTCACTGGAAGGACTGATGTTGAAGCTGAAACTCTAATACTTTGGCCACCTCATGTGAAGAGTTGACTCATTGGAAAAGACTCTGATGCTGGGAGGGATTGGGGGCAGGAGGAGAAGGTGATGACAGAGGATGAGATGGCTGGATGGCATTACCGACTCTATGGACATGAGTTTGAGTGAACTCCGGGAGTTGGTGATGGACAGGGAGGCTTGGCATGCTATGATTCATGGGGTCGCAAAGAGTCGGACATGACTGAGCAACTGAACTGAAATGAAGAGAAAACTCTAAGAGTTAGATTCAGTACTCAGCCTGATTTGCCAGTTTGTCTAATACACACAATGAGCTGGGATAAGGACCCAGATATTCTGACTTCAGATCCCATGTGCTTTGTTTTTAGAAACTGAAAATAATGTAATTTTTATTATATACATGTGAAATACTAACTTTGAAAACAAAACAAAAAAGCAATAAAATTAGTGAAGTTCCACAAACAAACAACACCACTGTTAAAGATGGAATGATCATTCTTTAGCAAGATTCTCTCAACATATACACAAATGTGTAAATTTGCATAAATGGAGTCATATAAATGTTGTTTTATAAAAACTGCTTATTTTGTTCTGATTTCTTTTCTCTATTTCTGTCCTTCCCTTTTCAACCAACTCTTTACTTTTATTTACCTTCTCATGTTCCTATCCTAAGTAACAAATAGCCTTGCACATCTTTCATTATGCTTGTGTTATACAGATACATAAAAAATAATTTCCTCATTATAGATGTATGTATATACATACTTATACATGTGTGTATGCATACTAGTGCAATTTTTAGAGAGTTTTGTAAAGAAAGGTCTTTTTTTTTTTTAAGAAAGTTCTTTTTATATAAAGTTATTAGTTTCTTTTATCATGGACATTTGAGGAATTCTTTAATTGGCCTTTGGTGGTCATTCTTGTGGGCTTCCTTTGAATTTTGCCTTTTCTCTCCTTGGAGAAAATTGAATTTCTGTCCTTTCTATTATGAATTCATTTCATCTCAGCTTTTTTATTTTCTATTCCAGTGAAAATGATCTTGCTACCCAGATTAGAATACACTGCAGAAATCTTAAATTTTTATATATATTTTTCTAATTATAAAAGCAATACATATTTACTTAACATGTGTACAGAATAAAAATAATATAGGAATAAATAAAATCAATATAGTCTGCTATTCAGTCAGATAATCTGAATGGTGGATCTTTAAATTATATCCCAGATTGAAACCTACAATTAGCATTTGGGGTTTTATTCCATTTTTTAAAATGCAAAATAAAACACTGAAAAACAAAGAAAATATACTGTATGTGCATTTGTACATATTTTCCCCCAGTGAATACAATATGAGAACTTCCCTAGTTTCATTTAAATTTAGGTACAACAAAGAAGCTGAGAAAATCTGTAAACTTAAAAGATACCAAAGTAAAAGTGATAACCCCATTTTTACAAATAAAGTGTTTTCATTTTCTATGCCTATAAAAGTGTGAGTCAAAAAGTGAAACTGAAATAATATGCCATAGAAACTGCCAAATGGTGAAACTGTCAAATGGTGAAAGACATGAGAAAAGTGGATAGAATTTGGAGCTAGTTATTCAGAGATTTGAACTTTAAAATTTCTTCTATTGCTCATAATTCAGAAAGCAGATGTACCAGAGTTAGAAAGTATGACCCCTACCTTTCTTAATTATTTTTATTTCCTCCTATTTTTTCCCCAAAATGAGCTATGAGTGTGTGGGAGGGGGTCTAAGGGGTGGGGCTAGAGATTGCCAGTATTTAATGAGAACTTATACTTTTTCTTATAACTTTATATAATGAAAATTTTCCAGCATTCACAAAAAAGAGCAAATTGTATAATGAAGTTCATTTAGTCATGTCTCAGCTTTAACAGTCATTGTTTTTTTATATATTGCCACCCCCCATTTTTTGTGCTAAAGTATTTTAAACCAAATCCGAGGCATACTGTTATTTCCACTGTAAGAAATGCCCAATTTTGTTAGAAGTTACAAATATAGCTTCCTTGATAGCTCAGTTAGTAACGAATCTGTCTGCTATGCAGGAGACCCTGGTTTGATTCCTGGGTTGGGAAGACCCACCAGAGAAGGGTAAAGCTACCCACTCCAGTATTCTTGGGCTTCCCTTGTGGCTCAGCGGGTAAAGAATCTGTTTGCAATGAGGGAGACCTGGGTTTAATCCTTGAGTTGAGAAGATCCCCTGGAGAAGAGAAAGGCTACCCACTCCAGTATTCTGGCCTGAAGAATTCCATGAACTGTATCATCCATGGGGTAACAAAGTGTCAGATGTGACTGAGCGACTTTCAGTTCACTTCACAAATATAGTATATATCATATTTTATTACTTCAGGCAAACTTCTACTAAAGACAGTGCAATGTAATGGTCATAAACATATATGAAATGTGTAACAAATTAAAAAAAAAATGATAATATTGCAGTCTAATTCCAACAAGAATTTATTAGTTCCTACTACAAGGCTGAGAGAATATTGGGTTCCAAAGCAAATTTGAACTTTTTTTTTTTTTTTTCGATGCAAACAGCAAGAGGATTTATTGGACCGGCACACCGGGGTTCAGTCACCTCCAGGGAGGGACGAACCCCGAACAGTCGTTACAGAGCATTTTTAANTGAGATGGCTGGATGGCATCACTGACTTGATGGGTGTGAGTCTGGGTGAACTCCAGGAGTTGGTGATGGGCAGGGAGGCCTGGCCTTCTGCGATTCATGGCTGGGGTAGCAGAGTCAGACACGACTGAGTGACTGAACTGAACTGAAAGGAATCAACCATGAATATTCATTGTAAGGACTGATACTGAAGCTTTGGCCACCATATAGGAACAACTCACTTATTAGAAAAGACCCTGATGTTGGGAAAGTTTGAAGGAAGGAGAAGAAGGGGACAACAGAGGATTAGATGGTTGGATGGCATCACTGACTCAATAGAAATGAGTTTGAGCAAGCTCTGGAAGTTGGTGATGGACAGGGATGCCTGGTGTGCTGCAGTTCAGTTCAGTTGCTCAGTCGTGTCCGACTCTTTGCCACCCCATGAATCGCAACATGTCAGGCCTCCCTGTCCATCACCAACTTCCAGATTTCACTCAAACCCATGTCCATCAAGTCAGTGATGACATCCAGCCATCTCATCCTCTGTGATCCCCTTCTCTTCCTGCCCCCAATCCCTCCCAGAACCAGGGTCTTTTCTAATGAGTCAACTCTTTGCATGAGGTTGCCAAAGTATTGGAGTTTCAGCCTCAGCATCAGTCCTTCCAATGAACACCTAGGATTGGTCTCCTTTAGGATGGATTGGTTGGCTCTCCTTGCAGTCCAAGGGACTCACAAGAGTCTTCTCCATCACCATAGTTCAAAAGCATCAATTGTTCTGTGCTTAACTTTCTTCACAGTCCAACTCTCACATCCATACATGACCAGTGGAAAAACCATAGCCTTGACTAGACAGACTTTTGTTGGTAATGTAATGTTTCTGCTTTTGAATATGCTATCTAGGTTGATCATAGCTTTCCTTCCAAGAAGTAAGCATCTTTTAATTCCATGGCTGCAATCACTGACTGCAGTGATTTTGAAGCCCCCCAAAATAAAGTCTGACACTGTTTCCACTGTTTCCCCATCAATTTCCCATGAAATGATGGGTACTGCTGTTCATGGGGTCACAAAATGTTTGACATGACTGAGCGACTGAATTGAACTGAACTAGGTTTGTCACAGCTATTCTTCTAAGGAGCAAAATAAATGTCGCTTAGTTGTGTCCAACTCTTTGCGAACCCCCTTGGAATTCTCCAGGCCAGAATACTGGAGTGGGTAGCCTTTCCCTTCTCCAGGGGATCTTCCCAACCCAGGGATTGAACCCAGGTCTCCCATATGGCAAGTGGATTCTTTACCAGCTGAACCATAAGGGAAAACCTAAGGAGCTCTGAAAGCAACTGTCTTTTAACTTTGTGGCTGCAGTCACTGTCTTTATTGATTTTGGAACCCAAGAAAATGAAATCTGACGTTTCCACATTTTTCCCATCTATTTGTCATGAAGTTATGGGACTGGATACCATGATCTTAGTTTTTTGAATGTTGAATTTTAAGCCAGCTTTTTCACTCTCTTCTTTCACATTCATAAAGAGGCTCTTTAGTGCCCCTTCACTTCCTGCCATTAAAGTGGTAGCATCTGCATATCTGAAGTTATTGATATTTCTCCCAGCAATCTTGATTCCATCTTGTGATTCATCCAGCCTAGAATTTTGCATGATGTTCTCTGCCTAGATGTTAAATAAACAGGGTGACAATATACAGTCTTGATGTACTCCTTTCCCAATTTGGAATCAGTCAGTTGTTCATGTCCAGTTCTGAGTGTTGCTTCTTGTCCTGCATACTGGATTCTCAGGAGGCAGGTAAGGTGGTATGATATTCCCATCTCTTTAAGAATATTCCACAGTTGGTTGTAATCCATGCTGTCAAAGGCTTTAGTGTAGTCAACGAAGCAGAAGTAGATGTTTTTGGAATTCCCTTGCTTTTTCTCTGGTCCAGAGTATGTTGGCAATTTGTTCACTGCTTCCTCTGCTTTTTCTAATCCAGCTTGTACACTAGGAAATTCTCAGTTCACATAGTGCTGAAGCCTAGCATGAAGGATTTTGAACATAATCTTGCTAGCATGAGAAATGAGTGCAGTTGTATGGTAATTTGAACATTCTTTGGTTTTGCCTTCTTGGGACTGGAATGAAAACTGAACTTTTCCAGTCCTGTGGCCACTGCTGAGTTTACCAAACTTGCTGGCATATTGAGTGCAGCACTTTCACAGCATCATCTTTTAGGATTTGAAATAGCTCAACTGGAATTCCATCACCTCCACTAGCTTTGCTCTTAGTAATACTTTCTAAGGCACAATTGACTACACATTCCATGATGTCTGACTTTAGGTGAGTGATCACACCATCGTGATTATCTGGGTCATTAAGAACTTTTTTGTACAGTTCTTCTGTGTATTCTTGCCACTTTTTCTTAATATCTTCTGTTTCTGTTAGGTCCTTGCTGTTTTTGTCCTTTATTGTGCCTATCTTTTCATGAAAAGTTTCCTTGGTATCTCCAATTTTCTTAATGAGATTTCTAGTCTTACCCAATCTACTGTTTTCCTCTATTTCTTTGCATTGTTCACTTAATAAGGCTTTCTTATCTCCCTTGCTATTCCTGGAGCTCTGCATTCCATTGCATATATCTTTCCCTTTCTCCTTTGTCTTTCACTTCTCTTATTTTCTCAACTGTTTATAAGACCTTAGCAGACAACTTCTTTGCTCTCTTGCATTTCTTTTTCTTAAAGATGGTTTTGGTTACCATCTTCTGTACTTCACTCCACAGTTGACAATGATTCCTGGGTGGCTGATTGGCTGCACTGCAGACAGTGACTCCTAGGCCCATGGCCTTGGATGTTTATTATTGTCATTAATTTTCTATAAGGACTTAAGTTAGGTTCACTGTTGTTGAGTTTCCAATAGCAGTTTTTCACTACTCTTCTAGCCAGGCCTTTGCTGCTTAGTCCCAAAGCCAGTGCCACATACTTTATGTTTGTTAATGCCAGCACCCTGCTTTTACATATTACCCATATCTGTTTCAGTTATGTATTGCTGTGATAAAAACACTACAAAAAATGTACCGACTTCTAATAGCAAGTATTTATTATTTCTTATGATTTTGTAGGTTGATTGAGATCAGTTGATTGGTTGTTCTGCTCCAGTGGCAAATGGATATGCTCATGTGGCTTTATTAAAGTTGGAGCTTCAGTTCAGTTCAGTTCAGTCGCTCAGTCGTGTCCAACTCTTTGCAATCCCATGAATTACAGCACACCAGGCCTCCCTGTTCATCACCAACTCCCGAAGTTCACTCAGACTCACGCCCATCGAGTCAGTGATGCCATCCAGCCACCTCATCCTCTGTCGTCCCCTTCTCCTCCTGCCCTCAATCCCTCCCAGCATCAGAGTCTTTCCCAATGAGTCAACTCTTCGCATGATGTGGCCAAAGTACTGGAGTTTCAGCTTTAGCATCATTCCTTCCAAAGAAATACCAGGGCTGATCTCCTTTAGAATGGACTGGTTGGATCTCCTTGCATTCCAAGGGACTCTCAAGAGTCTTCTCCAACACCACAGTTCAAAAGCATCAATTCTTTGTTGCTCAGCCTTCTTCACAGTCCAACTCTCACATCCATACATGACCACAGGGAAAACCATAGCCTTGACTAGACGGACCTTAGTCAGCAAAGTAATGTCTCTGCTTTTGAATATGCTATCTTAGCTGAAATTAAAACAGCAAAATGATTTCATCCTCCAGACTAGTGTAGTCTGTACTTCTTTAGAGGTAAAATTTACTTACTTGAGTGTTGGAATGAGAATGTATATATATATATATNTCTTTGTTGCTCAGCCTTCTTCACAGTCCAACTCTCACATCCATACATGACCACAGGGAAAACCATAGCCTTGACTAGACGGACCTTAGTCAGCAAAGTAATGTCTCTGCTTTTGAATATGCTATCTTAGCTGAAATTAAAACAGCAAAATGATTTCATCCTCCAGACTAGTGTAGTCTGTACTTCTTTAGAGGTAAAATTTACTTACTTGAGTGTTGGAATGAGAATGTATATATATATATATAATCTAGTAAGTAAATTTTACCTCTTAAGAATAAACACTACACTAATATGTATAATATATTTTTATATATTATATATATAAATATGTATTCTTTGAAAAAATTGTGAAATTATTTATAACTACAGGTTTTTTATATGCCTTAAGACTCTATAGAAATAAAATTTCATAGTTCAGTGCTTCTCAGACTTCTTTTATTCCTTCCATATGGTAGCAGAGGATGCTCAAGTCACCAAGTAAGGCTGCGGCATCCAATCTCCTTGTTTAGTTCTCACCCACACTGTACCAAGGTTGGTCTGTGTAAGAAATGGAATACTTCAAAAGAAAATGAATATCACTTTAGAAACACATTATAAGACACTCTGACTTCCTTCTTGGACACCTCCTCCTCATGCCGACATGTCTCTCATCATACTACAGGGCTATGTGGTGGATGACTGAAGCCTCTTGTCAACATCTGTGTGAGTGAACTTTGAAGCAGATCCTTCAGCTCTAAATGATGACAGTTTTGGCCAACAGCTTGACTACAGCCATTGAGAAACTTGAGCCAGAATTACCCAGAATTTTGACCCTCAGAAACTGTGAGGTAATATATGTTTGTCCATTTAAGCTTCAAGTTTTGAGTAATTCACTTTATACCAATAGCTAATTAGTATACAAACACAAAAAACTTTTCCTTATATTTTATGAAAAAAATTTCATATAAACTCTGAATTTTCTAATATATCCCATTTTAATACAAAATAAATCTTATAGATTATTCTTGATAAGATAAACTGATGTTTTAAGAAGATTTGCCCTCTTTATTTTTTTCTTGGATCCCCTGGTAAAAAGAGTAGATACAAAGATGAGATCACCTTAGCAATTATAAAATGATAAATTACATTTATTAAGCACTTATGATGTGTTGAGCTTCCCTGATAGCTCAGTTGGTAAAGAATCTGCTAGCAATGTAGGGGACCCTGGTTCAATTCCTGGGTCAAGAAGATCCCCTGGAGAAGGGATAGACTACCCATTCCAGTATTCTTGGGCTTCCCTTGTGGCTCAGCAGATAAAGAATCTGCCTGCAGTGTGGGAGACCTGGGATCGATCCATGGGTTGGGAAGATCCCCTGGCGAAGGGAAAGACTACCCACTCCAGTATTCTGGCCTAGAGAATTCCATGGACTACAGTCCATGGGCTTGTAAAGAGTCAGACACTACTGAGAGACTTTCACTTCACTTATAATATGCCAGGCTCTGGGTGTAACATTTCACATGTCTTGATTTGATTTTAATTATTTCTGCACTTAGGTTTGTTTTCTAACCCTCATAACATTTCCAAGAGCTAGGTACTAATAATCAATTCCCATTTGACACAAAAAACAACTGAAGATGGAGGAGGTTAAATAACTTACCTAATATTACAGAGAAGGCAATGGCATCCCACTGCAGTACTCTTGCCTGGAAAATCCCATGGATGGAGGAGCCTGGTAGGCTGCAGTCCATGGGGTCACTAAGTCAGATATGATTTTCACCTTTCGCTTTCATGCATTGAAGAAGGAAATGGCAACCCACTTCAGTGTTCTTGCCTGGAGAATCCCAGGGATGGGGGAGCCTGGTGGGCTGCCGTCTATGGAGTCGCCCAGAGTCGGACAAGACTAAAGTGACTTAGCAACATTACACAGTACTGTGATTGTTGAATCTGAAACTAGACAATCTGATTCAATAATTCACATTCAATCAATACTCTGGAATCTTTAGTGTAATTGATGAGCAGATTCATAAATAGATTTAAGATATCACATGATAAATTCCACAATATATCAGTGGGATCAGAGGAGGCTTTTGTCTAAAGGAAGAGAGACTTAAGTACTGAAGTACAGAGGATTAACAGAAGTTAGAAATAAGCAGAAGAGATCAAAGATGCTGATTTAGGTCGAAAGAAGTACACATACCACAAAAAGTACAGAACAGAAAATAGAGGAAGTATTTCTGAGCAGAAGGGGGTTATTATTGGTGAGATTTAGTGAGAAGGAATTTAAAAATGGGTACAGAGAAGCAAAGAAAGACCCACCATAAAAATGGTATACATTTCTAGGGAACTGAAAGTATTTTTATGGGAGTGACGTGATGTTACTGAAACATTTAAAAAATTTGAGATTTATAATATAAAGAGATCACTTTGGAGCAACGTGGATAATCAATAAATAAATTATTGAGTGGTTTGAGATTGGCATTGGGAATTTCAGTAACTCAAGTAGAAGCAATTTTCATCTTTGGGCTCTCAGTGTTGAACACAAGGACTGACACCTAAAATGAAAGCAATTCATATCCACCAAGATGAATTGAACCTGAGTAAGCTGAGAGTTAGAGAGGTTCAATTACTTGTCAAGACTTACACAGGCATATGGTGGTAGACCTGGGACAAGTATCTAAACCAGTGCTTTATTTTAGCTTAAATACAACCAGGGGAAAATGGATTGCATGTATACCATTTTAAGAATTTGAAATGCTGCTGTATGTTTAGGAATATACTTGAAAATATACACAAGTGTACAGTTATGGCTACATAATATTTGAGTCCATGGCCTCAAATATTCAAGTTCCTACTTTCTCAGTGACCACTGAAGTCACTTTCCATGCTAAATACTCCTCCTATTCTCAAGTTTCTGTCTTCTGATGCCTAAAGGGAAAAGTAGTGAAATAGAAAAATGAATCTAGACTGGAGGAAAAGTTGCTACTACCGTCATTAGCTGTTAAAACATGCTATTAGAAACTAATGTAAAATATATGTACGTATATAATTTTCCTCTTTAAAATACTAAGATGCAACCATTTTTATTGTGCTGTGGTATGTTTTCATTTCTTTTTGAAGTTATTGGTTCACCCTGAAATACAGTATTTTCTCATGAGGTCCAAGGATTGACATTTCTGTGGACTTAATCTATATGTCCAAGGACATCTCAAAGGTTAAGTAAATTCTATTTCTAATACCATGATCATCACCAAATTGTAAATGCTAAAAGCTTTAAGTTTTGACAACTTTGGGCCATTAATTTTGAATAAAAATTCTACCACCAAGGTGAAATCTCAGATGCTACACAGTAGCAGTGGGCTATAAAAATGTATATTACAGGATTTGCTAAAACAAATTTTATGAGGATTTGACTGTTCTGGAGGTAAAATTAGCCTAAATATACTATGCCATATTAAATATATATATATATTTCATATCGACTTAGCATGCACATACATATATTTGCTCTTGTTTGAAATTAAATGTACAGTAAATTTTTATCCAATTACCTTTTTTCAAAGACACCAATGTATCTTGGAAAGAAAATTTTACAATTTGCCTAAAAATAATGAAGCCTACTATGTAATTCTTTTGATCTTCAGGAAGTCAAAAGATTATCTTTACTTAGATAAATTGTAATCACTTTATACTTTATCTTTTATTGACTAGTTTGGGAAAGAGAAACAAAATTAAAAAGGAGTCAAAACAGCTGTTATAACTGATCATCAGAGACACAAGCCTAAGGTACACCTGAATAATAGTAGATGTTCTTTTGTAGTTAACAACTGAGTTTTTTTCTATTTGTAGAAAGATATCACAAGTTTAAACACAGAGGAAAATGGCTCACAAATCTAATAAAATTTGGATTGCTCAGCTACCAGCAATATCAGGGGATTTTCATCCAATATATTTGCCAACAAATCGATAATAAGAATAAATCCTTCTGCATTGTGGGCAATCATATCCTCACTAAAAGGTACTACTGCTTAAATTAATATAATCCCAGAAGTGATATGCCTTTGTCAAACCGAATGCCACTGAGGCTTAAAATTCACATGTGATAAGCTGGCAAATATTTCTTAATAATGGTTTAAACAAAAGGAAATTATGTGAAGATTCTGAATTAAATGTTCCCAGATTGAGTGGACTCAGTTTGAACTGCTTAAATTGTTCAAATTGTTCTCGTCTCTAGATGGCATGTTTCCTACTATTCGTATTCTTTACACCATACCCTCAAATAAAGTAGGGAGTATTTTTTAATATATTACTTGTTTCACTAAAACTTATGACTTTATCTTAGAACTGTTTGTTATAAGGATTGTGTTGAGTATCAGGACTCACTGAAATGACTCTCACCACTCACACTTTTAGACTCAAAGTCACCACTTCTCTGAAACTACTGAAGACTCCACCAGAAAATTTAGTGGCTTTCTTCTTTGTTTCTTGTAGCACTTATCACACTATTTTATAACCACTTTTTCTAGCCCTTGAGTGTAGCATAAGGATCTATCACATATTTTTACTAAGTAAATGTGACTGCCCTATCAAGTATGCAATGGAACATAAGAACAACATATACCATATAGCTTAATGGTGGTGTTTTTTAAATATAAATTTATTTTGAAGATAAAATTTGGACATAGAAGATAGTCAAATGCAAAGAAAAATAATGTTATAATTGTTTAAATTAACACATCCACAGTTTGTCAGTATGCTAGCACTGTGCTCTGCTCACACTCACTAGGAAGATTATGAAAACAGTTATACAAAAGTTTTGAGTAGCTGATACCTACCAGGAACAATATTTGTTACTGCAGTAATAGATGAATAAGGCAGAGTAGTTGACCTTAAGGAAACATTTATTAAGTAAAATAGGTCTCTTATTCTCAGAAATCTTTAAGCTAATTAGAAATATATTCTATTTGTATCATTTATTATTTTTATCAAATAATACTGATGGTGAAGAAAACCAAATAACATTAATGTGACATTAAAAAACCCCAGTTTTTCCTCTTTAGAAAGAAAACTATAATTGTTTGGCTAACGACTCAAATATAAAAATCCTGCCTGAAAATCTTTTTTAAAGAAGTGCAACATATATAATGTTTTAATACTTTGGCCATATCTGAGAGAGAGAAAGAGCAGAGAGATAGCACATAGAAAGAAGAATGAAGAAGATAAAAAGGAAATGGAGAAAGGAAAGAAAGTAAGAGAGTGAAGTAAAGGGAAGTAAGAGTCTCTCAGTCGTGTCCAACTCTTTGTGACCTCATGGACTATAGTCCATGGAATTCTCCAGGCCAGAATACAGGAGTGGCTAGTCCTCCTTCTCTAAATGATCTTCCCAACCCAGGGATCAAACCCAGGTCTTTCACATTGCAGGCGGATTCATTACCAGATGAGCCACAAAGGAAGCCTGAGAACACTGGAGTGAGTAGCCTATCTGCTCTCCAGCAGATCTTCCTGACTCAGGAATGGAACCAGGGTCTCCTGCATTGCAGGAAGATTCTCTACAAACTGAGCTACCCGGGAAGTTCTCCTTTGGGCTTAGTTTGTTTTTAAAAAGGAAAATAGTAAGATTAAAGAGACATGAGAGGAGAGATGCTGCTGCTAAGCTGCTTCAGTCGTGTCCGACTCTGTGCGACCCCAGAGACGGCAGCTCACCAGGCTCCCCCGTCCCTGGGATTCTCCAGGCAAGAACATTGGAGTGGGTTGCCATTGCCTTCTCCAGTGCATAAAAGTGAAAAGTGAAAGTGAAGTCGCTCAGTCGTGTCTGACTCCTAGGGACCCCATGGAGTGCAGCCTACCAGGCTCCTCCGTCCATGGGATTTNCTTCTTTAGAGGTAAAATTTACTTACTTGAGTGTTGGAATGAGAATGTATATATATATATATAATCTAGTAAGTAAATTTTACCTCTTAAGAATAAACACTACACTAATATGTATAATATATTTTTATATATTATATATATAAATATGTATTCTTTGAAAAAATTGTGAAATTATTTATAACTACAGGTTTTTTATATGCCTTAAGACTCTATAGAAATAAAATTTCATAGTTCAGTGCTTCTCAGACTTCTTTTATTCCTTCCATATGGTAGCAGAGGATGCTCAAGTCACCAAGTAAGGCTGCGGCATCCAATCTCCTTGTTTAGTTCTCACCCACACTGTACCAAGGTTGGTCTGTGTAAGAAATGGAATACTTCAAAAGAAAATGAATATCACTTTAGAAACACATTATAAGACACTCTGACTTCCTTCTTGGACACCTCCTCCTCATGCCGACATGTCTCTCATCATACTACAGGGCTATGTGGTGGATGACTGAAGCCTCTTGTCAACATCTGTGTGAGTGAACTTTGAAGCAGATCCTTCAGCTCTAAATGATGACAGTTTTGGCCAACAGCTTGACTACAGCCATTGAGAAACTTGAGCCAGAATTACCCAGAATTTTGACCCTCAGAAACTGTGAGGTAATATATGTTTGTCCATTTAAGCTTCAAGTTTTGAGTAATTCACTTTATACCAATAGCTAATTAGTATACAAACACAAAAAACTTTTCCTTATATTTTATGAAAAAAATTTCATATAAACTCTGAATTTTCTAATATATCCCATTTTAATACAAAATAAATCTTATAGATTATTCTTGATAAGATAAACTGATGTTTTAAGAAGATTTGCCCTCTTTATTTTTTTCTTGGATCCCCTGGTAAAAAGAGTAGATACAAAGATGAGATCACCTTAGCAATTATAAAATGATAAATTACATTTATTAAGCACTTATGATGTGTTGAGCTTCCCTGATAGCTCAGTTGGTAAAGAATCTGCTAGCAATGTAGGGGACCCTGGTTCAATTCCTGGGTCAAGAAGATCCCCTGGAGAAGGGATAGACTACCCATTCCAGTATTCTTGGGCTTCCCTTGTGGCTCAGCAGATAAAGAATCTGCCTGCAGTGTGGGAGACCTGGGATCGATCCATGGGTTGGGAAGATCCCCTGGCGAAGGGAAAGACTACCCACTCCAGTATTCTGGCCTAGAGAATTCCATGGACTACAGTCCATGGGCTTGTAAAGAGTCAGACACTACTGAGAGACTTTCACTTCACTTATAATATGCCAGGCTCTGGGTGTAACATTTCACATGTCTTGATTTGATTTTAATTATTTCTGCACTTAGGTTTGTTTTCTAACCCTCATAACATTTCCAAGAGCTAGGTACTAATAATCAATTCCCATTTGACACAAAAAACAACTGAAGATGGAGGAGGTTAAATAACTTACCTAATATTACAGAGAAGGCAATGGCATCCCACTGCAGTACTCTTGCCTGGAAAATCCCATGGATGGAGGAGCCTGGTAGGCTGCAGTCCATGGGGTCACTAAGTCAGATATGATTTTCACCTTTCGCTTTCATGCATTGAAGAAGGAAATGGCAACCCACTTCAGTGTTCTTGCCTGGAGAATCCCAGGGATGGGGGAGCCTGGTGGGCTGCCGTCTATGGAGTCGCCCAGAGTCGGACAAGACTAAAGTGACTTAGCAACATTACACAGTACTGTGATTGTTGAATCTGAAACTAGACAATCTGATTCAATAATTCACATTCAATCAATACTCTGGAATCTTTAGTGTAATTGATGAGCAGATTCATAAATAGATTTAAGATATCACATGATAAATTCCACAATATATCAGTGGGATCAGAGGAGGCTTTTGTCTAAAGGAAGAGAGACTTAAGTACTGAAGTACAGAGGATTAACAGAAGTTAGAAATAAGCAGAAGAGATCAAAGATGCTGATTTAGGTCGAAAGAAGTACACATACCACAAAAAGTACAGAACAGAAAATAGAGGAAGTATTTCTGAGCAGAAGGGGGTTATTATTGGTGAGATTTAGTGAGAAGGAATTTAAAAATGGGTACAGAGAAGCAAAGAAAGACCCACCATAAAAATGGTATACATTTCTAGGGAACTGAAAGTATTTTTATGGGAGTGACGTGATGTTACTGAAACATTTAAAAAATTTGAGATTTATAATATAAAGAGATCACTTTGGAGCAACGTGGATAATCAATAAATAAATTATTGAGTGGTTTGAGATTGGCATTGGGAATTTCAGTAACTCAAGTAGAAGCAATTTTCATCTTTGGGCTCTCAGTGTTGAACACAAGGACTGACACCTAAAATGAAAGCAATTCATATCCACCAAGATGAATTGAACCTGAGTAAGCTGAGAGTTAGAGAGGTTCAATTACTTGTCAAGACTTACACAGGCATATGGTGGTAGACCTGGGACAAGTATCTAAACCAGTGCTTTATTTTAGCTTAAATACAACCAGGGGAAAATGGATTGCATGTATACCATTTTAAGAATTTGAAATGCTGCTGTATGTTTAGGAATATACTTGAAAATATACACAAGTGTACAGTTATGGCTACATAATATTTGAGTCCATGGCCTCAAATATTCAAGTTCCTACTTTCTCAGTGACCACTGAAGTCACTTTCCATGCTAAATACTCCTCCTATTCTCAAGTTTCTGTCTTCTGATGCCTAAAGGGAAAAGTAGTGAAATAGAAAAATGAATCTAGACTGGAGGAAAAGTTGCTACTACCGTCATTAGCTGTTAAAACATGCTATTAGAAACTAATGTAAAATATATGTACGTATATAATTTTCCTCTTTAAAATACTAAGATGCAACCATTTTTATTGTGCTGTGGTATGTTTTCATTTCTTTTTGAAGTTATTGGTTCACCCTGAAATACAGTATTTTCTCATGAGGTCCAAGGATTGACATTTCTGTGGACTTAATCTATATGTCCAAGGACATCTCAAAGGTTAAGTAAATTCTATTTCTAATACCATGATCATCACCAAATTGTAAATGCTAAAAGCTTTAAGTTTTGACAACTTTGGGCCATTAATTTTGAATAAAAATTCTACCACCAAGGTGAAATCTCAGATGCTACACAGTAGCAGTGGGCTATAAAAATGTATATTACAGGATTTGCTAAAACAAATTTTATGAGGATTTGACTGTTCTGGAGGTAAAATTAGCCTAAATATACTATGCCATATTAAATATATATATATATTTCATATCGACTTAGCATGCACATACATATATTTGCTCTTGTTTGAAATTAAATGTACAGTAAATTTTTATCCAATTACCTTTTTTCAAAGACACCAATGTATCTTGGAAAGAAAATTTTACAATTTGCCTAAAAATAATGAAGCCTACTATGTAATTCTTTTGATCTTCAGGAAGTCAAAAGATTATCTTTACTTAGATAAATTGTAATCACTTTATACTTTATCTTTTATTGACTAGTTTGGGAAAGAGAAACAAAATTAAAAAGGAGTCAAAACAGCTGTTATAACTGATCATCAGAGACACAAGCCTAAGGTACACCTGAATAATAGTAGATGTTCTTTTGTAGTTAACAACTGAGTTTTTTTCTATTTGTAGAAAGATATCACAAGTTTAAACACAGAGGAAAATGGCTCACAAATCTAATAAAATTTGGATTGCTCAGCTACCAGCAATATCAGGGGATTTTCATCCAATATATTTGCCAACAAATCGATAATAAGAATAAATCCTTCTGCATTGTGGGCAATCATATCCTCACTAAAAGGTACTACTGCTTAAATTAATATAATCCCAGAAGTGATATGCCTTTGTCAAACCGAATGCCACTGAGGCTTAAAATTCACATGTGATAAGCTGGCAAATATTTCTTAATAATGGTTTAAACAAAAGGAAATTATGTGAAGATTCTGAATTAAATGTTCCCAGATTGAGTGGACTCAGTTTGAACTGCTTAAATTGTTCAAATTGTTCTCGTCTCTAGATGGCATGTTTCCTACTATTCGTATTCTTTACACCATACCCTCAAATAAAGTAGGGAGTATTTTTTAATATATTACTTGTTTCACTAAAACTTATGACTTTATCTTAGAACTGTTTGTTATAAGGATTGTGTTGAGTATCAGGACTCACTGAAATGACTCTCACCACTCACACTTTTAGACTCAAAGTCACCACTTCTCTGAAACTACTGAAGACTCCACCAGAAAATTTAGTGGCTTTCTTCTTTGTTTCTTGTAGCACTTATCACACTATTTTATAACCACTTTTTCTAGCCCTTGAGTGTAGCATAAGGATCTATCACATATTTTTACTAAGTAAATGTGACTGCCCTATCAAGTATGCAATGGAACATAAGAACAACATATACCATATAGCTTAATGGTGGTGTTTTTTAAATATAAATTTATTTTGAAGATAAAATTTGGACATAGAAGATAGTCAAATGCAAAGAAAAATAATGTTATAATTGTTTAAATTAACACATCCACAGTTTGTCAGTATGCTAGCACTGTGCTCTGCTCACACTCACTAGGAAGATTATGAAAACAGTTATACAAAAGTTTTGAGTAGCTGATACCTACCAGGAACAATATTTGTTACTGCAGTAATAGATGAATAAGGCAGAGTAGTTGACCTTAAGGAAACATTTATTAAGTAAAATAGGTCTCTTATTCTCAGAAATCTTTAAGCTAATTAGAAATATATTCTATTTGTATCATTTATTATTTTTATCAAATAATACTGATGGTGAAGAAAACCAAATAACATTAATGTGACATTAAAAAACCCCAGTTTTTCCTCTTTAGAAAGAAAACTATAATTGTTTGGCTAACGACTCAAATATAAAAATCCTGCCTGAAAATCTTTTTTAAAGAAGTGCAACATATATAATGTTTTAATACTTTGGCCATATCTGAGAGAGAGAAAGAGCAGAGAGATAGCACATAGAAAGAAGAATGAAGAAGATAAAAAGGAAATGGAGAAAGGAAAGAAAGTAAGAGAGTGAAGTAAAGGGAAGTAAGAGTCTCTCAGTCGTGTCCAACTCTTTGTGACCTCATGGACTATAGTCCATGGAATTCTCCAGGCCAGAATACAGGAGTGGCTAGTCCTCCTTCTCTAAATGATCTTCCCAACCCAGGGATCAAACCCAGGTCTTTCACATTGCAGGCGGATTCATTACCAGATGAGCCACAAAGGAAGCCTGAGAACACTGGAGTGAGTAGCCTATCTGCTCTCCAGCAGATCTTCCTGACTCAGGAATGGAACCAGGGTCTCCTGCATTGCAGGAAGATTCTCTACAAACTGAGCTACCCGGGAAGTTCTCCTTTGGGCTTAGTTTGTTTTTAAAAAGGAAAATAGTAAGATTAAAGAGACATGAGAGGAGAGATGCTGCTGCTAAGCTGCTTCAGTCGTGTCCGACTCTGTGCGACCCCAGAGACGGCAGCTCACCAGGCTCCCCCGTCCCTGGGATTCTCCAGGCAAGAACATTGGAGTGGGTTGCCATTGCCTTCTCCAGTGCATAAAAGTGAAAAGTGAAAGTGAAGTCGCTCAGTCGTGTCTGACTCCTAGGGACCCCATGGAGTGCAGCCTACCAGGCTCCTCCGTCCATGGGATTTGCCAGGCAAGAGTACTGGAGTGGGGTGCCATTGCCTTCTCCGAGAGGAGAGATAAAAGGAAAGAAAACAGGAATAAGGAAAATAGTGGAGAGAAATAACCTAAGGTAGACAAAGGAGGCAAATGCAAACACAAGTCAAGCTGCTGCTGCTGCTAAGTCGCTTCAGTCGTGTCTGACTCTGTGCGACCCCATAGAGGGTAGCCCACCAGGCTCCCCCGTCCCTGGGATTCTCCAGGCAAGAACACTGGAGTGGGTTGCCATTTCCTTCTCCAATGCATAAAAGTGAGAAGTGAAAGTTAAGTTGCTTAGTCGTGTCCGACTCTTAGGGACCCCATGGACTGCAGCCTACCAGGCTCCTCCATCCATGGGATTTTCCAGGCAAGAGTACTGGAGCTGGGTGCCATTGCCTTCTCCGACACAAGTCAAGAGGAAACCAAAAAAAAAAAAAAAAAAACAGCTAAAATAATTGATTCTAAGGTTTCTGAATGTTGAAAAATGGAGGAGTGATATATATTCAGGGGACAACTGCATTTATGTGAAAGCTTTGGAATTATTTAGCTGGCTGAATTATGTGAATGTATAAGTTGACCTAAAATAAAGCCTACAGTTAAAAATCTCTCTTAACCTTTAACTTTCCCATTCATTAACCCTTTCTTTGTTTAAAAGATTAATTGTAGTCCCCAGGGAAACCAATAAGAACATAACTAATGAAAAGGAAACAAAAACAGAATAAAAATTGTAGACTAAAAAGAATCAAATAAACACAAATAAAGCACTAATGGAGGAAATGGAAAACAATGACAAAGACACATTCAAAACAAAGAAAAAAAGGGCAGAAATTCTTCCTTATGTCTAATTACTTTAAATGGGTTAAACTGTCCAATTAAAAGGTAGAAATTTGCAGAATACATTTTTTAAAAGTATGATCCAACTATATGCTTTCTGCTGGAGACTCACTTTAAGTAAGTTGTGACATCTACTCTACAATAATGAAATCTAAGAGACACAATAAAACAAAAAGCCATGTAAGAAACTTATTTAGATCTTGATTTCAAGAGAGCAACTATATAAATCTATTTTAAAACAACTGAATAAGCTTGATTTTAGAAACCTGATTATGATATTAGAGGATACTAAGGAATATCATCACTTTTGCTAGTCCTGATAACTCTGTAGCTTTGGGAATTCATATTAAATCACTTGGTGGGGGTGGAATTAAGAGATATTTAGGAATTGCTCAAAAATACCTTGCAAGGAAGAAATTGATAGATAAGGAAAATATGACTAAATTTTGATAATTCTTTTTTATCAGTTATGGATATATGAGGTTCATTTTAGTACTATTTTTACTTTTTACTGTATTTGAATTATTTTAGAACACTTAGACCATGGTTACTTCTGACTCTCCTCTCTACTGGTTTTATCTTACTATAAGCCACCACCCTCTATCTTTAGAATTATTGCAATGGGCTGTAATATTGTGCTCCTATATTTACCTTTATCCACCTAAATTTGTTTACAGGCAGTAGAAATAAAAATGAATCTAGTCAGTGAAGTTGCTCAGTCATGTCTGACTCTTTGCAATCCCAAGGACTAGCCTACTAGGCTCCTCCATCCATAGAATTTTCCAGGTAAGAGTACTGGAATGGGTTGCCATTTCCTTCTCCAAAAAATGAATCTATCCTTTGTTTATAACTATTCCTTGATGATTCCTCATACCCCTCAGAGTAAAAGCCAAAGTTCTTTCAATGTTCTAAAAGGACTTCTGTGACTTTGCTCCCCAGGCAAGTCTCTAACCCCACCTCTACTGCCCCCCACTCCCACTGCACTCTAGTCATACTAGTCTCTCTCCTCAAGCAAAAGATGCCCCTGCCTTAGGGCCTATGCTCTAGCTGCCTCCTAACATCCATGTTGCTAGCTGTCATTTCTTTAAGGTTTTGCTCAAATGTCAGGTTCTTAATGGGGTCAGTGGTGATCTTCCTTTATCCTGTCACAAGTAAAATTACAACCTGCTCCTTTCCACTTCACATGCTCTCTACCTCCTCAACTTGCTCTATTTTTCTTTATAGAATTGATCACTTTTGAAAATATATATTTTTGTAATTAATTTTGTTAATTTATGATTATCTGTGTCTCTCTGATGGAATGTAAGCTCCATCAGGGCAGGGAGTTTTGTTTATTTGCTTTCTAGTTTGTCTTATGCTATATTCCTAAATGCCTAAAACAGTATGTGGAGCATTGTAAGCCATCAGTAAATATTTAGGAAGTGAATGATTTTTTAAACTAGAGGTAAAATTACATGTGAAGCATTAAATATAATTGTGTGTATACACATACAAGCCACACTACAATAAAGATTCACCAAATGTCAATTTACATAAAATATGGAATTTGGAATTTGTTGTTAGTTTACAAAGTTTTGACTATTTCATTTACTTATCTAGAGTAATTTAATACTCTCCAACTGAAAGAGCTTCCCTGGTGTTTGAGACAGTATAGAACTCACCTGCCAATGTAGGAGACATTGTTTGCTCCTGGAGAAGGGAATAGAAACCCATTCCAGTATTCTTTCCTGGAGAATACCATGCACAGAGGAGCCAGGAGGGCTATAATCTATGGGTGGCAAAGAGTCAGACATGACTGAGCAGATAACAGTTTTACTTTCATAGCTAAAAGAGCACAAACATTCTAGTTAATGCTATAGTTTTAGTTTTGAGTGAGACAATGACAGCAGAACTTTGACATTTGTCAAAATACATGTTAGTTTCTTTTGTATTTGTTGCTCTCCAAGGGATGATCATTAGCAAAGAATGTTAATTTTTTGAGTTAATTGTGATTGTAGGTGCTATAGGATAAATCAGAAATAAATTTTTATTAAAAATTGATAAAATCACCTTATGTAACTTACCTTTTCCAGGAGAAAAACTAGACAGGTAAAAGTTTATTTAATAGCTGTGTTTAATCCTCATAACTTCTCATTGTGATACCATACTTCTTGCTCTTTAAGAAAAATTCACCTGCAGTCATTATTAACTGAAGATAAAAAGAAATTATCTTTGAAATTGAAAACAAAATTTAAGAATCTAAAAAGAAGAAACATGTTCTGTGCTTATCTGTATGCATAAAAAATTTAAAAACATTAAAGTACACAAAATTGAAAAGAGAAAGTGGAGTAAGTTAAAAGCTGGCAGGCATTTTTCCCATTGATTCTTTGACAAGTGTGATACTGCTGAGAAGAGTGTGAAAGAAGAGGTCCAAAATGATGTGTATTGGTTTTGATTAACCAAGAAACTGAATGAATGATAAATCAATGAAATAGAAAATTCAGGGAAATATATACATTTTATACCTTGATTTCAGCAAGCCACTTAACTTTCTGTCACAGTATCTTTAAAAACAAAATGGAGAAACTTGGACCAAACACGAACACTACTGGGTACATTTCAACTGATTAGACAAAAAATGCAGGCTTTAATTATGTAAATCTTTGGGTTTAGGTGTATTAATTCAGATGAATAATAATAATGCCTGACATTGTATAGTGTTTTATAGTTGACAAAGAGTTTTCAGGTAAAATATCTCATTTGATCCCCATATAGACTTGTGTTGAAAGCTGGGACAACGTGATTATCTTAGTTTAACTAGACATGAAAACTAATTCTCAAACTGACTTTATTTTGTGATTATCTTTACTTAACTAAATATGAGTAAGTGATTTGCCTAAAGATAGATGGGAATGCATATGCTTATTAACATTCCAGATGACACAAAGCTAAGAGGAAAACTAACTTATTGGATAAAATAATGTAGATTCAAAAACACGCTCAAAGTGGTTGTATGGAACAAATCTAACAAGAAAAATAACTAGAAATGTATGCAATAAACTAGATTTTTTCATTTGAGCATTTATCTCTTATACATTTATTGTTGTGATTGTTTTATTAATTTCTAAATGTTTTTAGGGCTATTACAGTGATTGTGATCAGAGTGTCTGTGTTCAGCAATACATCCCCAGGACCTAGGGTAGTACTTGGCACTAGTAGTTATACAACTAATAATTAAATAAACTCAGCACAAAGGTCACAAAAATTTCAAATATAAATATCATAATCAAAAGACTATCTTGAGAGCTTTATATCAGAAAGTAAAACAAGGTTTTAGTTGACAGAAAAAAACAGAAAAGAATGTTTATGTAATCTTAGCTTATGCAGCTGTGCATGATTTTAAGCTCTACTCATATAATCAGGGTACTGTCCAGCCAGATTGCATACAGAAGAGCATATTAGAAATTACTGGAGAAAATTTTAGACATTTAACTTGAACATCTCTTTTGTTAAAATAATTGTTAAACATTTGTTGAAAGATAAGCCACGAAATTAAAAGATGCTTACTCCTTGGAAGGAAAGTTATGACCAACTTAGATAGCATATTAAAAAGNAAAGTGAAAGAGGAGAGTGAAAAAGTTGGCTTCAAGCTCAACATTCAGAAAATGAAGATCATGACATCCAGTCCCATCACTTCATGGGAAATAGAAGGGGAAACATTGTAAACAGTGTCAGACTTTATTTTTTTTGGGCTTCACAGTCACTGCAGATGGTGATTGCACCGATGAAATTAAAAGACGCTTACTCTTTGGAAATAAAGTTTTGACCAACCTAGGTAGCATATTCAAAAGCAGAGACATTACTTTGTTGACTAAGTTTCATCTAGTCAAGACTATGGTTTTTCCAGTAGTCATGTTGGATGTGAGAGTTGGATTGTGAAGAAAGCTGAGCACCGAAGAATTGATGCTTTTGAACTGTGGTGTTGGAGAAGACTCTTGAGAGTCCCTTGGACTGCAAAGAGATCCAACCAGTCCATTCTGAAGGAGATCGGCCCTGGGATTTCTTTGGAAGGAATGATGCTAAAGCTGAAACTCCAGTACTTTGGCCACCTTATGCGAAGAGTTAACTCATTGGAAAAGACTCTGATGCTGGGAGGGATTGGGGGCAGGAGGAAAAGGGGATGACCGAGGATGAGACGCTGGATGGCATCACTGTCTCAATGGTCCAAACTTTGAGTGAACTCCGAGTATTGGTGATGGACAGGGAGGCCTGGCATGCTGAGATTCATAGGGTCGCAAAGAGTCAGACACAACTGAGCTACTGAACTGAACTGATATATATATTTGTATATATATTTCAGGGACACTTGTTTCTATACGTTGGGTATTGTAAGCAATGCTGCAGTAAACACGGGGGTCTGGAGATATCTCTTTAAGAATGTAACTTCTTTCCTTCTGATATACCCCCATAAAAAGAATTCCTAGATTATATGGTATTTTTATTTTTATTGTAATTTCTTGAAGCACCTCCACACTGTTTTCTACAGTTGCTACACCAATTTACATTTCCACTAGGTCAAAAAGGTCTCAGCCTGTTCATCACATCCTCAACACATTTGTTATATCTTATTTTGGATAATACTCATTCTAACAGGTATGAAGCACTATCCATTGTGGTTTATATTTGCTTTATCCTGATTATTAGTGACATGAGTATGTCTTCATGTACCAGTCTTTCATTTGTATGTCCTCTTTTAAAAAGTGGTTTTTTAATTCCTCTGCCCATTGATAATTAGACTTTCTGCTATTTTTGCTACTGAGCTGGATGGTTTATATATATATATATATATATGATATTAACCCCTATGAGATATGTGTTGCAAATATTTTCTCATATTACATAGGTTTCCTTTTCATTTTGTAGATGGTTTCCTTTGCTAAGCAGAAGCATTTTAGTTTGATGTAGCCCTACTTATTCCTTTTGATTTTGTTGCCTTTGCTTCTGATGTGAAATTTTAAAAAGTTATTCCTAAGATTAGTGTCAAGGGACTTACCCTCTAGATTTTCTTCTAGTTTTACACTTGCTAATTTTATGTTCAGGTCTTTANATAGGTTTCCTTTTCATTTTGTAGATGGTTTCCTTTGCTAAGCAGAAGCATTTTAGTTTGATGTAGCCCTACTTATTCCTTTTGATTTTGTTGCCTTTGCTTCTGATGTGAAATTTTAAAAAGTTATTCCTAAGATTAGTGTCAAGGGACTTACCCTCTAGATTTTCTTCTAGTTTTACACTTGCTAATTTTATGTTCAGGTCTTTAATCTATGTTCTATTTATTTCTGTTATTAGGGATGCTGCTGCCCAATTTCTCTAAACCATTTATTGATAGATTTATTCCTTCCCTATTATATATTTTGGGTTCTTTTCTGTGAATTATAATGACCATATATGTGTGGGTTTATTCCTGGGCTTTTTAATCTGATACACTGTTAAGGAGGTGGCTTCACTTGTAGCTCAGTCATTAAAAAATCTGCCTGCAATGCAAGAGACCCAGTTTCAATTTCTAGGTTGGGAAGATCCCCTGGAGAAGGAAATGACAATCCACTTCAGTATTCTTGCTGGGAGAGTCCCTGGGACATAGGAGCCTGGCAGGCCCTAGTCCATGGGATTGCAAGAGTCAGACATGACTTTGCCACTAGCCCAACACCACCACCATTGTTAGGAAATTAAATAGTCTTGTTTAAGCTTCAGAAACAAAGCAGAGTAGGTCGCTGGCCCTGCTTCTCACCCCACTGGACACTTCCCTGACTGTGAGTGACTGCTAGTTGTGAATGCAAGACTTGCAACACCATAGATAAGATAAGGGATGAATCTTGAGATTGTTGAGTTCCTGGAGGATGACTGGACAACAAAGCTCTGGGCTTAATAACATTCCAAGTCTTACACATTAACATGAAATCAGAGCTGCTCTTTGCTTACAGACTCATGGTCATATCAATTTGCATCCTGGGATCATAAGTAGGAACCCAAACTAGGATCTTTCACATCTCACCCACAGAGCAGACATGTTGCTTGGAATCTTTTCCCAGTTGGGACTCAAGATGTGCTGTGTCATGGGACTTGCTAGCACTATTTGATTCTGGATGTTGGTCAAAACACAATTTTGTGATGTATGTGCTGCTATTTCTTTTGATCTTAGTATATTAAAAGTAAGCTAGATAATTCTTTAATAAATATTTGATTATTTCTTTGTATATAATGAGTGGCTTACTTTGAACCTGAGATGAAAGTGAAAGCTTTCAACAAAACATCCATTTATCTATGTGTCTGTCTTTATGCCAGTGCCATATTCTTTTGATGACTAGATTTATAGTTTGAAATTAGGAAGCAGGATGCCTCCAACTTTGTTGATCTTGCTGAGGATTACTTTGGGTATTTGAAATCTTTTGGAGTTCCATGCCGCAAGTGCCAGTACTATGTTGACTAAAAGTGGCAAGAGTTGTCCCCCTTGATTAGTTCCTCATCTTAGATAAAAGGCTTTAAACTTTTCACCATTAAATATGGTGTTGCTTGTGGATTTGTTTTACATACACTTTATTTTGCAAAGGTAGGTTGTCTGTATACCTAGTTTGAGAACTTTTATGAATGGGTGTCGAATTTTATCAGAAGCTTTTACTTCATCTTTGAGATGATAGTGTGATTTTTGACTTTTGTTAGTGTGATTTATCACTTTTGTTAGTGTGATTTATCATAATGATTAATTTTCAAATGTTGAGTCATTCCAACATCTGTGAAATAAATCCTGCTTGATTGTGCTGTATAATCCTTTTAATATATTGTTATATTTGGTTTGATAATTATTTTGTTAATGATTTTTATATCCATAATACAGTAGTATTGGTCTGCAGTGTTTCTTATCAAAGTAATGCTGGGGTTCTAAAATAGGTTGGAAATATACCTTCTTCACCAAGATTTTAAGAATTTCTGAAGGGTTGCCATTAATTATTTAAATGTTTCATAAAACTCATCAATTAAACCATCTGGTCAAGTTATTCTTTTGGAAGATTTTGCATATTAATCTTATTGATAGCAATTGGTTTAAAATTTTATTTTATTTTATTTTTCAAAAACAGCATCAACAGGTAGCATGGTTTAAGTATTTCTTCAAGTCTATTAGTTTTTTGGCCAATATTTGCTCATGGTAGTCTCTGCTTATCCTTTATATTGTACAGTCTCATTTGTAATGTCTCCTTTTCATTTCTAATATTATTTGACTTCTTTCTGTTTATTTCCTAATCAGTTCAGTTCAATTCAGTTACTCAGTCATGTTCGACTCTTTGCGACCCCATGAATTGCAGC
Source organism: Neotragus moschatus (assembly GCA_006410615.1). NCBI lineage: Eukaryota > Metazoa > Chordata > Mammalia > Artiodactyla > Bovidae > Neotragus > Neotragus moschatus. The sequence goes on from SJYA01000591.1 coordinate 894,276, forward strand.
ATCCCAGGCCTCCCTGTCCATCACCAACTCCCGGAGTTCATTCAGACTCAACCCNTTTTTTTTTTTTTTGGATGTTAGTTCTAAAAGGTCTTGTAGGTCTCCATAGAATTGTTCAACTTCAGCTTCTTCGTGGAGAAAAGATAGGCTCTTTAACAAATGGTACTGGGAAATAGATTATTATGTTCAGTTGCTTAGTCCTGTCTGATCTTTGTGACCCCATGGATTGCAACAAGCCAAATTTCCCTGTCCTTCACTATCTCCTGGAGTTTATTCAAACTCAAGTCATTTGAGTCAATGATGTCATCCAACCATCTCATCCTCTGTCATCTCCTTCTTCTGCCCTCAATCTTTCCCAGCATCAGGGTCTTTTCCAATTAGTCAACTCTTCGCATCAGGTGGCCAAAGTATTGGAGCTTGAGCTTCAGCAAATGTCCTTCCAAGGACTATTCAGGGTTCATTTCCTTTAGGATTGACTGGTTTGATCTCCTTGTAGTCCAAGGGACTCTCAAGAGTCTTCTCCAGCACTGCAGTTTGAAGCATCAATTCTTTGTCACACAGCCCTCTTTATGGTCCAACACTCACATCCATACATGACTACCGGAAAAAATCATAGCTTTGATTGTATGAACCTTTGTTGGCAAAGTGATATCTCTGCTTTTTAACATGTTGTCTAAGTTGGTCATAGCTTTTCTTCCAAGGAGCAAGCATCTTTTAATCTCATGGCTGCTGTCACTGTCCACAGTGATTTTGAAGCCCCCCAAAATAAAGTCTGTCACTGTTCCCATTGTTTCCCCATTTATTTGCCATGAAGAGATGGGACTGGATGCCATGATATTAGTTTTTTTGAATGTTGAGTTTTAAGCCAGTTTTTGCACTCTCATCTATCACCTTCATCAAGAGGCTCTTTAGTTCCTCTTAATTTTTGGCCATTAGGGTGATGTCATCTGTGTATCTGTGGTTGTTAATATTTCTCTCACCAATCTTGATTTCAGCTTATGATTCATCCAGCCTGGCATTTCACATGATGTACTCTGCATATAAGTTGAAGAAGCAGATTGACAATATACAGCCTTGATGTATTCCTTTCCCAATTTTGAACCAGTCTGTTGTTCCATGTCTCATTCTAACTGTTGCTTCTGGACCTGCATACAGGTTTCTCAGGAGGCAGATAAGGTGGTATGGTATTCCCATATGTTTAAGAATTTTCCACAGTTTTTTGTGAACCTCACAGTCAAAGGCTAATGCAGTCAATGAAGCAGTAGATGTTTCCTGGAATTCCCTTGCTTTCTCTATGACCCAACTGATATTGGCAATTTGATCTCTCAGGCCTCTGCATTTTCTAAATCCAGCTTGTATATCTGGAATTTCTCAGTTCATGTGCTGTTAAAGCCTAGGTTAAAGAATTTTGAGCAGTACCTTGCTAGCATGTGAAATGAGTGCAATTGTGTGGTAGTCTGAACATTCTTTGGTATTGCCCTTCTTACTATTAACTATATAAAAATTCTTTTTTAAAAATATAGAAACAAAAATTGTAATTATATATCAAGACATTAAAGGTAACTTAGAATATTTATGAATAAGTAGGGTACAGCAGAAGTCAGGTGCATGCACTTTAATCCCAGTTCCATTCGTAGTCACACTTACAGAAAAGCCACCTCCAGTGGAAGTTTTTCTATTAAACAATCCATTCACTCTTCAACCCACTGTAATATCACTTGTTAACTTTCTTTCTTCTGAAATTTTGATTATGAAACCATTTATGAATTCCTAATTCCAAATCAGTGAAAGTTTGACCTTGTTATAGCCATACTCTCTTAAATATTTGACACTGTTGACTATTCCTAATTGAAATTCTTTCCTTCTTTGGTTTTTGTGACATTAACTATTCCATAATTTCCTTTTATTTCTCTGGCATTCCTCATTCCTGTTTATGCATTCACTTTCCTTTGACCTACGTTTAAATATTAATGTTATCCAGAGTTTTATCCTCAGGTTTATCTTCCTCTTTGTAGATTCTTCCTGGAGGAGGATATCCAATGCTTGCTTTCAGCTGCTACTTGACTACTAAAGATATCCAGTCACATTCTGTGCTCTCAATTCATATAGCCAAAGCACATTCAACATCTAGTCATGAACATTTTTTAACTGAACTCATGACCTCCTTCATACCCCACAACAAAATAGTTCTGGATCTCTTTGTTTCATTTTATGTTTAGTGTTTGTATGGGGGTCAAAAATATGTGTTGAATGAATGAAATTACATACTTTTAAAGGTGTTTGTTCAGTCTGGAAAGTGAGTAATGATTGTCAGATTTTCTTTAATTGCAAATACCTCTTTAGAGCAATAAATTCTCGTGGACTTAAAGGATTATTTATATATTTAATCAAAATGAGCAGGTATTTCTTCTCAGAATAGTTTAAAGTAAAATTATTAAGAGGAAACTATCTTTAGCCTCATTTTTGGTCTTCTCTGAAATTTAGACTTTTCTTTTATTGTTTCCATATCCAGAAGCACAAATGTTGTCAAAAGATCAGTTAATCATTATGATAAGGTATACTATTTAGTTATTGCCATAATTCTGTTGCATAGCAAATTACCCAGAAATATAAAATAATTTTCCTTAGTCAACTTTCTGCAGATTTGTTGGAGTAGTCTTATTGTGCCTGAGTTGAAACTGGTTTGGTTGCAAGATGAGGTTGAGCTCAGGTCTGTTCCACATGGTTTTATTCCTCCCTGGACTAGTATGCTGATCAGGGTTTATTAGTGTCATGGAAATATGCTATGTTTGAGGTGATACATAGAGTATCTGAGTGTGGGGAGAAGGACATTTCTTAATGTTGATTTAGACACCCTTTACAGAGGAGGTGGCATTTGACATTGAAGGAAAGGAAATTAAAATTAGTCAATCAGAGAATGAGGGAAGAACTTTCCAATTATTGATAATGAGGTATAAGATTGTTTATATTAGTTTATAATGATTTATTACATTATCTGAGACAAAGTTTGAGTTTTAGCAGAAAAAGCACAGAAACCGAAATGCCAACATAGAAAAATGCATGTGTGTGCTTAGTCACTCAATTATGTCTGACTCTTTGTGACCAATTGGACTGTAACTCACCAGGTCCTTCTGTTCATGAGATTTTTCAGTTAAGAATGCTGGAGTGGTTGCCATTTCCATCTCCAGGGGATCTTCCCAATCCAGGGACTGAACCCACATCTGCTGTGTTTCTTGCATTGCAGGTGGGTTCTGTACCTGCTGAACCATCAAGGAAGCCCATAAGCGAAGTGACTACTACAGAATTTGACAAACTCAGGCAAGGAGGCCCTCCTGGCATTAAGATAATGCATGTTAGAAAGGTGGTAGAACATTGAATCAAAAGACACTCGATAGCAAACAGTTTCACTAAATCTTACTGATGTGTTTAGTTTAACCTGAATATAGTTCTTCAAAAATTTGAACAATTGATTTAAAATTGGGAAATTTTACATAAAGATCCAAATCTTTGACAATGCTGTTTATATTTCAACATGAAAAGAGTTGTCTAGAGCTGTATGGTGGGTCCTTTGTTAAAAGGGATGTATATTTTTCAAATTAGTTCCAACTCCATGGAGTCTCTTTTACCCAGAAATGGATTGTCAGTTGCTATTTATCATTAAGCCTGGGCTATTTGTTTGTTTGTTTGTTTTAATAAAAGGGAATATTTATCTGTACCCTATCAAAAATAGATGAATAAAAGATATACAAAAAGAGACACATGTTTCAAGAAAAATGAGATGAAGTATATTTGAAAGGACTATTTCTTTGTTAATATTCAAGTAAGATGCTATTTTAGAAGATGATGATAATAAGCCATTGATAAGAGGCTTTCCAAAAGTTGTGACCCTAGTTTCATGTTATCTGCTGGTGCTGTTGCATCAATCCTGTATCTAATCCTCACAATAATTTATCACAATTCAAAGTCAAAAAATGCCCAGAAATTAGCCAACCCAAACTCTGAAAATCTCAAACCTAATTTAAAAATAATATGATTATCCTCTTTGAGTCCACCTTCCTCCTAAAAGTTGCCGGTGTTGAATTTGTAGTCTATTCAAACATAGAAACTCAGTATGGACTGTTTTAGGCAAGGCTATCCTGACAGTCATCTTTTGTTGTTTCTTATAGCATCAGGGTCATGGACATGAGAAATACTGGTTTCTGAGGAAACACATTGTACAATCATCCTAGTAGAAAACAAAGAAATATCTCAAATTGAGCCAAATATCATTTTACTATCCCAAGAGCTGTGTACTCTCAAGAAGTATATGAACTAACATAGCTTCCTTCATTCTAATTGAAAAAATTTGCTCATGGGGAGCAAATATATTCACTTATCTCCAGAGGTATGTTGCTGGTTTTCTTCCTCTTTGTCAGACTTGAACAGTAAGCTGTCCCTGGAGTGGTTGACTAAGGGGAGAANTCTCAAGAAGTATATGAACTAACATAGCTTCCTTCATTCTAATTGAAAAAATTTGCTCATGGGGAGCAAATATATTCACTTATCTCCAGAGGTATGTTGCTGGTTTTCTTCCTCTTTGTCAGACTTGAACAGTAAGCTGTCCCTGGAGTGGTTGACTAAGGGGAGAAGAAAGCTAAGAGCCAGCCTTTGCCATCCAGGGATGGCCTCTTCATCCCCATACTGGCAAAAGTTTGATAGGCCTTCATTTATTTCTTCAATTTGGGCCGGGCCCAGGAATAGATCTGACTCTGCTATCCACTTTATTTTGCTTACTCCAAGACACTAATGCTGGGAAAGATTGAAGGCAGGAAGAGAAGGAGATGACAGAGGAAGAGATGGTTGAGTGGTATCACTGACTCAGTGGACATGAGTTTGAGCAAGCTCCAGGAGATGATGAAGGCCAGGGAAGCCTGGCATGCTGCAGTTCAAGGGGTCGCAAAGAGTAGGACGTGACTGAGCAAGAGAACAACAACAACCTCTGACCTCATAGGCCAAGGTCTACAAGCTGGCCCTCCATTATATAAAAGAAATATAAAATTCAAGCAAGAGTTCAAGGCAGGTGGGAGCCATAGATTTTGATGAATCCAGGGACATGGATAAAATGTTGATATGTAAACACAGTAGGTCTGAAAAGTTAACCTTTGAAATTTGAGGAATAATAGTAGGAAAGGAGGCAAAGCATTATCTTCAATTCCAGAAAGACTTAAAATGAAATAAGAAAACATTTAAGAGCTAAAACTCACAGTATTGATATTCTTTAGTAAAAATTAGGTGCATATTTGCTATTGGTCTCTTTAGTGTTGAAGAGAATTGGAAAACTAGAATCACAGAGGGTCAACTATGTTCTTTCATTTTAAAACCTTTTATTTTCATACTAAGATGTCTAATGAACCAGTCATTTTAGGCTTTTACTTTTTTGGTTACTGTTGAAACCTGACTAGTTTTTTAAAAATAATATTTAAGAGAAATCTAATTTACTTTATACTTTATTAGCTTTATAAAAAGCATTATTGGGAAATTGTAGCAAGAAAATGAAAATATAAGAAAATAAGTTTAAAAAATTTAACTATGGTTTAAAATACGAAAATGTTTATAACTAAGCTTAAATGGGGCTAGGAATTATTGAAAGCACTTTAAAGTAATTTGAGAATTTTCATTTAAGTGGAATAAAGTAAATAAACTGAACTCAAATATAAACTTAAAGAAAACTCTAAACTTAAAAACATAAAAATGAACTAAGTTTTATAATTATAAATTTAATTAGTTGATTTTTTAACGATTAAACTTCAGGATATTCATTTGTGTTAATGAAAACCACCCATGAGGGTAAAAAGCAAAACTAAAAGTAAAAAATTCCACAAAACTACTTTCAATATTAGGAACCAAACAGACAACTATCAGGGATAGAAGGTTTGAATATAATTTTATAAGACTCAGCTTTGGGCAGGGAGTTTTCATATTCTCCCCTCTCCAGACCGATATTAAGTCCAAAGTTGGCAATAAATATTACTGGTAAATGTAGCTAAGTTCTATAAAGACTTTCAGTTCAATTCAGTTCAGTTGCTCAGTCCTGTCCGACTCTTTGCGACCCCATGAATCGCAGCACGCCAGGGCTCCCTGTCCATCACCAGCTCCCAGAGTTCAACTCAGACTCACATCCATCGAGTCAGTGATGCCATCCAGCCATCTCATCCTCTGTTGTCCCCTTCTCCTCCTGCCCTTAATCCCTCTCAGCATCAGAGTCTTTTCCAATGAGTCAACTCTTCGCATCAGGTGGCCAAAGAGCTGGAGCTTCAGCTTTAGCATCATTCCCNTCTTTTGCCTTGGTTCCATTAATTTAGCTAAAAAACTGACAGGCATGGAGGAAAAATAGGAATAAATAGAAATAAAGCAGATGGCATTATTGTCCTCGTCACTATAAAGAAAATAAACTGAAATAAAAGCAAGATGAAAGATAAAAGTAACATACTTTTCACTTGTAAAGTCATTGAAATAATGAAAACAATCTCTTCATTGTTAGAGATTTTCACCTTTTATCAGTTTAGGTTGTCACTAAAATATTTTTATGCCTAAATCTAATTATGCCAGGGGGAGAGTACTATTTTCAGTATGCCATATTTAATTCGCTAAAATGTCTCTGTTCAGTAAGGCCCTGAAGGGATGAATGATAGTCTGGCAGATTTTCAATAAATAATGACAATTTATCAGTAAAGAGGCTTATTTTCAAGAGATGAATAGCTAGATACATCTGTAATATTAATTTCGAAATCCTGAAGACAAAATAGCATTGACAGAAATCATGACATATGAAGGACAAACTAATTTGGGTGGGAGCCAGAGTGTGGGAGCAGTGCAAAGATATATTTTAATTTAGACATGTTGCTTTTGAAGTGACATGGCACATCTAAGGAGAGACAGATATTAAGCAGGTAGCTAGAAATACAGGTTTGGAGATTAAGGGGGAAAGGTCAGGTTCACTTGAACAGAATTGTCTGCATTCACCAGGTTAGTCTCTCCTGGGTTAGGTAATGTGTCTAGCACATTACAGAAAAAGGGAATCGAGGAGGTGTCAAGTAGGCAGTGTGGTCTTTTGGAAGAATTTATGTTCAGAGTGATAGTTCCATCAGTAGCTGTTTGACCTTGAATAAATCTCTCTGAACTTCAATTTTCCCTGTGATTAAAAATGAGAATATCAAAACCTATCAATGCTCTGTATAGAGTGATTTAGATCAAACAGGATAAATGTAAAAGTATTTCATAAATTTAAAGGTGCAATTCAAATATATCATTATCATTACAATAAAGTATGTATGGATATTTGAACTATTTAAGTGTGAAAGAGAAGATATAAATTATTCACTCACTAAATAAACATATGTTGTGTAAGATACTAAATTAGTGCTGGAAAGTGGAATATAAACAAGACATGATTTCTTTCCTCTCATGCCCATAAGTCCTATCAAGAAAAATAACTTATGGGCATGTGTCAAACACCAGCAGACAGAAGAGTAAGTAAAGGATATTATAAGTGAACAAATGAATGGATACATAAATAGATGCACAAAAGAGAAGCATCTAATCCAAATTCAGTTTCAAAAAAACCTTCTTGGAAGAATCTGCCTTAAAGCATGTTAAATTGTTCTTAAGATAGAGAATGGCTGATGGAAAGCAAAAAATCCAAAGATCAGGCAACGTTAAGGGAAAGTGTTGAACATAAAATGCCTGAGGGCAGTTGGCAAGAAATAAGACTAGGGTAGAGAGGAGGATGAGGTGGTGGTCAGATAACCTATGTCATGCTAAGTTACCTGATTATTATGATGAGATAATAGTTTTAAGAGGAGGAATAGAATAGGTTTGCCTTTTAGATAGAGCCCTCCGGTAGTGATGTAGAAGTCTGATTAAAGGAAAAGAAATTGGAATCTGGAAATTATAGCAATAGAACAGCGATAGATACTGGAGGCTTGAATTAACTTCAAAATTAATTTGGATTTAAAATATTGGAAACTGATTGAAGAGTGAAAGAGAGGGAGGAAAGAAAAATGTCTTCTTGGGGTCTAAATAGTTGGCTGTACCAACTGCTGAGATGGAAAATGTTAGAGAAGAGCAAGTGCAAGAGAAAAGAAAATTTTTGTTTGGGTATTTTGAGTTAAGTGGTATCTACGTGATGTTTAGGCAAACTTAACAAAAAGTTGGATATCTGAGCCTGAAACCCAGTGGATAGAACCTTTTATGAGAGAGTTTGGGGCTAGAGATTTAGATTTGAAAAGCAGCAATAGATGAAAATATTAGATAGATAGGTAGATAGATAGATGAGAGACAGGTACATGGACAGATAGATTTAAACGAATGCTTAGTTAATTATATCCATAGTGCCTAGATTTGTTCCCGGGACTTGACAGTATTTCAATGAATAAATATAAGAAAATTTAAAGCCTTGAAAATAGATGCATATACTCAGAGAAAAACAGACAGTGAGAATGAACATGGCAAAAGTGGGTTGAGGTGGACAAACAGCAATATTTAAGGTGTCAGCAAAGGGTACTCAGAGGATAAAGAATAGAAATATACAGAGGTATGAATATAACTGAGTAAAGGTTGATATTACAAAAATCAAGAAAGAATAAAATTTAGGGAAACAAGAGTTCTACTCTACTGTTGCCCATCATATGACATTGATAGAGGTATCAATTGTGTGCTAAAGCAGAGGCAGAACTGGAAGGGGTTAATTGGCTCTTGTCTGAAATTTGATTTATGGATGCTGAATCTGAAGTATAAGTCCTTATGCCTGTCACTGGGAACTCTCTCCATATGGAGAAAGTGTTCAACAAAAGAGACACAGATGTATAGAACAGTCTTTTGGACTCTGTGGGAGAGGGAGAGGATGGGATGATTTGGGAGAATGGCATTGAAAGATGTATAATATCATATAAGAAATGAATCTCCAGTCTAGGTTCGATGCAGGATACAGGATGCTTGGGGCTGGTGCACTGGGATGACCCAGAGGGATAGTATGGGGAGGGAGGTTCAGAATTGGGAACACGTGTACACCGGTGGTGGATTCATGTTGATGTATGGCAAAACCAATACAATATTGTAAAGTAATTAGCCTCCAATTAAAATAAATAAAATTAAATTAAAAAAAGAAAATGAAGTATTTCTGTATTTGTTTCTTTCTAATACTCTCCACACATCAACTTGTTATTTTTTAAAACTTAAACTAACATAATTCCTTCCCTGCTCAGAAGTTTCTAATGGCTCCTATTGTACTTATCCTAGCCTATTATCTTCATGAAATTTTGGCTTCTGTCAGTTTCTCTAGCCTTATTCTGTTCCTTATTCCCCTTTGTTTTATATACTAAAAATCCTTTCCTGATTTAGGTTCTCTTTAACATGATTCTTTTCTCCATTCAGTTTGGAATGTTCCTTCATTCATAAAATGTTTTTTTCTTATCTTTTAAGTCTAGCTTAAATGGCATCTCTTAAAATATGTCTCTTAGGGAAAAAAAAAAATCCAAAACAGTTTCCCCCTATTTAATCTTTTATCACTTCACTCTCTTTTCATTAGATTTGTTATAGTTTGTAATCGTATTGTTGACTGGTTATTATTATTTCTTCTTCTTTTTTCTGTTTATATATTCCTTTTTTTGCCTTCTTCCTTGATTTATCATTTATTTTTATTTTTTAATATTTATTTGGTGTCTTAATTGCCACCCATGGGATCAGCAATCTTTGCTCTGGAATGGGGGATCATTTATTACATATATTTACTACAGAATTATAATCTCCAGAAGGAAGGGATCATATTTCTGTGTTTGCTTTTTCATACCCAATGCCTAGCTTAACAAGTAGAAATAAGTAATAATGCCTACTTACTTAACTAGATTTATAATTCATTTATCTCTTTAGACATGGCTTTAGGATACACAGAAAAGATGTTTAAATTGCTATTTTTAAAATATGCCATTAAGCACATAATAAAACTGCCTGACACACTGTTTTAGATGTTTAAAGAATTAGGATGTGACCATTTTAAAAATAAGTGATTTGAAAGCAACATTAATTATGGGAATTAGTTACTGGGATCTGAGATGTAAAACAAAACAAAAGAAGACTATTTCTTGTAAGGCATAGAATTGTGCAATTGAAATACATTATATTTTAATATTTCATCTGTACCTTCTATTTAGAAACTTTCTAGGCTCCTAATATGGGGCTTCATATTATATTTTATATATGTGTTTTGTAAGGCATAGAACTGTGTGATTGAACTGTGTGATTGAAATACAAATATAGTTTAATGTTTCATCTGCTCCTCCTACTTAGAAACTTTCCAGGCTCCTAATATAGGTGGCACAGATGGCAAAGAACCCACTTGCCAATGCAGGAGACATGAGTCTGGTCCCTGGGTCAGGAAGATCCCCTTGAGGAGGGCATGGCAACCCACTCCAGTATCCTTGCCTGGAGAATTCCATGGACAAAAGAGTCTGGCAGGCTGCATGCAGTCCATAGGATCGCAAGAGTCTTACACAGGCTCCTGCTAGAATGTACAACCAGAAACTCTCACATTCTTTGAAGTCATACATTTATGAGATAATGTAACTTCGTGAATTTACCAGATATTCACTATTTTACTTTGGCTCTTTCCTCTCACTGAGGTAATCCTTCTCGCACTGTAATATATCTCTCTTAATAACCTCAATAATTCCAATTCAGCAAATCTTTAATGGATATCTATTATGGGCTGAGAATATTTTAGTGTTGAGATCACACGTTAAAATAGTAACTGTGGTCAAGGTATTTAGCATCTGTTTCAGGAAAACTACAAAACAAAAGTGAACTTAAGTGTCAGCTGGTCTGATATAGATTAAAAGAATAAAAAATATGTTATAGCAGCCAAGGAAGCTACATCTTCAAAAAGGTGGCTAAGATGGGACAAATCAGAGAACGTGGAAGAAGAATGGCATTCTGTGGTGAAAAAAAAAAAAATTAGAAATCTTTGAAGGAATATTGCCCCTGGAACATACATGCAAAGCAGTGCTGCTGACCATAATAGAGCAGAGATGTGCCCACTAGCTCTAAAGCAAAAGCAAAATAGTGTCCTTGCCTCAGGTGGGAAAATACCATTGTGAATGAATAAATGATGGTAGTCATAGATTTTCTGTTTGAGTAAATGATGGATGAATTACTCAATAAGCAGCCTGTCTGTAGAAAAAGTCTGGTTTCTTATCACATAGCCTCCATACAGAGAGGCAAGTATTTGCATAGAAATGAATTGATTTGGGAAAGGGCAGAAGAGAAGCAATAGAGAGAGAAATTGGAGCTGGTAAGAGAGTGCAGAGCAAAATATCCTTATGGGTTTGTTTAATAACAGTCAATTCCACTTATGGTATGTAATTCCTTTGGTAATTTAACTCACGTGGTCACCTCACATCCATGTCATTTTAGATAAGGAGGAGAAAATATGATTTTAAAAGAGGAGTAATAACTATTTTATATCCATACATCACTCATCACACGAAGTCTTAATAGAAAAGTTACATATATCGTCATTTGAAAATAAGTAGCTAAGCATTTTTAGAAAGTTACATTTTACATGGGTAACTACCCCAAAGCTTTCTTCCCCTACCTTTCACCCTTAAATAAACAAATTTAACACGTATTTGTTATTACGTCTAAGAAAATATTACCTAACAATTTCAAGAAATTCAATTAATTTCAACAAAAACAAAATTGGAAGGCTGAGATAAAATTAAATATTTTCTTACTATAAGATCCTTTGATTTTTAAAACCATGTACATTGTGAATATTTAGGAAGTGGTATATTATCAAAATTTTTTTCAAACTTCTAGATTTCAGGACATTTTGAGAAAATTCTTAAAGAGCTAGTGCTCTCAAGAATGTAAAACTGAATCTATTACATTAGGGAAAAGTTAGTTAGAAGCTAAAAAATTCTAAACAGTTTCAACCATGCAGGTAATCACTGCTTGAATAAAAATTAACATAGAATAATCCCAAATGTAAATATTTTTTAAAGAGATTTAATACAGAAATGTTCTTTTTATGAACCCTGAAGTATTTTAAAACCTTTAAGGTGGGTAGTATATAATAGTGATTAAGAACAAGGCTTTAGTATCAGTTGCATTTGAATTCCAAGTTTACCAATAGCTGAAGGTATGACATTTTTCTCAAAGTATTTATTAAAATGACTGTAAAATCAAGCCAATAACAACTCCTTCTAGAACATGTGAAGATTAAATAAGTATGTATCAATACTATACATACTAACTAGTAAAAAAAAAACTATATCCTGTTTTTCTTATATTGAAATGTGTTATTATATATTAAGGATATATGGTTTCATACCTATAAATTTAATCAATAAAAGTTAGCCACTAACAATTAAAAGTCAGTCTGAAAAAACAGCATAGACTGAAATTACTCAAGACCTTCTCTGTTGCATTGTTTACTGTATTGTAAATTAAGGAAGCATCTGCTCCAAGGAGAGGGTGAAGAGTGAATTACTGGAGTATCAAAATCATTTTGTAGTAAAATAGCTCATTCATTGAGCAATCCCAAAGCATAAATATGATGTTTAATGGCATTTTAAAAACTTTTTTAATATCTCAAGTCCACCTTTAGAAATCTATCATGTTATTTACATAAAAGAATTTCTAATATCTTACCATGTCTTACTGGGAGCACTGTTCTATAATTAGTTACAAGTGTATCAAACACTTAGCTTGCCAGTAACAATACAAGGACTGTTTTATTACAGTGAAGAAATTTCAAGGTAAATATTATATTTATATTACAAAACTATCTAAGTCTTGAGCAGACAGATACACACTTAAAACAGCATCGAATAAAATATATAATAAAAGAAACTAGAGCTTCCCTGATGGCTCAGCTGGTAAATATCGGCCTGCAATGAGGGAGACCTGGGTTTGATATCTGAATTGAAAAGATGCCCTGGAGTAGGGAACTGCTATCCACTCCAGTATTCTGGCCTGGAGAATTCCATGGACTCTATAGTCCATGGGGTCACAAACAGTTGGACATGACTGAGCAACTTTCATTTTCACACTGAACTAAATAAAACATTTGATATTTGTTAATCTTAATTGTTAATCTTTCAAGTCATAGGGACTACAGGCACACTCATATGATCTCAGTAAATCATGAATTCTTTAAAGATACAAAGGAGTAAAACTTTCATCTTAGCTACTAAGAGCAGAATGCTACTCATGAATGCAATGGCAGTCCTAATAACCTAACAGCAACTCCGTGTTTGTTGTCTGTAGAGATAATATAATCTATGTTCATATTCTAATATTCTTACATTTTCTTTTGATTCTTTGAAAGTGAAAGTGAAGTCACTCAGTCATGTCCGACTCTTTGCGACCCCATGGACTGCAGCTTCCCAGCTCCATCCATGGGATTTTCTGGGCAAAGGTACTGGAGTGGGTTGCCATTTCCTCCTCTAAGCCACACAATGGATTCTTTGTGACTCACTAATACCCCAGTAAAAGGTATGATTGTTTTGACCATTCACAGTCTTATTACAGCATTAAGCAGAACTCTCAAAATGGTCAGTCAATTCCTTGATCACATAGCTATTATATTTGTGAGTACTAAGTCACTTCAGTCATGTCCGAATCTTTGCAACCCTATGAACTGTAGCCCACCAGGCTCTTCTGTCCATGGAACTCTCCAGGCAAGAATACTAGAATGGATTTTCATGCTCTCCTCCAGGTATTTTCCCAACTCCAAGATGAAACTGGCATCTCTTAAGTCTCCCACATTGGCAAATGGGTTCTTCACCACTAGCCCACCTGGGAAACCCAACATAGTAATTAAGAATGCAATTTGTGATGACCACTTTTCCATGACAGGTTTTACAGTGGGGATAAAATAGACATGACTACTGCATCATGGAATTGTCTAGTAGTTCAAGCAGGCAGCTGAGAAGGGTGATAGCATTATGAGACATAGTGCAGGGTGCAAGATAAACCATGGAGAAAACAGGCTTGCTAAATACTCAGGGAGTCTGCAGTTTATCTTCAGTGTGCATAATTTGATTATTAATAATAATTATGATATTATTGTAGGATAAATGTCTATTGCCTTGGGTAATAAAATATAAAATAGCAGCATGTATCTGAAATATAAAATTGAAAATTATTAATGTGCACACGCTAGTAAAGTAATGCTCAAAATTCTCCAAGCCAGGCTTCAGCAATACGTGAACTGTGAACTTCCAGACGTTCAAGATGGCTTTAGAAAAGGCAGAGGGACCAGAGATCAATTGCCAACATCTATTGGGTTATTGAAAAAGCAAGAGAGTTCCAGAAAAACATCTATTTCTGCTTCATTGACTATGAGGCAGAGGGACCAGAGATCAATTGCCAGCATCTGTTGGGTCATTGAAAAAGCAAGGGAGTTCCAGAAAAACATCTATTTCTGCTTCATTGACTATGCCAAAGCCTTTGATTGTGTGGATCACAATAAACTGTGGAAAATCCTGAAAGAGATGGAAATATCAGACCACCTGACCTACCTCTTGAGAAACCTTATGCAGGTCAGAAAGCAACAGTTAGAACTGGACATGGAACAACAGACTGGTTCCAAATAGGAAAAGGAGTATGTCAAGGCTGTATATTGTCACCCTGCTTATTTAACTTCTATGCAGAGTATATCATAAGAAATGCTGGGCTGGAAGAAGCACAAGCTGGAATCAAGATTGCCAGGAGAAATCTCAATAACCTCAGATATGCAGATGACATCACCCTTATGGCAGAAAGTGAGGAAGAACTAAAGAGCCTCTTGAGGAAAGTGAGAGTGAAAAAGTTGGCTTAAAGCTCAACATTCAGAAAACTAAGATCATGGCATCCAGTCCCATCACTTCATGGCAAATAGATGGGGAAACAGTGGAAACAGTGGCTGACTTTATTTTTCTGGGCTCCAAAATCACTGCAGATGGTGACTTCAGCCATGAAATTAAGAGACGCCTACTCCTTGGAAGGAGAGTTATGACCAACCTAGACAGTATATTGAAAAGCTGAGACATTACTTTGTCAACAAAGGTCTGTCTAGTCAAGGCTATGGTTTATCCAGTAATCATGTACGGATATAAAGTTTGGACTATAAAGAGGGCTGAGTGCCGAAGAATTGATGCTTTTGAACAGTTGTGTTGGAGAAGACTCTTGAGAGTCCCTTGGACTACAAGGAGATCCAACCCAGTCCATCCTAATGGAAATCTGTCCTGGATGTTCATTGGAAGGACTGATGGTAAAGCTGAAACTCCAGTATTCTGGCCACCATGCAAAGAGCTGACTCATTTGAAAAGATCCTGATGCTGGGAGGGATTGTGGGCAGGAGGAGAAGGGGATGACAGAGGATGAGTTGGTTAGATGGCATCACTGACTCAATGGATTTGTGTTTGGGTAAACTCCGGGAGGTGGTGATGGACCAGGAGGCCTGGCGTGTTGTGGTTCATGGGGTTGCAAAGAGTCAACTGAAGTGAATGAATGAATAGATGAATGAATGTCGGTTTGCATTAATTGGATTATTTGGTTATATCCCATCAAAAAAATTTTTGGTTTTCCCCTCACTTCTTCAGTGACACTTCTCTCACTATTTTCCTTATAGATATTAAGCTCCAGGAAAATGGCTATATATGAATCACGTCATTTTTCTAGTTGTTTCAAGGCAGAGAAAAGTCTTACAAAATTTTCCAAGATAGGAACTAATAACTAAAACAAGACACAAGAGCTATCTTGGGGAGATATCTGTTGCAACATCAGGCTGCTTTCCTAACACCTTACCTTATCTCCCACAATATACTACTTTTTACAAAGAAGTCTCCATCTCATTATTTGATACTACTAATTTTTTTCCATTTTTTTTCTTAGTTTTATCTTTTGTCTTTTCCTTCTCTCCTGATATTTCTTTTTCTTTCATTCACACATGCCATGTCACTGCTAGATCATTGCTTGATGTTCTACCAATTTCTTTTGGGATGATATTTATAACATAGTAAAATTATTACCAATAGTACTTATCTATAAATTTAATAAATATTCCATTCAATAAATACGCACTATGCACCTTAAATATGTTAGATGCTGATTTAAGTGCTTGGATACAGCAACTACAATAAAATTAAAACAGACAAATATTCTTATTCTCTTGGCCTTTACATTCTAGTGGGCAAAATTCAGTCTACAGACATTAACATGAAATTTATGTAATCAATATTATCTTGTGTCAACAGTATTATATGAGTCTGTTGATTAACACAAATCAACATAATTTAGTTCTAATTTAGTAGAAAGTGATATGCAAAAATTTTTCAGTGCCACTACTCACAGGATTATCGCCTATGATTTTTGTAGATGGGGACACAATAATTTATGATTCTTCATAAGGCTTTCTTGATTGTCACCCACTATGACATACATATAAATAAGAATTTATCATAATGTCTCAATTGATGTTAAAAGAAAATAACCAACTCAGCAAAGTTGTCCTTGCCTGTTCATCAGAAAAAGGTATTAAATTTGCCTTTTCCTAAACTTCATAATCTTCCCTTTTCTTTCAGACATTTTCACATATAATGGTCCTAGTCTCTGCTTTACATTTGTTAATTCAAATCACCTGCACCTGCCTGTGCAACATTTCAGTTTTTTTAAATCTTCTTCATAAATTTAGTTTTCTAAATTTGTTTCCAAGATTTAACCAAAAGTGGCTAGCACATTGCCTCACTCATAACAGCCCAAAATCAGTGAACAAGAAAATATTTGGCATTTAAAGACATCTGTTAAATGTCAATCTAAAGCTGACATTTAAGGGGTTTTTTAGCTTCACATTAAAGGTAGTTTTTAAGCTTTCAACTTAAAAAACTTTCAACTAAGTTTTTTAACTTATGTTTTAATTGAGCTTATTATAGAGTGAATTATTCTTCCCTAAATTCATATTTGAAGTCCTAATCCCCAATACAATTGTATTTTGAAATAGAACCTTTAAAGACATATTCAGAATTAAATCAGGTCATAAGGATGGGGTTCTAATTCAAAAGAACTCATGTCCTTGTAAGAAGAGAAAAAGACACCAAGAGTGTGAGTGCACAGTGGAAAGGTCCTGTGAAGACACAGTAAAAAGTAAGCTTGCAACAAGTTAAGGAAGTAAAACATTACTGGAAACCAACACTGATACCACCTTGATGTTTCACTTCCAGGCTCCAGAACAGTGAGAAATAAATTTTTGTTTGAATCACCCAGCATATGATATTTTGTTATGGCATCCCATGCAGACTAATTCAAAGTTTTTATTTTAAATTTACTTAAAAGTAACATTACATAAGCATTAGAGAAGCCTTTTTTTTTTTTTTCCCCTCCAGCAAAAAGCTTATAGACTTTAGGATAGTTGAAGATGTAAACCAATGTCCCTGGGTGTTAATTCGCTTTCTTTTCTGAACTTAGAATTTATCTATAAATATTCTTTGTGGATAGAATGGAGACAATTGTTAAACCCATTGAAATGAGGGTCTCTCTAGCTGCTCCCTGACAAGTAGTTTAGGTACACATCATCCCTTGATGTCCAGTCAGTTATGTCAGGATACTCCCTGAAGCCCTCCATTCTAGTGGTAGTGGTACTACTGATACTCACTTTACAAGGAGTAGAGGGCTTCTCCTTCTATCACTGCTGCTCCTTTTCCAGGGGATTGAACCCATGTCTCCTGCATTGGCAGGCAGTTTCTTTTCCACTGAGCTATCTGTGAAGCCCTCTATCTCTGCTGAGTTTTTAAATAGTGTATTTACTTATTTATTTATTTAATAGCAGACATGTATTTTTCATGGTCTGGAAGCTGAAAATCCAAGATTAATGTGCCAGTTGATTCAGTTCCCTGGTGAAGGCTCTCTTTTTGACTTGGAGATGGTTGCATCCACATGACAGAGAGAAGGAGAGCTCTGGTCTCTCTTCCAATTCTTTCTCACTTTTGTTTCAGTTTTATTAAGGCATAATCAACAATTAAAAACAAAATTAGTGGCACTAGTGGTAAAGAACTGGCCTGCCATTTACAATGTAAGAAGTGCAGGTTTGACCCCTGGGTCAGGAAGGTCTAGAGAAGGCAGTCATGGCAACCCGTACTCCAGTATTCTCACCTGGAGAATCCCACTGACAGAATCCCTGGTGGGCTATGGTCCATACGTTCGCAAAGAGTTGGACAGGACTGAAGTGACTTAGCACGCACTGCACTCACGCACACAAAGAATACAACTTGAGGATTTGATTTGTGTATACACTGTGAGATAATCATCACAAGCAAGGTAATTAATACATCCATTCAGTTCAGTTCAGTTGAGTTCAGTTCAGTTGCTCGGTCATGTCCAACTCTTTGCAACCCCATGAACCGCAGCAAGCCAGGCCTCTCTATCCATCACCAACTGCCAGAGTCTACCCAAACCCATGTCTGTTGAGTTAGTGATGCCATCCAACCATCCCATCCTCTGTCGTCCCCTCTCCTCCTGCCCTCAATCCTTCCCAGCATCAGGGTCTTTTCAAATGGTCAGCTCTTCACATCGGGTGGCCAAAGTATTGGAGTTTCAGCTTCAATATCAGTCTTTCCAATAAACACCCAGGACTGGTCTCCTTTAGGATGGACTGGTTGGATCTCCTTGCAGTCCAAGGGAGTCTCAAGAGTCTTTTCCAACACCACAGTTCAAAAGCATCAATTCTTTGGCGCTCAGCTTTCTTTATAGTCCATACATGACTACTGGAAAAACCATAGCCTTGACTAGACGGACCTTTGTTGACAAAGTAATGTCTCTGCTTTTTAATTACCTCAGGCAATTACCCGTTTCATTCTTTGTGTGCATGTGATGGGAAGACTTAAGATTTACCCTCTTAGCAAATTTCATTTATGCAATACAGTATCATTAATTACAGTCACACTTTTGCAGATTAGATTTCCAGAACTTATTCAATTTGTGTAACTAAAACTTTGTACTTTCTGACTAGCATTCGCCACAACTCTCACCCTTCTTCTGCTTCAGCAACCACCATTCTACTCTTTGCTTCTCTAAGTTTGACTCTTTTTGGAATCCTTGTTTAAGTGAGATCATGTATTTTTAAGTATGAGATATCTAAAATAGTCAAATTTATTGAAACATAAAGTAGAATGTTGTTTGTAAAGGACTCAGGGAGGAGGAAATGAGAATCATTTAGTGGGTATAAAGTTTCCGTTTTGTAAGATGAAAAGTTTTGGAGATCTGTTGCATAATCACGTGAATATTTCTCACAATATTGATTTACTATTTTTTTAAACTCATTTTTTTTAAATTTAATATGCTCCTGATAGTTCTGAAGATTTGTTATATATTAAAGAAGTTTGGAATTTGGAGGATTGAGATGTTATATCCCTGACAGCTTCCTACTTTATCAAAATGTAGAAGGTATAAATGTGTAGCTAGTGTAGCCTCCTGACAACAGAGGATCTGTTATGAACCTTCCCTATTCTATCACTACCCTCCTACCACTGTTTCTTTTTAACACTTTCTCCTCTCTTATATAATGAAATCTCTTGTAAAAAAAAAAATACCTTAATGTATTTTCATATTTTCCCAATGAAGAGAGAAGGATTATTTCAGTCCACTGGGTTATCCAGGAAGATGTTTGTGTGGGTGTGTGTGCATGCATATGAGTGCACAAGTTATAAGCTATGATGTCATGGATGAAGAGATTTGTGGAGATACAAGAAAGACAAGTTATTTGATTTACTATCAAAGCTACCTTTATTCTGGTCCATCAAAAGTCAAAAATATCTAATCAAGCATAGGTGTAATTCCTTCCCAAGTATATAATTTTGTTTCCCTGAAAAATCATATTCCTATGATTAAAGTAACATTTGCTTTATTTCTTGTGATTCTGGCCTTATACCAGGAAAGCAGCACTCATCTCTCTTTTATCTGAGTTATATTAGAAAAGATTCTTGTGATTAAGAATCATTTTCTCATATATGTACTACATCTTCTTTGTCCACTCTTCTGTTGATGGACATTTAGGTTTCTTTGTAAACAGTGCTGCAATGAATATTCAGTTCAGTCACTCAGTAATGTTTGACTCTGCAACCCATGGACTGCAGCATGCCAGGCCTCCCTCTCCATCACCAGCTCCTGGAACTTGCTACCTTAATTTCCCTCTGTCACATAACATAACATATTCCCAATTTCCAGAATTAGGAAATGGGAATCTTTGGAAAATCGTTATACTGAATACAAGACATAGCCATTTCTTAAGGAAAGGAGAATGATATATCATGGTTGGCCCAGCCTCAGACTGGTGCTTTTAACTGTTATAGGAATGCTAGTGGCAGGATTACAGAAACTGAGAAGAGATGAAAGGGAACTTAATATTCAATCTTCATTAAAGGGAAAGAGAATGTATAAAACATACAGAAGCTAAGAAAAATAAATAAAACAGGAAATTGATTTAAAGAATATTGAGGGTGGAGTTGGGATAGGCCAGTTGCCCCTTTGCCCATATGTAGACATCATGTTGTTTAGAATCCAGAGAATAAAGACTGAATTAAGTGTTCTAAATGTCTGTCTTGTGATGCCTGTCTTGAAACAGATAAACTACAAAATGAAATGATGCTTTCAAAAATGGTGAAGGTAAGTTTGTGAGAATTGGTTGAAAATTTGCAAAGATCATAAAGTTCTATGGTCTCTTGTTAACTCTTGCCAAAGAGCACGTGGAATTTGAAGAAGGGAAGATTCTATTTAGAGGACATTGAGCTCTTGCATACCTTAAATTTTTCCTATGGATTTGTGGAAGCTAGCAGAGAGGTGGTCTTGTTTAAAGCACCTCAGCATTGGAGGTATTTTGATACTCAGTATATGCACTTAACATAGTAATTTTCTCCTAAAGATCCCATGTGACTCAGTGGTAAAGAACCTGCCTGCCAATGCAGGAGACACAGGTTTGATCCCTGGGCCAGGAAGATCCTCTGGAGAAAGAAATGGCAACCCACTCAGTATTCTTGCCTGGGAAATCCCATGGACAGAGGACTCTAGTGAGCTACAGCATAGGAGGTCATAAAGAGTCAGACATGATTGAGCGACTGAGTGTGCACACACACACAAAGATCACTCTGGTGACAGTGTGAAAACTGAAACAAAAGCTTAAACTAAGGAGCAAGAAATCCTGTTAGTAGTATATTTTGAGAACCCATTCAAGTGCCTAAAATAAGACAGATGCTATGAAAATGTGAAGATGTTATAACAAAAGATAAGAAAATAGAATCATTAATATATAGATTTTTATGTTATTTTCATAATCTAGAAATATAAAGTATGTAATAGGTTCTTTCAGTTTCTATTGACATGAACTCAAACTAGCTTCCCAGCTGGCTCAGAGGTTAAAGCACGTGCCTCCAATGCGGGAGACCCAGGTTCAATCCCTGGGTCAGGAAGATCCCCTGGAAAAGGAAATGGTAACCCACTCCAGAATGCTTGCCTGGAGAATCCCATGGATGGAGAAGCCTGGTAGGCTACAGTCCACAGGGTCTCAAAGAGTCGGACACGACTGAGCTACTTCTCTTTCACCTTCAAACTAGCTTACTTCATTTGAAAGTGAAGTCACTCAGTCATGCCTGACTCTATGCGACCCCATAGACAGTGGCCTGCACCAAGCTCCTCCATCCATGGGATTTTCCAGGCAAGAGTACTGGAGTGAGTTGCCATTTCCTTTTCCATGGAATCTTCCCGACCCAGGGATTGAACCCAGGCCTCCAGCATTGTAGACAGACGCTTTACCGTCTGAGCCACCAGAGAAGTCCTATTCATGTATTCAACAAACATTTGTTAAAGACTAGGCATGGTGCTAGGCTCTAGAATTATTACTGTGAACAAGACAATGATTCTGCCATTGTTGTTGTAGTTCAGTCTCTACGGTGTGCCAGACACTTTGCGACCCTATAGACTGCAGCACATCAGGCTTCCCTTTCCTTCACTATCTCCCAGAATTTGCTCAAATTCCCATCCATTGACTCAGTAATACCATCAAACAATGTCCTTTTCTGTTGCCCCTTTCTCCTCCCACCCTCAGTCTTTCCCAGCACCAAGATCTTTTCTAGTGAGTTGGCTCTTCTTCACACAAGGTGGCAGTAGTATTGGAACTTCAGCTTTAGCATCGATCCTTCCAATGAATATTCAGGGTTGCTTTTCCTTAGGATTGACTGGTTTCATCTCCTTACTGTCCAAGGGACTCTCCAGAGTCTTCTCCAGCACCACCATCCAAAAGCATAAATTCTTCAGCACTCAGCCTTCTTTATGGTCCAACTCTCACATCCATACATGACTACTGGATAAAACATAGCTTTGAATATATGGATCTTTATTGGCAAAGAGATGTCTCTGATTTTTAATATGATGTCTAGCTTTGTCATAACTTTACTTCCAAAGAGCAAGTGTCTTAATTTCATGGCTGCAGTCACTGTCCACAGTGATTTTGGAGTCCAAGGAAACAAAATCTATCATGGTTTCCACTTTTTCCCCATCTATTTACCATGAAGTTATGGGACTGGATGCCATGATCTTAAGTTTTTTGAATGTTGAGATTTAAGCAAGCTTTTCCCCTCTCCCTTTCACCTTCATCAAGAGTCTCTTTAGCTCTTCTTTGCTTTCTGCCATTAGAAAGCATTTGCTATTTGTTCATCTGCATATCTGAATCTGTTGTTACTTCTTCCTGTAACCTTGATTCCAGTTTGTGATTCATCCAGCTTAGTATTTCATTTGATACAACATTGATATACTCCTTTCCCAATTTTGAACAAGTTTATTGCTCCATGTCTCCTTCTAACTGTACCTTCTTGACCTGCATACAGGTTTCTTATGAGGCAAGTAAGGTGGTCCAGTATTCCCATCTCTTTAAGAATTTTCCACAGTTTGTTGTAATCCGCACAGTCAAAGGCTTTAGCATAGTCAATGAAGCAGAAATAGATTTTTTCTGAAATTCCCTTGCTTTTTCTATGATCAGACAGATATTGGCAGTTTGATCTCTGGTTCCTCTGCCTTTTCTAAATCTCAACTATTTTTAAAGCCTCCTCAGACAACAATTTTGACTTCTTGCATTTCCTCTGCTTTGGAATGGTTTTAGTCACCACCTACTGTGCAATATTATTAATCTTCATCCATAGTTCTCCAAGCACTTTGTCTACCAAGTCAAATCCTTTGAATCTCTCCATCACCGCCACTGTATAATCATATGAGATTTGACTTAGGTCATGCCTGAATGGTCTAGTGGTTTTCTCTACTTTAGTCAATTTAAGCCTGAATTTTGCAATTAGGCATTCATTATTGGAGCCACAGTCAGCTCCAGGTCTTTGTTGTGCCATAGTGGAGCTTATACTCTCATGGGGAAAAGAGACAATAAACAGTGAAGTAAATAAGATAATTCAGTTTGTTATGCTTATTATGAAAGTATGAATTGAAGGAGTAACTGATAGGTTCTTAAAGATGCTATTTTAGTTACTGTAGGCAGATAAGGCCTTTGCAGAAGTGACGTTTGAGCCAAACTTATAATAATGGCTTATGCTAGTTTCAGATATGCATAAAGTTATCTTCATATCTTTCTCTTTTGGCTCAACTTATCTCTATGTAGCTTTATTCCATAGAGAAGCATGTCATGTTATGAGTAAGACAGCTGCTAACTACTTCATAGCTACATTCCCATGCAGGAAGAGATCTTTTCTTTAAGAATTTCCTAGCTCTGAAGTGATAATATGCTCATCCATCAAATGATCACTAGGGGCCAGGTAGATGGTATTTTTGACTAACTTGGATCATAGACTTCTTGGAGTTGGGAATGGGTGTCATAATGGAGAGACACTCAGAAACATAAGTGAGTAGAGGGCTTCTGCAAAGGAAATAGACAAAGGAGGATAAAGAAATCATACAGGCCAGTAAAAGTCTTATAGTTCAATAATATACAATGTTTATTATCTAAAAACATGGGGAAAACATTCTATGCACCTGGATAGGGAAAATGGCTACCAAAATAAGAAAACAATCTTAGAACAGTAAAATATTTAAAATCTGAGATCTGTAATAATGATGTAGTAGATATTATTATCTAGACAGGACTGACAATGCTGTGCTTAGTCACTTAGTCATGTCCGACTCTTTGAGACCCATGAACTGTAGCCCATGAAGCTCCTCTGTCCATGGAATTCTCCAGGCAAGAATCCTGGAGCAGCTTGCCATGCTCTCCTCCAGGAGATCTTTACAACCCTAGATCTAACCCTGGTCTCCAGCACTGCAGGTGGACTCTACCAGTTGAGCTACCCAGAAAGCCTATAGGGTTGACAATAGTGACATAATTACAGAGAATCAGAAAATAGAACTCTGAAACCTTTAAAAATATTTGCAAGCCTTTATCTCACAAATTTTGCTTAAATACATATTATGAATGGCATATAAAATCATATTTTAAACTATAAGTTATAGGATTAATAAATTTTATTTAAATAGAATTCCAAAACAAAAACACCTGATAAGTAAATTCTATTGGGCACTACTGGTTATCAAATACAAATAAACATGGTAGAACTGAAGTTGAGAAATCAGAAATAGATAGAAAATAAGGGAAACAATTGTCAGGGAGGAAAGTCCACTTCAAAAACTAACGCATCCTTTGTCAGGAATCAGTTTGACATTTAGATGGTTGAAAATTTTGTTAATTGCTACTAATATTGAGTTGGCCAAAAAGTTCATTCAGGTTTTCCCATATGATATAACAGAAAAACCTGACTGAGCTTCTTGGCTAACCCAATAAATAGAAAGAGACTGAAAGTTAATGTGTTTATACTCTAAATAACAGTCTCCTTGTATTTGTGATAAGCCTATATGCTCTTTTGATTTTTTTTTTCTTTTACAACTTAATGATGGGTACCTTTAAACAGAGCATGTATTAAACAAGGGCAGACTGATCTGACAACCAAGTTAATTGAAATGTTAAAAGTCTTCTGTTTTCGATAGGAAAAAGAAATCTTTCAAGAGAAGCTGTGTCCTTTTTAAAAGAGAGATCACAAAACAAGTGAGACATATGATGGTAGCCATTAGAGAGAAGGATGAATGCCAGTTTGTGAAGTGCTGCTTCAGCTGTCTCAGGAGAGTAGCTGCCAAGCACACTCAAGAAGGAAATACAAAATCAGACATCTGTATGTGTGCAGCATCCACCATGTTTGCTCTGAGGAGAGAGAACCATATGAAGCAAGACAGCAAAGGTGAAATCCAGCAAGATAGCCTACTTTATTGCCATGGCAACCCAACCCTGATGAAAAGTAGAAAAACAATAAAATATCTCTGAAAAAAATCTGTGCTATGAATACCTTACCAGGTTGAGGAAAGATGCACTCATGGAAAGAGCTTGACATTTTTACCATTTGGTGATTCACTGTAACAAAGCCATGGTTGTTGCTTTGGGGAAATGCTGCTTTAAAAAACATTGCATTTCCTAAATTATTTAATTTGAACTGTTGTTAAATTCATATTTATATGTGAAAGCTGTAGTTTCAGATTAAAATCTTCAGTGCTATCACAGAGGTCAAAACGTTAACACTGTCACTCTCCTTGATGCTTTTTTACAATCTTTTGCCATCATATTCATATAAATTATGTGTTCAGTAAAAAAGAAAATGTTCAGGACATTCTGATATTAGGTGAATTAGAGATCTTTTTATTTGCCTAGATTGGATTTCCGAATTTCACCCATTAGTTTTTTTTTTTTTTTTTTTAATGCTCTTTCTTTCTTTAACTTACTATTTTTTAGTATGCAGTTCAGTATGGAAAGAAAACATTTTTTTACTGTTCTGAAAATGCTTAACATTCACAACTTTCTAAATTTTCCTAAACTTCAGGCAATTTTAAGTTGCTCCTAAGATTGTTTTTATTTTAAAAAGATATCCTTGTTTGTAAAAAACTCTGGGAAATCTTTCTTTGGTCTTTTTTCTCCCTCTTTTTAAAAAATTTTATTAGCGTATGGGTGCTTTACAAGATGTGTTAGTTTCTGTTATATAACAAAGGGAAGCAGCTATATGTGTACATATGTACCCTCTTTTTTTTGGATTTGCTTTCCATTTAGATCACCACAGAGCATTGATTAGAGTTCCCTGTGCTATACAAAAGGTTTTCATAAATTAGTTAGTTTATGCATAGTATAAATAGTGTATATATGCCAATTCCAATCTCCCAATTACTTTTTTGAAAGTCAGCTTCATTGAAATAATTTACATACAAAAAATCTATTTTTAAATGTACAGCTAGTTGAGTTTTGACCAATGTATACAGTCACATAATGAGCACCATATTCAATTTCTTTGCAATAGTATTTTAGTGTTTGTCAAAGGCACTTCAAATTTTACTAACTTGCTTTTCATAAAATATAAAAATTTTGTACCACATCCTCCTTTGTTCTATTTTTGTCATATACATTATATGTTTATGCTATCTACTCAATGTTACAGTTTTTACTTCAGTAATAAATGTTTGTAAAGAAATTTATAGATGAGTAATATGCACAAAAATATTTTATTTATGTTATATTTGTGTACATTATAGTAGTTCTAATGTTGTCTTATAATATTTCTACTGTTCTTCATTCCTTCCATTGACTTGAATTACAATCTGGTGGCATTCTCTTTCAATCTGATGGACTTCTATAAGTGGTTTTTGCAGTGCACTTGTGTTAACATTATCTCAATTTTTATTAATTAGAAATACCTTTATTTCACATTCATTTATAAAAGAGAATTGCACTATATATTAAATTCTTAATTGATATATCTTTTCCCCTCAGCATTCTAAATGTGTTATTTCAGTGTCCTTTTGCCTCCATTGTATCTGATTAGAAATCAGCCGTTAATTGTATCATTATGTTGTATGTGATACAACTTTTAAGATTTATTTTCGTTAGCTTTCAGGTGTTAGACCTTGATGCGTTTAGGTGTGGTTCCCTTTTCACTTATACTAACTGAAGGTTCATTGACGCTGTTGGATCTGTAAGTTAATATTCCTGGTCAAATTTTGAGTTTGGGGTCCCTATTACTTCAAACATTTTTATGATCCTCTATATTTCTCTTTTTCTCCTGGAAGTCCAATTATGCACATTTTTTAATACTTGCTATTGTCGTACATACCTCCAAATATCTGTTAACTTTTTTCAAAGTATTTTTCTCCTTTCTTTGGATTTGAAGACTTTATCTTCAAGTTCCCTAATTCTTCTGACATCACAAATCTGCTGTTGAACAGAGAAGTTTTAATTTTCACTATTACCTTTTTCAATCCTAGAATTTTCATTGAGTTCAGTTCAGTCGCTCAGTTGTGTCCAACTCTTTGTGACCCCATGAATCACAGCACGCCAGGTCTCCCTGTCCATAACCAACTCCCAGAGAATAAATAATTTAGTAATTTGATTATTTGAACACGTATTCCTTTAATTCTTTGAATAAAGGAATTATTCCTTCAAAGTCTCTAAATCTCACATCTGAACCCACGTGTGTGCATGCCAAGTTGCTTCAGTCATGTTCAACTCTGCAGCCCTGTGGACTGTGGCGCACCAAGCTCCTCTGTCCATGGGGATTACACAGGCGAAATGCTGGAGTTGGTTGTCATGCCGTCCTCCAGGAGATCTTCCCAATCCAGAGATTGAACCCAGGTCTGCTGCATTGGTAGGCATGTTCTATACCACTATGGCCACCTGGGAAACACACATCTGAACCCACCTGAAGTCAGTTTCTATTGGCTATTTTTAAATTCTTGATTACTGTTCACAATTTTCTGTTTCTTTGGGTAGTCTGTAAAGAGCATGGCTGATAATTATGCATAATAGATAATACATTATAGCCATTCTGGACTCTCTGTTTCCTGAAGACCATTCTGTTTGAAACTGCACTCACATTGTGAAATATGTGTTCATCACGGTATGTGAGTACTGATGTCTCTGCTCAATTTTTTTAAGCTCAATTTCTTTGTGGTCTCCCGGTGTCTGTATAGTTTATAGATTAGTCAATGATTCCAACAGAAATTATGCTCAGGTACCTCCAGTCAAGAAGTTTTTCATTTCTATGATCCCAGTTCTGTGTGAATTGCAGATTATTTGCAAAGTTCACACTCTGTGCAGGCTTTCAGTTTCCCTGAGCTCTCTGGGATCTTTTGCACAATCTTAGTTCAGCTGCCAGCCAATAATATTTGAAAAGTTTATCGTCTAGTTCTTTTCTAATTTTATTGCCTCCAAGAGAAATTCCCTCTGAATATTTACTTGCTTTTCTAGTCACTCTGATACAAGTCCTCTACGTGAAGCAGGTAAAAAGGTGATTTCATCAACCAAACTGATGAGGTGGGAACACCTCTATGCAAGAATGTCACTGGACTCATTTTTTATCAAATGGATAAGGAATTTCTTTTTCTAGTAAACACTTCTCAAGTTGTCATCTGACTTTAGTCATTTTCCAGCACCCTTAAATTTGTTTTTAGTAATTGCGATCAGTTTTATGCTTTTTTTCTCTTCTGATGGGAATTTCTCAATCACTTTCTAGGGTCATTTCTAGAAGAAAAGTTTTCACTTATTTATAATACAGTGAGAAACTCAACTGAGATACTTAACACATTAAGGGAAAAATTTCATAGTAATTACCACAAATGAATAAAGTATCTGGGGAAATAATTAATATAAGCTATCAGAACAGTTAAAATCCTTTTAAAGAAGACTTCACTTTTGCATCTAAGTCTCCAAGATTTAGAATAATATTTGTTAATGAAATATAGTCACATCAGATGGTACATAACAACACTCTCAATATTATAGAATACTATTGACACAGTGCAATCATTATAGCTTTAACAGTATATTACTACAAGCAGGACATACATGAAAATTTTATTTGTGGAAGTGAGGGAAATTAAAAAATATTTTCAACCCCAAAATATAATGATGAAATAAACAGGCATCAAATAACCTTCTCATATTAATAAAATATGTCTAGGCCCAAAAATATTATTATTTTTGAGAGAAGTAACAATATATCTTGATAATAATAGTCATAGTCTACTTTTATTGAGTTCTTACTATAGAACAACCATTATGCTAACCCATGTCACATGGATCTCACTTTTTTATCCTTATAATCACCATTGGGTTGGTGGTTGGTACCATTAGCAAAAATTCTGATACAGACCTTTAGAAGATCCATGCCTTCCTGTTGTACAATGTTTGTGTTTTGGGGTTGGGGGCTGGGGAGAGGTCTGCTGTGTCTCATGTATTTCTCTCTTTTGAGAATATTTAAAGCACTAGGAAGTGAGATCACCAAAGGAAAAATATTAATTAAGACACTGAAAGAAATAGCATTTTCTAGTGAAAGTTTAAATAATTGTCAATCTGATTGATAGCTGACTGAACTTCTATAATGTACCCCATCTTCTTTTAATTTATTATCATCTTACATGGCCCTTGTTTCTTTTACCCATATTACTATAACATATGTAACACTAATATTTCAGGAATGACATTTCTATCACAATTGCTATCTCCTCCTCCATTTCTGCATTTCCCAAATATTAAAAATAAAGACCTAGGTTTGGCTTTTCATGCCTTTCTATGTTACTTTTCCTTTTGTCTCATTCATAGATAGTTTTCTTTAGAATGTCAAATAATTGCTTTCATGATGTCTGTTATATTTGAATCACTTTCTGTATCTGATTACAGCATTCAGTCTTTAATAACAGTCAAACTCCATACACATTTCCTCTAAGGATGGTTCTCTGAGAAAGAGATTTGTCCCAGTTTTATGATATCTTTTTATAACTGTCAAGCAGTTACAAAAATTTCTCATGTTCAGGATCTTTAGTCCCCTTAGCAATGTTGTGTAGGAGATATATCATTAGCGCTATTTTATACATGAAGCATTGAAGTAATAATTGATATTAAAACCATATTACTAACAATTGACAAAAATATTTCTCAAATCCAAGTTCTCTGTATTTCATGACAAACAATTTTTCCATTATGCCACTATGCCCACATTGTAAAGTATATTGCAAAGTGAGCATGTGTAGTGCACCTAGTACATCCATCTGACTTAAATTAGTGTATATTTGTAAAATAGACACAACACTGATGCAACTCATTATTATGGGAAGGATTACTTTTTAAATTTAAATATATTTATATTTAATTGGAGGATGATTGCTTTACAATATTGCATTGCTTTATGTCATATAGCAACATGAATCAGCCATAGGTATACATATATCTCCTCCTTCTTGAAGTTCCCTCCCACTCAATCCCACTAATTTGGGTTTTTGCAGATTACTAGAGTACTCTCGCCTGGAAAATCCCATGGACAGAGGAGCCTGGTAGGCTGCAGTCCATGGGGTAGCAAAGAGTCAGACATGACTGAGCGACTTCCCTTTCACTTTTCACTTTCATGCATTGGAGAAGGAAATGGCAACCCACTCCAATGCTCTTGCCTGGAGAATCCCAGGGATGGGGCAACCTGGTGGGCTGCCGTCTATGGGGTCACACAGAGTCGGACACGACTGAAGCGATTTAGCAGCAGCAGCGGCAGCAGATACATTAATAAGATTATAATATTAATAATAATACATTTCACCGAACAACTAGTTTTTGCAGATATATGGGCATTCAACTTGTATTAGCTCACTAATTCTCACAACATATGAACTTCCCATGTTCTTACCTAAGTTACATTCCTTGACTTGTAAACTTGATTCCATTCTTTTTTGCACATTCAACAATACTGTATTCCAATTAATGCCTCCATTTTTTCTTTCCTGTTTTCTCCTGAGCCCAAACCAATTTGTCTTTGCTCCTTACCTTCACCAGAACAGCTTTAATTAAAAATACACAGCTTTGTTTCTTATCAAATTTATCAGTGAGCACCACATTGCTAAATTCAGTGGTCAACTTCAAGCCCTTTCTTTAGTCTATCTACAGTATTTGACACAGATAATTATTCACTTTTCCTTAAATATTTTCCTCACCTGGTTTTCAGAACACTAGACTTTTGTTCCATGTCTTTAGCTGCNGATTTAGCAGCAGCAGCGGCAGCAGATACATTAATAAGATTATAATATTAATAATAATACATTTCACCGAACAACTAGTTTTTGCAGATATATGGGCATTCAACTTGTATTAGCTCACTAATTCTCACAACATATGAACTTCCCATGTTCTTACCTAAGTTACATTCCTTGACTTGTAAACTTGATTCCATTCTTTTTTGCACATTCAACAATACTGTATTCCAATTAATGCCTCCATTTTTTCTTTCCTGTTTTCTCCTGAGCCCAAACCAATTTGTCTTTGCTCCTTACCTTCACCAGAACAGCTTTAATTAAAAATACACAGCTTTGTTTCTTATCAAATTTATCAGTGAGCACCACATTGCTAAATTCAGTGGTCAACTTCAAGCCCTTTCTTTAGTCTATCTACAGTATTTGACACAGATAATTATTCACTTTTCCTTAAATATTTTCCTCACCTGGTTTTCAGAACACTAGACTTTTGTTCCATGTCTTTAGCTGCTGTTTTCTGAATTATCCCGTTTTCTGTCTCTAAGCTTTAAAGAATTTCTGGTTTTGGCATTTTGCTACATTTTTTTCAAACTATACTCATAGCCTAGGTGATTTTTCTCAGACCCAAGGATTCAATACCAAATATATATGTTAACTACTTCAAAATTTATTTATCCAGTAAGGACCATTATTCTATACTATAGCTATATTTAACATCTTACTTGACATCTCCACTTTGATGTCTAAAAGTCATCTCAAATTTAACATGTTTAAAAATAGACTACTTGATTTTTCAAATGCGGGTCTAAACCCACTCCTTCTTATCTTCTTTCATCCCCTCTGAACTTTTAGTTGCTTAGACTACACTGTAGTTACTTATTGCTATTATCAAATTACTACAAATTTCCTGGCTTAAAGAAGCACACATTTATTTGCTTACTGTTCTTGAGTTTAAAAGAATGAAATGAGTCTTACTGATCTAAACTCAAAACGATGGTAGAGCTAGGTCTTTTCTGTGTTGCTGTTTTTGTTGTTGTTGTTGTTGCTTTGTTCTTTGTTTTTTCTCCTGGAAGCTCTAGAGGTTAATCCATTTCCTTACTTTTTCCAGCTTCTAAAGGTTTTTTTTTTTTATTCCTTGGATTTTCATCCTACATTACATAGCATTTTCACTTTCTGTTTCTATAATTACATGGTCTTCTTCCTCATACTGACTCCCCTTGAATTCCTCCTAAAAGAATCTTTCTGATTAATTGGCCCTGCCCAACTAATCATGAATAATCTCCCCATCTTAAAATCATTAACATAACCCCATCTGCAAAATCTCTTTTGACACAAAAAAATGATATCAGAGATTTGAGAAGTTGTTAATTCAGCCTTCAACAGAGCATAATCCTTATAGTTGTTCTTAATTCCTCTCATTCACAATTCACATTCAATTAATCAGTTAATTCCTATTCTGAGATATATCCATAATCATCCTACTTTTTCAGTTCAGTTCAGTTCAGTTCAGTTGTGTCCGACTCTTGGTGACCCCATGAACCACAGCATGCCAGGCATCCCTGTCCATTGCCAACTCCCGGAGTTCACTCAAACTCATACCCATCAAGTCAGTGAGGCCATCTGGCCATCTCTTACTCTGTAATCCCCTTCTCCTCCTGCCCCCAATCCTCCCAGCATCAGAGTCTTTTCCAATGAGTCAACACTTCTCATGAGGTGGCCAAAGTATTGGAGTTTCAGCTTTACCATCAGTCCTTCCACAGAACATCCAGGACTGATCTCCTTTAGGATGGACTGGTTGGATCTCCTTGAAGTCCAAGAGACTCTCAAGAGTCTTCNGTCAAAGGCTTTGGCCTAGTCAATAAAGCAGAAATAGATGTTTTTCTGGAATTCTCTTGCTTTTTCCATAATCCAGGGGATGTTGACAATTTGATCTCTGGTTCTTCTGCCTTTTCTAAAACCAGCTTGAACGTCAGGAAGTTCATGGTTCATGTATTGCTGAAGCCTGTCTTGGAGAATTTTGAGCGTTACTTTATTAGTGAGTGAGATGAGTGCAACTGTGTGGTAGTGTGAGCATTCTTTGGCATTGCATTTCTTTGGAATTGGAATGAAAACTGACCTTTTCCAGTCCTGTGGTCACTGTTGAGTTTTCCAAATTTGCTGTCATATTGAGTGTACCACTTTCAAAGCATCATCTTTCAGGATTTAAAATAGTTCAACTGGAATTCCATCACCTCCACTAGCTATGTTCGTAGTGATGCTTTCTAAGGCCCACGTGACTTCACATTCCCTTTTAACCACAGACTTGTACAAATCACTATCATCTTGATTACAGCAACACCTCCAACTGGTTCCCCTATTTTTAACCTTGTGACTATGGTAGTATGTTCTCCACCTACCACCAGGGTGTTGTTATAACTGAAGTCTTGATCACTTTTCTGTTTAGAACTCTCTAATGGTTTCTAGTTCTACTCAGAATTATATTCAGAATTATTATCATATTTTTCATATCTCCGAATCATCTGTCTCCAGCTTGCCTGTCTCCTCTTGCCTCCTATTGCTTTGCTGTTCACATACCTGCATTATTCTTGGATTAATCTTAGGTTGTTTTACACATGTACATGTGAGTTTAGAATACTTTTCCTTAGATGGTTTCACAAGGGTAAATCTCATTACTTTTAGGTTTCTCTCACACTTTCAGGCATGCTTTTCTGGTGTTATCTCAAATAGTCTGTTCAGTTCAGTTCAGTTGCTCAGTCATGTCCGACTCTTTCCTACCCTATGGACTGCAGCACACCAGGTTTCCCTATCCATCACCAACTCCTGGAACTTACATAAATTCATATTCATTGAGTCAGTGATGCCATCCAACCATCTCATCCTCTGTCATCCCCTCCTCCTCCTGCATTCAATCTTTCCCAGCATCAGGGTCTATTCAAATGAGTCAGTTCTTTGCATCAGGTGGCCAAAGTACTGGAGTTTCAGCTTTAGCACTAGTCCTTCCAATGTATATTCAGGACTGATTTTCTTTAGGATGGACTGGTTGGAGCTCCTTGCAGTCCAAGAGACTCTCAAGAGTCTTCTCCAACACCACAGTTCAAAAGCATCAATTCTTCAATACTCAGCTTTCTTTTTAGTCCAACTCTCACATCCATACATGACCACTGGAAAAACCATAGCTTTGACAAGATGGACCTCTCTGGCAAAGTAATGTCTCTACTTTTAAATATGCTGTCTAGGTTGGTCATAACTCTTCTTCTAAGGAGCCAGCGTCTTTTAATTTCATAGCTGCAGTCACCATCTGGAGTGATTTTGGAGCCCAAGAAAATAAAGTCTGTCACTGTTTCCAGTGTTTCCCCATCTATTTGCCACGAACTTATTCGACCAGATGCCATGATCTTAGTTTTCTAAATGTTGAGTTTTAAGCAACTTTTTCACTTTCATCAAGAGGTTCTTTAGTTCTTCTTTGCTTTCTGTCATAAGTGTGGTGTCATCTGCGTATCTGAGGTTATTGATATTTCTCCTGGTAATCCTGATTCCAGCTTGTGCTTCATTCAGTCTAACATTTCTCTTGATGTACTCTGCATATAAGTTAAATAAGCAGGGTTACAATATACAGCCTTGATGTATTCCTTTCCCAAATTGGAACCAATCTGTTTTTCCATGTCCAGCTCTAATTGTTCTTCTTGACCTGCCTACAGATTTCTCAGGAGGCAGGTCAAGTGGTTTGGTTTTCCAGTCTCTTGAAGAATTTTCCACAGTTTGTTGTGATCTGAAATAGTAAAATGGCCCAAGTACTTTTTAAAATTTCTGTTTTTTTTTTTTCTTTTTTTTCCTGGCAGTGATTACTACCTGATACATTACAAATATTTTTTGTTTAGTAATTTCCTTGTGGTCTCATTTCAAAGTCCACAGAAGCATTCCTATAGTCCCATGGCAGGAATGAGTGTTGGCATACTGCCAGCAATCAAAAAATGTGTTAAATGATTAAATGAATGAATGTATACAAGAACAAATAAACAGCTTATTGAAGGTAGAGACCATTCCCCATGCTTACAAGCCAGGAAACTGAAGCCATGTTAAGTTACTTGCACTGAATTATGATAAGAGACATAGCAGAACTTGGATTTGTGCTCACATTTATCTGACTCAAAACCTCTACTCAGGCTGTATGTTTTAATATAATGCCCAATAACAATGCAATCACTTTATAAGTAAAGGCATTTTATATAGTTTAAAAATTATTATATGGATTTTAGATTTTGGTACTGCTTATTGCTCCTTGCTTGCTCCTTGGAAGAAGAGTTATGACCAACCTAGACAGCATATTCAAAAGCAGAGACACTACTTTGCCAACAAAGGTCCATCTAGTCAAGGCTATGGTTTTTCCAGTAGTCATGTATGGATGTGAGAGTTGGACTATAAAGAAAGCTGAGCACCAATGAATTGATGCTTTTGAACTGTGGTATTGGAGAAGACTCTTGAAAGTCTCTTGGCCTGCAAGGAGCTCCAAAAAGTCCATCCTAAAGGAAATCAGTCCTGAATATTCATTGGAAGGACTGATATTGAAGCTGAAAGTCCAGTATTTTGGCCACCTGATGTAAAAAACTGACTCATTGAAAAGACCCTGATGTTGGGAAAGATTGAAGGCAGGAGGACGAGGGGATGACAGAGGATTAGATGGTTGGATGGCATCACCAACTCAATGGACATGAGTCTGAGTAAACTCTGGGAGTTGGTAATGGACAGGGAGGCCTGGCGTGCTGCAGCCCATGGAGTCACAAAGAGTCAGACACAATTGTGCGACTGAACTGAACTGCCTATTGCATATATGTGATACATAGTTAATCTTTACCAGTAATAATCAAGTTTGTACTGCTTTTTTGTATTCACCATAAAATGTTTTTCTTTAACTAACATGTGGTAGAAGAGGCTATGAACATATCAAGTGAAGATTTGTAATTAAGTTCCTGCTTTCATTTCTTTAGGGTATATAATCAGACTGGAATTGTTAGATCACATGACAATTTTTTTTAAAGTTTTTGAGAAACTGTCAGACTATCTTCCATTGCAGTTGTA
Organism: Neotragus moschatus; assembly: GCA_006410615.1. Lineage (NCBI taxonomy): Eukaryota > Metazoa > Chordata > Mammalia > Artiodactyla > Bovidae > Neotragus > Neotragus moschatus. The sequence continues at coordinate 930,444 of SJYA01000591.1, forward strand.
TCATTTTATATCCCAATCACCAGTATGTAAGTGCTCCAAGTTCTCCAAATCCAAATTTTGCCTACACTTGTTATTTTTCAGGTTTTTGGATAATGGATGTGGAGTGATATCTCAGTGTGGTTTTGATTANATTGGAGAAGACTCTTGAAAGTCTCTTGGCCTGCAAGGAGCTCCAAAAAGTCCATCCTAAAGGAAATCAGTCCTGAATATTCATTGGAAGGACTGATATTGAAGCTGAAAGTCCAGTATTTTGGCCACCTGATGTAAAAAACTGACTCATTGAAAAGACCCTGATGTTGGGAAAGATTGAAGGCAGGAGGACGAGGGGATGACAGAGGATTAGATGGTTGGATGGCATCACCAACTCAATGGACATGAGTCTGAGTAAACTCTGGGAGTTGGTAATGGACAGGGAGGCCTGGCGTGCTGCAGCCCATGGAGTCACAAAGAGTCAGACACAATTGTGCGACTGAACTGAACTGCCTATTGCATATATGTGATACATAGTTAATCTTTACCAGTAATAATCAAGTTTGTACTGCTTTTTTGTATTCACCATAAAATGTTTTTCTTTAACTAACATGTGGTAGAAGAGGCTATGAACATATCAAGTGAAGATTTGTAATTAAGTTCCTGCTTTCATTTCTTTAGGGTATATAATCAGACTGGAATTGTTAGATCACATGACAATTTTTTTTAAAGTTTTTGAGAAACTGTCAGACTATCTTCCATTGCAGTTGTATCATTTTATATCCCAATCACCAGTATGTAAGTGCTCCAAGTTCTCCAAATCCAAATTTTGCCTACACTTGTTATTTTTCAGGTTTTTGGATAATGGATGTGGAGTGATATCTCAGTGTGGTTTTGATTAAAAATTTCCTAATAATTAGGGATGTTGAACATCTTTTTTGTACACTTGTTGACCATTTGTGTATCTTTGAAGAAATGTTTATTCAACATCTTTGCTCGTTTTTGAATCACGCTATTTGTTTTGTTGTTGAGTTTTAAGAGTTTTATATATTCTCAATATTAACCCCTTAATAGATATATGATTTGCAAATCTTTTCTCCTATTCTGTGGATTGCCTTTTCACCCTATTGATTATGTACTTTTATGTGCTGCTGCTATGTGCAGAAATTTTTAATTCTGATGTAGCCCAGTTTATCTGTTTTTTTCCTTTGTTACCTGTGCACCCATTGCCAAATCCACTGGCACGAAGCTTCTGTCTTATGTTTTTTTATGAGAGTTTTATAGTTTTAGGTCCTATATTTAGGCCTCTGATCTATTTTGAGTTAAATTTTTATATGTGGTGTAAAGTAAGAGTCCAACTTCATGTTTGCATATGGAAATCCAATTTTTCCAAACTTGGGTTGAAAAGACCACCTTTTCCCCTTTGAATGGTTTTAGATACTTTGTTGAAAATCACTTGACCATATCTGTGAGTGTTGTATTTCTGGGCTCCCTATTCTACCTCATTGGTATATATGTCTGTCTTTAGGCCAATATTACACTTCTTTATTACTGCAGCTTTGTGGTAAATTCTGAAATTGGGAAGTGTAAGACCTCCAACTTTGATTGGTGGTGATTTTTTAGATATTTGGAAGAATCTATCAATGAAGCTGTCTGGTCCTCAGCTTCTCTTTATTGGAAGATTTTTATTACCGATTCAATTTCTTTATAGCTCTGGTCATATTTTCTTTTCCTTCATGATTCAGTCTTGGTAGATCGTGTTTCTAGGAATGGATCTATTTCATCTATGTTGTGCAATTTATTGGCATAAAATTGTTCATAAATACTCTCAAATACTCCTTTTTATTTCTATTAAATCAATAGTAATGTACTCTTGCTCATTCATGACATTACTTGAGTTTCTCTTTTTCATACCTTAATCTAGCTAAAGATTTGTCTATTTTGTTGATCATTTCAAAGAATTACCTCTTGGCTTTATTGATCTATCATTTCCCATTCTATATTTTATCTCTGCTCTAATCTTTACCATTTACTTCCTTCAGTTAGCTTTTAATTTACTTTGTTTTTCTTTATCTTCTTCTTTAAGAAGTTAGAGTTAAGTTTTTGATTCAAGATTGCTCTCTCTTTTTAATATAAGCATTAACAGTTATACATTTTTCTCTTAGCACTGCTTTCTCTGCATCCCATAAGTTTTGATATGGTTTTGTTTTTCATTTTCAACTGTCTTAAATTATTTTTAATTTTATTAAAATTATTTTAATATTTAATTTAAAAATTAAATTAATCTGTTAAAAGTGTATTATTTAAGTTCCACATATGTGTATTTCCCACTTATTATTCTGCTGTTTATTTCTAATTTTATTCCACTGTGATTGGAAAACATACTTAGTGAAATTTTCATCCTTTATCATTTATTAAAACTGGTTTTATGGCCTAACATATGTTCTATCCTGGAGGATGTATTATGTGCACTTGAGGGAAATATGCACTCTGCTATTATTGGACAGAGTGTTCTGTACATATGCTAGGTCCAATTGTTCTATTGGTGTTGCTCAAGTATTCTGTATTTTTATTGATCTTGGTCTGATTATTTTTTGATATTATTTTCCATTTATGATAGTAATATAAAGATTAATCTTCTAAAATAATTATTATACTTAAAATATAGAATTGTAAAGAAATTAAATGTGACAAACTGTGAAGATGATATATAGTTCTTCAAAGTGTCTAAGTGCTGATATAAGGTATAAAATTTGAAGTATCAAAATATTGATAATTTGCTATAGTTTATTTTCTACTTGTGTTAAATTCTGTGCTTTGTGCATTATTTTGGTTTATATTATAGTCTTTAAGATGATAAGGGAAGTGAGACTCAGAAATTAAGCATCTTGCTCAGGATATTGCAACTAGGAAGGTGATAAGGAAAAGGTAGAACTCAAGTCTTTTTATTCTGAAAGTTTTATCTAATTTCCAAAATAAAATTTTAAAGTAGTTAAAATATGATTCTTAAAAAAAACACACATGTAAACAATCTTACTTAAATTATTAATTCAGGATGTAACAACTAAGATCAAAGGGTAGAACAAAATCATATTGAGAAACTGTCAATCTGTAGACATTTTGAAGAAAAATAGTGTTAAAATATGATTAAAAGTTTACTTTATTTCCTAATGGCAATAAAAGCATAATCCTTGGGATCTTTTTCTATCAGACATAAATCCACAGGTTAACCTGTAACTTTGAATGGTTATGTTCTAAATGAAGAGTCTAGAAATAAAAGTCAACACAGACGCACTTTCTTAAATAATGAAAGAATCCCTCATACAGTGTTGAATGGGCAAGCTATACTCTCTTTTGACTTTTAAATCTTGTATAACTTTTCTTAATATCATTATACCCTGATGGAAATTTTTTCCTAATTTTAATTTCTCTGGGTCATAAATTTTGTAAAACTGGCATGGATTGAAATGACAAATGGAAGTTGATACCATGGAGTAATTTTCTTCTTTTTTTAATATAAATATATTTATTTTAATTGGAGGCTAATTACTTTACAATATTTTATTGGTTTTGCCACACATTGACATGAATCCACCACGGGTGTACATGTGTTCCCCATCCTGAACCCCCCTCCCATCTCCCTCCCTATCCCATCACTCTGGGTCATCCCAGTGCACCAGGCCTGAGCACCCTGTCTCATGCATCAAACCTGGACTGGTGATTCATTTCACGTATGACAATATACATGTTTCAGTGCCATTCTCCCAAATCATCCCACCCTCGCCCTTTCCCAAGAAGAGTCCAAAAGACTGTTCTATACATCTGTGTCTTTTGCTGTCTTACCATCTTTCTAAATTCCATATATATGTGTTAGTATACTGTATTGGTGTTTTTCTTTCTGGTTTACTTCACTCTGTATAATAGGCTCCAGTTTCATCCACCTCACTAGAACTGATTCAAATGTATTCTTTNGTAGTCTCTTATGATCCTTTGTATTTCTGTGTTGTCTATTGTAATCTCTCCATTTTCATTTCTAATTTTATTGATTTGTTTTCTCCCTTTGTTTCTTGATGAGTCTGGCTAATGGCTCGTCAATTTTATTTATCGTCTCAAAGAACCAGTTTTTGGCTTTGTTGATTCTTGCTATGGTCTCTTTTGTTTCTTTTGCATTTATTTCTCCCCTAGTTTTTAATATTTCTTTCCTCCTACTAACCTTGGGGTTCTTCATTTCTTCCTTTTCTAGTTGGTTTAGGTGTAGAGTTAGGCTATTTATTTGACTTTTTTCTTTTTTCTTGAGGTATGCCTGTATTGTTNCTTTTGTTTCTTTTGCATTTATTTCTCCCCTAGTTTTTAATATTTCTTTCCTCCTACTAACCTTGGGGTTCTTCATTTCTTCCTTTTCTAGTTGGTTTAGGTGTAGAGTTAGGCTATTTATTTGACTTTTTTCTTTTTTCTTGAGGTATGCCTGTATTGTTATGAACCTTCCCCTTAGTACTGCTTTTACAGTGTCCCACAGGTTTTGGGTTGTTGTGTTTTCATTTTCATTCATTTCTATGCATATTTTGATTTCTTTTTTTATTTCTTCTGTGATTTGCTGGTTATTCATCAGCGTGTTGTTAACCCTCCATATGTTGGAATTTTTAATAGTTTTTCTCCTGTAATTGAGATCTAATCTTACTGCATTGTGGTCAGAAAAGATGCTTGGGATGATTTCAATTTTTTTGAATTTACCTAGGCTAGATTTATGGCCCAGGATGTGATCTATCCTGTAGAAGGTTTCGTGTGCACTTAAGAAAAAGATGAAATTCATTGTTGTGGAGTGAAATGTCCTATAGATATCAACTAGGTCTAACTGGTCTATTGTATCATCTAAAGTTTGTGGTTCCTTGTTAATTTTCTGTTTAGTTGCTCTATCCATAGGTGTGAATGGGGTATTAAAGTCTTCCGCTATTATTGTGTTGTTGTTAATTGCCCTTTTCATACTTGTTAACATTTGTCTGACTTATTGTGGTGCTCCTATGTTGGGTGCCTATGTATTTATAATTATATCTTCTTCTTGGATTGATCCTTTGATCATTAGGTAATGGGTTGAATGCCCTAAACAAAAGACAAAGACTGGCTGAATGGATACAAAAACAAGACCCCTATATATGTTGTCTACAAGAGACCCACCTCAAAACAAGGGACACATACAGACTGAAAGTGAAGGATTGGAAAAAGATATTCCATGCAAATAAAGACCAAAAGAAAGCAGGAGTAGCAATATTCATATCAGATAAAATAGACTTTAAAACAAAGGCTATGAAAAAAAAGAAGGACCATGGAGTAATTTTCTTATCTGTGAATCTCCATCCCCAAGTTTTATGAAGTTTCCCACAGTCTGTGCCTTATTAATAGCAGTGTGAACTGTGTTTCAAGGATGTTTTAAAATCTGGGAACATTGTGCTGGGAAATATTAATGTGTAATGGATTTGGTGCTTATCTTTTCAAAATTGTCTTTTTTATATTAAATATTTTTTTAAATCAGGCTTATAAAATATATGATATCTTCTTTGATATCACTGTCAAACATGTATTGCATTTTTCAGGTCTCCATAGTAGTTCATGGATGTTAAGTGTAAAACTTTTCAACATGTAATTTTTAAAAATAGACAGTTACTTGAACAACTGCTTTCAGGTTAGAATGCCTCTTTTTCCTATACCATATGTTTAAGTCATGCATAGATTATGGAAAAATGAAGTCGTCTACCATGGAAATAAAGATATGTCATTTAAGGTTAAATAAGAATATTGGACTGATAAATATTCAATTTATTTTATTAACTTGGGTGAAGCAAGTTAATATTCTACAGCCAACATCACACTTGAAATAAATTCACCATTATACTAAGGAACACATCTCTGGAGAGTCTCTCTGAGCTGAAATAATTTAACAAATTTATGGTTAATTAGCTTCCTCCCTGAATATACTAGCAATGGAAAAAGAGCTGAATGGTCTCTGAACTGAATGAGCCTCTCACTTTACAAGTGGTCCAAAAGGAACTGCATTTAGCATGCACACAGCTAATGTGAAACTGTTGGAATCTCCTTTGCATTCCATATTTGCTTTCTGGGTTAATGGAGGGCTTACATGTTTAGAACTGTCAAGTGAATCACTTTTTACAAGCATTACACCAATTTCAGAAGATGATAAAAGAATAAAAAATGTAATCTTCTTATTCCATATAATTCAAGAGCACTCAATTATTTGGGTACTCTGAGATCATTATTTTATCATTTTGAAGAGCATATAATTAATTAAAGGATAAAGTGGATCTGAGTTAGGCAAACTACAAGTTTTTATTTTAAATTGCTTCTCTGTATTGATTTTTCTGCTATTCAAAGTTTCCTAAAATTTTTTTTAAGACTGTTACTCCAATTCCCACTTTTAATTTTATTGTTACAACAGTCTCTCTTTATCCTTGGGGAACAGTTTCCAAGACCCACAGTGGATATCTGAAATCAGAGACAGGTAGTACCAAACCCTATATATGCATGCTTTTTCTTATGCATTCATACATACCTATGACAAAGTCTAAGGCACAGTAAGAGTTTAAAAACAATAACAATAAAATAGAAAAATTATAACAATATATGCTAATAAAACTATGTGGTCTCTCTCTCTCTCTCAAAATATTTTATTGTACAAGTTTAGTGCCTTTTTCACCTTAACCAAGCACTTACGCACTGACCACAATTTTTGAAGTTTGAGGTACCACAGCAAAACTAGTAGCAATTTCATTTTTACTTTTTCACAGTTTCACACATAGAAAATTTATTCTTATTGTAGATCTTAGCAAACCTTTTTTTTTTCATTCCCTAATAAATTAAGAACTTTCTTCTTTTTACTTAAAAGAAGAACTTTATATTTTCTCTTTGGCATATGTAAATTGCCAGCATCATTAATCCTGTGCTTTGGTACCATTATTAAAATAAGAGTTACTTGGATATAAGCACTTTTGTAACTTGACAGTTGATATGATAACTAAGGTAGCTACTAAGTAACTAATGGGCAGGAAACACTTGACAAAGGGATGATTCACATCCTGGGCTGGATGGAGCTGGATGGTACAATTTAAAACTTATGCATTGCTTATTTCTGGGATTTTTCATTTAATATTTTCAAACTGTGATTGACTGAGGGAAACTGAAAGCAAGAAAATCATGGATAAGTGGGACTGTTCTATATGCTTTCACTAGTTTTCTCATTTAAACAAATATATCTATTTGATATATTTTAGTTGTTTCTTTGTTCAGTACTTGATCATTTCTTCAATATCTTTATCTCTTCTATTATAAGACTATATCTTATTTTTCCCAGTGGAATATTGTATTCTGCACTGTTCCATGTTTCACTGCTTCTTTCTTGGTGGTTTTATAATTAGATTGGAGATGATAAAACAAAATGGTTGCCAATGAACTTCCATAATCTTGTCAAAAATGGGGAAGATTTATTTTTTAAGTAGTTAATAGACTTAGGGTTTTAATATTGTTGTACTAAGAATGTTGTATTTAGAATAATGTTTACTCATTAGGGGGCGTCCCTGGTGGCTCAGCAGTAAAGAATCCACCTGTGATGCAGAAGACACAGGAGATGTGTGTTCTGTCCCTGACCCTGGGAGATCCCTTGGAGAAGGGCATGGTAAACCACTACAGTATTCTTGCCTGGAGAATCCCATGGACAGAGGAGCTTGGCAGGCTATAGTCCCGAGGGTCACAAAGAGTTGAACATAACTGAAGCAACTGAATTTGCATACACTACTCATTAGGAGATTAGTTAATTGGAAAGGATTTATGGCATGGGTACTTAACTATTATAATACAAAATGTGAACTACTGGAGAAAGTATTGTTGTCCAGTGGCTAAGTCAGGTTTGACTCTTTGTGACCCCATGGACTACAGCATACCTGGCTTCTCTGTCCTTCACTATCTCCTGGAATTTCCTCAAATTCACATCCACTGACTCTGTGATGCTATCTAACCATCTCATCACCTGCAACTCTTCCTCTTCCTGCCTTCAGTCTTTCCTGTATCAGGGTCTTTTCCAGTGAGCTGGTTCTTCGCATCAGGTTGCCAAAGTATTGGAGCTTCAGTGTTAGTATCAGTCCTTCTAATAACTACTTAGGGTTGATTTCCTTTAGGACTGACTGGTTTGATCTCCTTGCTATCCAAGGGACTCTCAAGAGTCTTCTCCTGCACCACAGTTTGAAAGAATCAATTATTTGGCACTCAGCCTTCTTTATGGTCCAACTCTCACGTTACAGGGGCTACCCTGGTGGCTCAGGGGTTAAAGCGTCTGCCTCCAATGGAGGAGACCCGGGTTCAATCCCTGGGTCGGGAAGATCCCCTGGAGAAGGAAATGGCAATCCACTCCAGTATTCTTGCCTGGAGAATCCCATGGATGGAGAAGCCTAGTAGGTACATCTGCACACGACTACTAGAAAACCAAGCCTTTGTCAGCAAAGTGATGTCTCCGTTTTTTAATACTCTGCTAGGTTGGTCATAGATTTTCTTCCAAGAAGCAAGCATCTTATAATTTTGTGTCTGTGGTCACCATCGGCAGTGATTTTGGAGCTCAAGAATATAAAATCTGTCACTGTTTCCACTTTTCCCCCATCTATTTGTCATTAAGTGTTGGGACTGAATGCCATGATGTCAGTTTTTTGAATGTTGCATTTTAGGCTAGCTTTTTCCACTCTCCTCTTTCACCTTCATCAAGAGGCTCTTTAGTCTCTCTTTGCTTTCTGCCATTAGAGTGGTATCATCTGCATATCTAGGGTTGTTTATATTTCTCCTGAAAATCTTGATTTCAGCTTGTGATTCATTCAGTCCAACATTTCACATGTCGTAGTTCAGTTGGTAAAGAATCCACCTGCAATGTAGGAGACCCCAGTTTGATTCCTCAGTCAGGAAGATTCACTGGAGAACAGATAGGCTACCCACGCCAGTATTCTTGGGCTTCCCTATTGGCTCAGCTGGTAAATAATCCACCTGCAATGTTGGATTTGATTCCTGAGTTGGGAAGATCCCCTGGAAAATGGAATGGCTACTCATTCCAGTATTCTGGCCTGCAGAATTCCATGGACTGTAAACTCCATGGGGTTGCAAAGAGTTGAACGTGTTATACAGCAGATACTAACACAATATTGTAAACCAACTACACCCCAATTTAAAAAAAATAAAATAAACACACACAGGATAAAATAAAACAAGTTGATCAACTGGTCAGAATGGCCATCATTAAAAAGTCTACAAATGACAAATACTGGAGAGGATGTGGAGGAAAAGAAACTTTCTTCTTACAGTATTGGTGGGAATGTAAATTGGTGCAGTCACTATGGAAAGCAGTATGGAGGATCCTCAAAAAGCTAAAAAGAGGGTTGCCATATGATCCAGCAATCTCACTCCTGGGCATATATCCATACATGCCTGTATACATTCTTAGTCACTTCGGTTGTGTCTGACTCTTTGCAACCCTAGGGGCTGTAGCCCACCAAGTTCCTCAGTCTATGGAATTCTTCAGGTAAGAATACTGGAGTGGGTTGCCATGCTCTTCTCCAGTAGATCTTCCCAACCCAGGGATAGAACCTGTGTCTCCTGTGTCTCCTGTATTGCAGGCAGATTCTCTAAGCACTGAACCACCTGGGAAGCCTGGGCATATAACCATACAAAAGTATAATTTAAAAAGATATATACTATGTTCTTGGCAGCACTATTCACAATAGTCAAGACATGGAGACACCCTAAATGTCCATCAACAGATGAGTAGATAAAGAAGATATCTTTATCTGTATCTAAAGTACATATATACTGTGAGCTACTACTTAGACATAAAAAAAGAATGAAATAATGCCATTTGCAGTAACATGGATGGACCTAGAGATTATCATACTAAGTGAAGTAAGTCAGACACAGAAATACAAAAACCATATAATATCACTTATACGTGTAATCTAAAATATGATACAAATGAACTTATCTATGAAACAGAAACGGACTCACAGACATAGAGAACAGACTTGTGGTTGCCAAGGTGGTTGTGGGATAGGAATATATTAGGAGTTTGAGATTAGCAGATGCAAACTATTATATATAGAATAGAGAACCAACAAAGTCCTACTATACAGCACAGGAAACTATCTTCAAATCCAGTGATAAATCATAATGGAAAACAATATGAAAAAAATGTATATTGTATACACACACAGACACACACACACATGAAAACAGTGAAAGTGTTTGTTAGTTGCTCAGTCATGTCCAATTCTTTGTGACTCATGGACTATAGCCCGCCAGGCTCCTCTGTCTATAGAATTCTCTAGACAAGAATACTGGAGTGGGAAGCCATTCCTTTTTCCAGGGGATCTTCCCAATCCAGGGATTGAATCTGGGTCTCCTGCATTGCAGGCAAATTCTTTACTGTCTGAGTCACCGGGAAGCCGTATATATATATATAACTACCACACACATGAATATATATACATGTGTGTGTGTTTAGTAGTTGCTCAACAGCATCTAACTCTTTGTGACCCATGGACTGTAGCCCACCAGGCTCCTCCATCCATGGAATTCTTCAGGCAAGAAAACTGGAGTGGGTCGCCACTTGCTTCACACACACACATATATATATATAATCTGAATCACTTTGCTATACAGCAGAATCCAACACTACATTGTAAATCAACTATATTTCAATAAAATAACTTTCAAAAATAAATAAAACAAGGTGATGAAATAAGCTTCATCAAAACCCTTCTGGCTGGTCAGTGGCTTGAAAGAGATAAGAGAGTTATCTGCCCAGACACTTAATAGAAAAACATTCCAGGAGGATGTATCAGACAGTGCAATTGATCTATGGTGCCATGATACCTATTCTGTATAAGAAGTAAGTAGGGAGGCTGGGTGACTAGAACTGAGTAAGCAAGAGGAAAAGCAGTGAGAGATAAGGTTGGAGGATGGGGAGTGAAGATCACACAGGGCCTTCTAAGTTGTATTAGTTCCCACAGTTACCATCACAAATTACCTCTGATCGAGTAATTTAAACAACACAACACAAAATTTAAAGCTTAAAACAACACAAAATTTAATCTCTCACAGTTCTGAAGACTAGAATTGCAAAATGGATATGTCAGCAGCACCATGCCTTCTTTCAAGGATGTAGGGAAGAATCCTCTACCTCTTCCTAGCTTCTCATTGTTGCCAACAGTCTTTATCCTTGGCATTCTTTGGTGTATCACTATATCACTCCAGTTTCTGCCTCCATAGTCACATGGTATTCTCCATGTGTGTTTTTGTGTCTAAGTTTCCTTCTTCTTATGATACAAATCATTGGATTAGAGTCCACTCTAACACACTATGACTTTACCTTAACTTGATTTTATCTGCAAAGATGTTTTAGAAGTAAGATCACATTCTGTGGTTAGACATACACTTTTGGAAGACACTATTTGATCCTGTACGTAAGCACTCAGGAGACTGTGGCTTTTTTTCTGAAAAAGGGAAACTACAGTGTTTTTCCGGTGTGAATGGACTATAAAATGAAGGAAGAAGTGGTAGATGAAGGTTAAGATTCCAACTATGAAGCTATTTACTGTTTTTAAGGTAAAAAATAATAGTGGCTCAGATCAAGGCTGAAGCATGCAGGAGGTGAAAACAGTAAGATTCTGAATATCTTTTGAAGACTCAACTATAGGAATCCCTGACAAGATTGGATATAAAGTATAATAGTAAGAGAGGGATCAAAGATGACCCAAAGTCACTTTAAGGGGACAGGACCATCCACTGAAATGGGAAAATTTGATAATGAAGCAAGTTTGGGACAGCATTATCACTTCCTTTTGGCCATATGAGAAGATACCCAGTAGGTAGCTGATACAAAAGTTTGGAATTTGGGCAGGAGGTCTGAGTAGCAGATACACATATGGAAGTCACAGCACATAGAACTATTTAAATCACTGGAAAGAAGGTCACCTTGGGAATAAGTATAGATGGACAAGAGAAGAGGATCAAAGACTGGGTCCTAGAACATTTGATCTTAAACAAGTGGAGAAGAAGATAAACCAACAAAGGAGGCAGTGAGAATAATCATTGTTATCATGGGTTTGTCAGGAAGAATACACAAGATAAAGCAAGAGACGTATTTAACCTTGTGACTGACTTTGAGTAAGAACTCAGTAAAGGCTAGCTGTTTTTAACCTTTTAACTACTATTCCAATCTGAGTTTCTCATGTTACTATAAATTTCTTGAAGGCAGATTCAGATACGGTACTTGATACATGATGGATATCAATCAATATTTGCTGAATAAATGTTAGTTTCCCTATGCTTCTGTTTTTATCTGTTTGGGGGTACTTATTCTGTTATAGCATTTATATTATAAAAATGTAATACTTTATTAGTATGTCTGTAAGTTTATGTTTTCACAATTGTGCTTATATTAGATAGTCATTTTATTTTTGTGGTACAAATAAATTGACAATGGCAGAGTTGAAGTAAGAATATCCGTATCTTTGGCCTTTTTTTTTTTAAGCTTCCTAAATATTTCCAGAGTCCACTCACTACTCTTCATATTTACCATGACAGCTTAACCCAGGTCACCATTATCAATCACAAGAAGTATTACAAATCTCCTAACTGGTATGTTTCTCTGCTGGTGAGATTTTCTCCAAACTTTTCTTTATTCTCTAGCCAGAGTAATCTTCCAAAACCCACAGCTGTAATCAGCTTAGTGCTCTTCATAAAATAGTTCAATGGCTTTCCCATAAATTAGAATAAAGATCTGGCCTTTGGCCATATTTCCAATCTCATTTCTTCCCAAACTACTTTTATTGTTCTCACATCTGGCTTCACTAAACTTCTTTCATTAAGTAAATTTTATTTAGTCTTTATTTATCAAGCTCTTTTAAATAACTACCCCTGTCCTAAGAGGTGGGATACAGTGATAAATGAAGCACTTTCCCTCCCCTTGCGGAAATTACAAAATGATTGATGACATAGGGATTAAAATAAATAATTGCAAATATGTGGAATGTTATAGAAGTGCAAGGTGCTAGGGTGACATTTAATGAAGAAACTTTCTTAGTCTCAGTTGGGAGGGGGAAGGGGAAACCTTCCTTCAAAATTTGCACAAGTGTTCTCTCCTGAGGTCACTCTTCCCTCCCACCTTACCTAATCACACTTCAGGTGAATCACACTTCAGTTCTTGTGTTTGACTTCACTGACTAAGTTTAGGTTTATGTTCCCATATTATTCTGCTTTTCTTAGTCTCAACAGTCATCTTTATTTACTGTAAATATTTGTTTAATGATAACTTTGTAAATTCTGAAATGGCAAGTATAATGCGTATCTTATTTATTGCTGTGTCTCTTTTGACTGGTCCCAGATTAAATCAATTTTTACTGAATGAATGCATACATATAAATGCATCTTCCACATTTTTCCAATTTTTCATTCTTTTCAGACATAAAGCATTTTATCAGGGTTTCCTCTTGTTTTGTTACAAAGAGGAACTCAATAAATATTTTATTGAATAAATGAATGAGGTGAGGAGTGTGAATATGGCTTCTACCTTCTGCAATACATCCCTCCTCCTAAAGCAGAGAGTTTGCTTTGTCAGTCCCTTTAAGCAAGGGCATGACAAGATAATATATTCATGATCACTAAGTGCTAAGTTTATGTTACTTATTAATTTTTCCACATGAGTTTATCATAAACTAGGATGTAAGCATTAGCTACTTGTTGTTAATAATTCATCCTTTGTTCCTATCAACACTGACCTTCATTTACCTGGTTCTTCTTTCTAAAAGGAATGAGTGTTTTTGTTACTTGAGTTACTGCAACATTTGAAATGATTTTATAAATTATTGTGGCATCCCTAAAGGACAAATAAAAAGAAGTAGAAAATTACTTGTACATTTATAATCTTATTTGATACTTTAAAATCAACATTTCAATAATTAAAATATTAATATGCCCTAATTTTAAAAAATAAGTTACTGTTTTCAAGGTTCTTATTGCACCTTCTCATATGACTCATATTAACAGTGTTACACTGTAGGAAGTGTTATCATTATTTCAAGTTTGAACAGGAAGAGAGATTCAGTTTAATGTTATTTGACTTGCCTATGTTTACGTGTCTAGAAACCAAGGACCTAATTATTCTAATTTCAAATACTGATTTCTTTCTATTTCAAAGTGTTGCCCTTAACTGAAGGACTTATTTTAGCTCTATCAACATAAAGCCGAGAAGTTGAACAATCATTGAGTGGATTCAACTAGCGTAGACAGCCCTTCTACATAATTTAGGAACTCAAATTAATTTCCTCACTGGGAGATTTTCATAGGTCAAAATGGCATTTTTGAATTATTTACCATTTGGGTTTAGCTAGGTAGATGTTTGGGATTCTCAGGCAGCTCAGTGTTAAAGAATCCACTGCCAGTGCAGGGGACAAAGGAGACACGGGTTTGATCCCTGATCAGGTAGATCTCCTGGAGGAGAAAATGGCAACCCATTCCAGTATTCTTGCCTGGAGAATTCCATGGATAGAGGATCCTGGAAGTCTGAAGTTCATGGGGTTGCAAAGGGTCTGACAGGACTGGGCAATGATAACGCACTCACACACCTATACAAATGTTTACTTTCACTTTTCTTTAGAGTTCATATTTCTTAATGTTTTATGCTAATAAAATAAAAACTAGCTAGGGAGATAAAAAATATCACTTCCTTATGTCTGGCACAATTCAACCTGCCAAGAATTGATCCCAGTGTTGGTGCAGAAATCAGTGAAGGAAACTTGGATATTTTCGTCTCCCTGTTCTGAGAATATTAAATTGCCTTGTTTAAAAAAAGTTCAGTTTTGTTGGATTGTCACCAGTCAAAAGCGTGTTCATAGAAACTCTGGAATGATCATTATGCTAAACAAAATGCTCAAGTATTTCTTGGATAGCAATTGGTTTCAATGAGGCTCACTTAATATTCTTTTTAGTATTCATTTTAATGAGATTTTACTTTTAGATAAAACCCAGACTCTTCTGAATTCCAAATAATGGGCACAAATTCCACTCACCCCTTTAAAAATTTAGTACACATATCCTCCCGATGACTCATTTCTGAAATATTAGATAGAAAGTTTGAGACTTAAATTGGAAATTACAAATTATTCCTGTTTTTTCCTACCTTGGGAAAAATATCAGATATTTTAGTTTCTCCTCTTTTCTCTTTCATCTCTCTCTCTACATCAAGAAGAAATGTTACCAAAAATACTATATAAATAGCAGGAACACAAATTAAAAAAAAGATTTTAGATCTTATTTCATTATTTAATATTAATATCATTTTTATTGTCATATGTATATGGTTTCATATACTTTAGTATTGACTATACTGTTCATATTGAACTTTTTATTTGAGTTGATAACCTATAAAAGAAAATGGAGGAAACAGAACAGACTCCATCTTGAAAGTAGAATTCCATCTTGGGCCAGACCATGGACTTTGAGTTATATGCCCAGTAGTTATGGAAACAACATAACAACAGGAAAACCNGAGTCTGAGTGAACTCCGGGAGTTGGTGATGGACAGGGAGGCCCGGCGTGCTGTGATTCATGGGGTCACCAGGAGTCAAACACGACTGAGTGACTGAACTGAACTGAAGACCCAGCAGCCTCTGGATCTATTGGTGTATAAAATTTACAAACCTTGCACAGTCTTTCATAGAACTCAGAGGGCAATTCACTTTCCCTTTGAATCATTTCAGAGGGTTTTGCCATACTCGGAGGTTTTCATGCCCCTCTCTTGAGACCTTGTAAAATAGCCACCTGATATCTCTCCAGGTGGCCCCTCCCTTCCTCTGTGTTACAATCACAATTGAGCCTCTCATTGGGGGTGGCTAGCTCTGCCCACCACTACAGGTTTGCAGTACTTTCAGGTGCCATTTCTCTTAGCCATTTTTAGTTCTCAGTTAGGATCCTGTGTCTTTCCTCAGTGCTGAAAAGGGAGACCAGTAGTTGGATTATGTCATCCCATGTAGGGCAGTGGGTTCGACAAATAGTCTCCATTAACCTAATCATTCCAGAGAAGGCAATGCTANTTCAGGTGCCATTTCTCTTAGCCATTTTTAGTTCTCAGTTAGGATCCTGTGTCTTTCCTCAGTGCTGAAAAGGGAGACCAGTAGTTGGATTATGTCATCCCATGTAGGGCAGTGGGTTCGACAAATAGTCTCCATTAACCTAATCATTCCAGAGAAGGCAATGCTACCCCATTCCAGTACTCTTGCCTGGAAAATCCCACGGATGGAGGAGCCTGGTAGGCTGCAGTCCATGGGGTTGCTAGAAGTCGGACACGACTGAACAACTTCACTTTCACTTTTCACTTTCATGCATTGGAGAAAGAAATGGCAACCCACTCCCGTGTTCTTGCCTGGAGAATCCCAGGGACAGGGGAGCCTGGTGGGCTGCCGTCTCTGGGGTCACACAGAGTCAGACATGACTAAGTGACTTAGCAGCAGCAGCAGCAGCCTAATCATGGCTTGTGAGTCCTCCGAGTACAGTGGAGTGTGTCTCTGCCAGTTTAATATATCCATAGAGGAAAATGGCTGGTAATAATAGGCTACAGGGGGCTGATGGTAGTGCCCACATGCCTCCTGAACCTAGTTGGGTTCTTTCCCCCTGTAGTGGTGTTCTTTCACCCTCTTCCTTTGTGGAGCACAGCCTTTGACTAATTCCTGTGTTTTCTTACCCCTTCCCATCAGTACACATCAGGAGAGGTGAATACAATCTAGGAGGTTCAGCTGAGGTGGAATTGTTGGGGCGTTGACCAGAGGTCTCCATTGCTGGGATTGCAGCCTGCCGAAATGGCTGCTCTACTATCTCCGGGAGAGCTGGTGAAAAAGCAGCGCCTGCTACAGAAACTTCACCTGGCCCTGGATCGGGCATTAAGGCGGCCTCCAGTCCTGGTGGAGCAGTGGGAAGCAGGCACATCATTATCCAGTATGGGGGAGGGGTCAGTTCATCCCCATCCAAATCCTGTAGAATTTCCTTTTTTATCATCAGACAATTTTTGTGCCATTAATATTTTTCCCTTTCCCTTCTGGATACAGAACTTTGTCCAAGTAGGAGGGTCTTGAGCTAACCCTAGCCCTGATTCAATATATGGATATTGATCCAGGTGTCCTGGCTCTCCTGTGACTACTGTATAGACTGCTTCCACTATTTCTAAGTTCATGGTATTCTCTGGTGGCCATCCTACTCCCATAAGGGGCCATTCGACCTCAGAGAGTATGTGGAGGCAGTTAGGCCTCATCTTCACCCCATAGTCTCCTCCAAATTCCTTCTTTAAATTTTTAGTCATGCACTCCAATACAGTTGCCTTAGATTCACTTCCCTTTCATCTTGCTTACCTTCTTGGACTTTCTCCTACTTTTCCTTTTCGTTCTGTCTATGAAGTTCTCAGTACCCTTTGTACTTCTGATATTTCCACTCAGTGAAACACTTAAATCGCCATTCCGCCTACTTCCTAATTGGGGTGAGAAGAGCCTTACCTGCCAGATCCCAGAGGGAGAAGGGTGATCAGCGTGTCTTCCACCTGCCAGGGTGGAACCAGAACACCACGTGGTCCAAGACTGTTTCTCCCTTAACTTTTAAAGTTTGTTATGCCTTAGTGGGCTTGATCAGGTTTGGATGAAAACACAGATGGGTTAAATATCCCACATCCCAGGCCGTCTCTGGAAAAGTCAATTCATACTCACTTATGTATCCTCCTTCTAGCCTGACAATTCTGAGGGGGTCAAGAATTTCACAGCAGATGGGACACCTCCTTGGGGAGGGCAGAATACAAGCACACAAAGACCAAGTTACTTCTCCTAAAAATCCCCTGGCAATTGCTTGGTAATAATCTTCCCCAAGACTGCATGGACATCACCTCCTAAATGACCTTCACGAATTTCCTTCCTAAGCCCTAACACGCGCATCAATCTGTATACCAAGCAATCGTTGCCACCTGCCTATTCCAGGTTCCTGTGGGTCTGTGCCCCTTCTAGTGTCCCCCAGGGGGGTGATCAGGCCCCCTCTTCCACCCTGCCAGTGGGTTACTCCTCACCTGAGTGCTCAGATCCCCTGCTGCCATCCACTACCTGCTAACGTGAAAGGTCCAGGTGTTGAGAAGCAGAATCCTTCCAGAAGGGCAAGGCGCCTTCCCTCCTCTAGAAGATTCAAGCTGCAAGGCCTCAGAGTAGTCCCAAAGGGGACTTGTCTCCTCAAAGTGAGGAGTTTCCTGGCCAAGGCACCAAATGTTGTAGCCATGTGTTCCTGGAAACAAACTCACTCAGAAGGACAATGCAGATAGTGGAGTGCAGTTTATTACACCAGCAGAGTCTCTTCTTAGCCAAGGACCCTGACCAGGTTTTGTGAAAACCTTCTATCAGTTCAGTTCAGTTCAGTCACTCAGTTCAGTCAGCTCTTTGTGACCCCGTGAATCACGGCACTCCAGGCCTCCCTGTCCATCATCAACTCCTGGAGTTCACTCAGGCTCCAAAATCACTGCAGATGGTGACTGCAGCCATGAAATTAAAAGATGCTTACTCCTTGGAAGGAAAGTTGTGACCAACCTAGATAGCATATTCAAAAGCAGAGACATTACTTTGTCAAATAAGGTCCGTCTAGTCAAGGCTATGGTTTTACCAGTGGTCATGTATGGATGTGAGAGTTGGACTGTGAAGAAAGCTGAGCGCCAAAGAATCGATGCTTTTGAACTATGATGTTGGAGAAGACTCTTGAGAGTCCCTTGGACTGCAAGGAGATCCAACCAGTCCATTCTGAAAGAGATCAGCCCTGGGATTGCTTTGGAAGGAATGATGCTANGCTGAGTGCCAAAGAATCGATGCTTTTGAACTGTGATGTTGGAGAAGACTCTTGAGAGTCCCTTGGACTGCAAGGAGATCCAACCAGTCCATTCTGAAAGAGATCAGCCCTGGGATTGCTTTGGAAGGAATGATGCTAAAGCTGAAACTCCAGTACTTTGGCCACTTCATGTGAAGAGTTGACTCATTGGAAAAGACTCTGATGCTGGGAGGGATTGGGGGCAGGAGGAGAAGGGGACGGCCGAGGATGAGATGGCTGGATGGCATCACTGACTCGATGGACGTGAGTACCCTAAGTATATATACCCTAAGTGCTCAAACCCACCTCCTCAAATGCTCTGAAACTAGTCTGAACAAAGGAAAAGAAAGATAAAATCAAAGTTAACCCATGATTCACCATAAGCCTAGGTAGTTAACAGTAGACAATTATCAATAGGCCTGTGGTCATACCCCAATTAGCATAATAGAATTTATGATTCTATTCAGTTACACAGTTAATTAGGGTATTCTTTTTGCTGTCTGAGAGTTTAGGTATGAGCCCTGGGGCTCTTCCATGGAGGGGCAGGGGCTGTCTGATTTTCCAGACATTTCCATAGATACTGATATAGCTCAAAGTCAATGACCTGGCGCAAGATGGAGTCCTGCTTTCAAGATGGAGCCTGTTCTGTCTATTTCCTCCTTCAATGGGGCATTGAGATTTAAAATCTGAAACTATTGTATTTTGGTAACTTCTAAAACCAATTTGTTTACTGATTTTTTTTTTTTTTTTTTTTATACAACCAGTTAGCCAACCTCACTTGGCTATGTGACCAGAGACACATAAAGGGTTCTAATATGAAATTTATCTCCTGATGAATTCAGATCTCCTGAGGTTGAGATTCACTGCACACATCTTGAAGGATCACTCTGGAGAGGTTTGTTAGTAAGAATCACTTGGAGCTTGCACATGGGATTCATTTAGAGCCCTGGCACTTATCTGCACTATCTTTTTCTTGTTGCGCTCTTACCTCTGCCTTTATACTAAAGTCTTACATGACTACATCTTGTAGGTTCTAGTGGATCGTTTCAAACCTTCAAACTTATGAAATCTTTGTAAACTCCCTGGACAGTTTCACTAAGAGTCTCTAATTATGCTTCTGGTATTTTTTCTTAGTAAACCCATACAGGCTCCTAATGATCACCTTGTTTATAGACTCAATATTACTCTATTTAATTATCTTTTGTAAAAATTTCTGAGGATAAACATCAAGCTTAAAGATTTATAGCTCTCAGATTATAATATTCTTCCACTTTTTAAAATTTATATACTTTTCTATCATTAATTAAACTCCTATACAGCTGACAATAATTTGCAAAGATTTCTCCAATCTCAAACCAATTTAAATTTTTAAAATATAAATTTATTTATTTTAATTGGAGGTTAATTACTTTACAATATTGCAAAACCAATACAATATTTTAAAGTAATTTTTTTGTTTTAAAATTCTGATCGATGGGACTTCCCTGGTGGTTCGGTGGTTAAGAATACACATGCCAATGCAAGAGACACAAGTTTGATCCATGGTCTGGAAAGATTCCACATGCCATGGAGCAACTAAGCCTGTGCGCCACAACTATTGAGCCTGTGTTCTAGAGCCTGGAAGCGGCAACTACAGAGCGCATGTGCCACAGCTACTGAAGCCCACACGCCTAGAGTGGCATGCTCCATAACAAAAGAAGCCACTGCAGCGAGAAGCATGAGCACTACAACAAAAGCACAGATCCTGCTCATCATAACTAGAGAAAGCCCACATGCAGCGAAGAAGACCAAGCACAGACAAAAATAATAAAAACAAACAAACATTTAAAACTGATTGATGAAGCTTGGGTTAGACACCAAATCAACTGTGACCTGGTGAAACCCAAATTTGTATGCATTGTGAGGTACCACAGACTCACTTAATGGGTCCAAGTTTGACCTCAGAGACTAGAAAGTGAGACTCCTATAATTTTTCTCTAGTTAATTCTAAGATTCAAATATTTATAGGCTCAGATAACACTATTCTACATCTCCTGTCTGCTTCCCTCCAGAGCTCCAATGCCACAATTCTAATTGCTTATTTGATATTAATATGTTACACCAAAGTCAACATATATAAAATTCGTTTAATTTGTTTGAAACATTAGAACATTGCTAATAATAGTGTCTAATACTTATTATGTGAAAAACAATATTATTTGCATATGTAGTCTTATTTTGTGCTCGTGCCATACCTTTATAGTAGGTGCTTGCTTAGTCCTCTTTTACAGATGGGGAAATTGAGGCACAAAAATGTCATGTAAGTTCCCTGAGATCACAAAGTTGATCAGCAGTAGAGCTGCAGTTCAAACTCAGATCTTTTTATTCCAGAGTTTACAACTGTAATAACTATTTTACATTGCTTTTCATAGTTTCTTTATTTTTTTTCCTAAATTAACCAGACTTAAAATGTCATTTTCAATTTTTACTGATTTCTCACAAGGTCATTAACCAAAAACTTTGGATGTCTTCAGCTCATCCCCATTTCTGATTACACTGTCTCTGGTTTCGGCCCTAGTTTCTGGAGAGCTGGAATGCTGCAAGGGTTTCTAAGATGCATTTCTAATTTTTCTTTTGTCTACTCCTCTCTGCATACCACTGAGAAAATGATCTTCCTAAAATAAAACTCTGATCATATTTCAAATTTTCATTGAAAATCTTTTAATGGTGTCATATTTTCTACCTAAAGATGTTCTCTGACCATCAAAAAGCCCTTCTATTTTCTCACCTCTATTTCCTTCTTTAGTGATAGTCCTCTTTTATGGAAACTACAACTTAAATCCTTCATGCTGTTCAATCTTTCAAACTACTTTATCTATTTCACTAAGCAAATGCCACTACTTAATGTACTTATTTTGTTTTGTAATATTAATTCTATTTTCTTTTGCCCATGTCTCCTAAATGGCATTCTATCCTGCTGAGAGCCTAGCTTGACACTATTTACATGATAATTAGTTAATTCAGTAACATTTATTGAGTGATTGTTTTGTGCTTCATAAACTGAAATATGATACTTCATTTTTTCTGTAGATGTTCTTTAAGAGGAAACATCTCAAATTTTTCAGTACAGCAAAAAGCATTTTAAAAGGGCACTGCCAACTGGTTCTTAGCTATCACAATGAAAATATCTAAAGTATTTCTTACTATCTTTCCAATCAGTCTAAAAGCTGTATTTGAGGGGCAGATAATGATTCTGGTTGCAGCTAAGACACAAGGAAGGGTACTCAAGCATTCACTTCTGAAAACCATGGAGTTAGAAAACCAGGTGAAAGTTTTTTTGTATATGGAATGAAAGGTCACTAAGCTTCTGCGTGATGCTGACTTGGAATCTACCAACTCCTCAGCCATGAGGGCTTGACTCTGTGGAGAGCACTCAAGGGATTGACTTATCATTGTGGAATGATCTTTATTTAAAGCTAGTGATTTTGTTTTTACAAAGAAACAGAGGCCTTTTCATTCTCTGCCAGTGTAGCCTAGAGTAAAGAAAATATTCTCTGGGACATTTTTATTCCTCGAAACCCGCCTTCATCAGAATTTGTTTTCCCTGTATGGATATAATGTGTGTATGTGTGTGTTAAAACATACTTTAAAATCACATTACTATTGACGATACTTATGCTGTGTAGATATATAGCAAATAATTGGTTATATAGGTAAAATATAAAATTTTCATTATGATGGCATAAAACAAAAAATGTAAGTGCAAGAACAATTCTATATATCAGTAAAGAAATTTTATTGAAGCATCAATGAGGAATACATGCTTAAATTCGTTCTAGGCTTGAAAATGTTGATTTACGCTATAACATTCTCTGAGAAATTTATAACAAAGCTGCAAGTGAGCTAGGGATTACCTAATTCAAATTCACTCCTCAGTGCCAGTATATTCTGTACAACACCCTCACCTGATGATATGCATTTGTCTGTATATTAATGAAGAAGCTACTGTTCGTGGCACTGAAGTGCCTCTCTGAATGGTGCCATAACTTTGACTCCATGGTCAACCAGCAACATATCAAGTACCAGAAGGTGACCTGAAAATGATACATGAGTATGATTTAATGTGAAGCTTATTGACTTAGAGATTGCAAGAGAAAAGAAGAATAAATAGCCTTATCTAAAGCTTAAGTTAGACAAAATTGAAATAAAATCCTGTGCCTGTGTAACATATAGAATAACTTTCAACATTTTGCCATTTCCATTAAGGATGAGTAATTTTCAAATCGTCATTTGCATTCTGACTAATACAGAAGTTATGCTATTACAATACTGACCACAGCAGCTTAGAGGCCAAGGAGTCTGGATTGGTTCAAAATTGATTTGATAACTCACTTGAACATAAGGATTATATTTTACTCAAGATGCTAGCTAATATACCATAGGCAATTGATTTTCTAGTTTAATGTAGAAATTCCCCAAATTATTCCATTGGCTCTAAATTTGGGTTGACTAGACAAGAAATCCCCCAGGACACTTCATTAATCCCCAATAAGGGTGCAGCTCTCTGAATCATTAAACCATTCAGTGTTTCAGTTTTCTTACCTGCAGAATAAAGACTACATAGTCCCTGAGGTCCCTCAGGCTCTAATGCTTAGATGCAGTTGTCTCCAATTAATGCTTAGCTTTATGGTAATTTGTTCACTTGCTAATATATGAAGGAACACTGAATTATAAAGACTCATGCAATGCTTTTCATACATAAAACTTATAAGTAAATATTTGCTGAATTAATGATTTTCTTTGGGAAAATCACCTGGTTATGGATATAACTGCTCTCTGTTAAAATAATCAGGGTTCTTTTCTATAGCCTACGCTGTGTTTATCCAGTCTCTTATTAGTCTGGAGGATGTGCAAGGTATAACTACAAAACAACTACTTGAACAAGAAGTCAGATTAGTACTTGAGAAGGATTCATTCTGAAAGGAGGGCAATTGGGTTCAAGGAAGTACTTCAGATCAACTTATAATCAGCTGAATCTTGTTGAATTAAGGAAGTATGCTACTAATTGTTGTTGTTTAGTCACTAAGTTATGTCCAACTCTTTTGCAATGCCATGGACTGTAACCTGCCAGACTCCTCTGTCCATGGGATTTCACAGGCAAAAATATTGGAGTGGGTTGCCATTTCCTTTTCCAGGGGACCCTCCTGACCCAGGGGACTGGTACATTTATTTATTTTTATTTTTAAACAGCTCAAATATGCCTTGTATAATATAATGTAATTGTATTTACATTGTATATAACATGTATTTAATTGTAAATACAATTGTATATATAATTGTAATTATACGATATAATATATTGTAATTGTATTAAATTACATATAATGTAATAAGTATGTAATAAATATAAATATTGAAATGAGCCACTTTGTTGAATTTCTGAAGGCTTTGGCTAAGTAGAAGTCAGGATTTTGAGGCCAACTAACTGACTTTTAAGAGGAGTGAGAACACAGTGGGCTCTGGTGAGCTGATGTAGGAACAGGATCTTTGTGAGTATCAGGAAATGCTGTCAGCAACTCTGAAAGCCCAAGAGCAGAAGTCGTGACTTTGTATGCATAAGACACTTCAAAGGCATGGTGAGCTGTAAATATAGGGCAGAAAAGGGAATGGCTTTGGAATCTAAGGAGACTTATTCCTGTGTTCATGGCAGAAACAAGGGCAGAAGGAAGGAGCATGAAAGGTGTTTATGCTTTAGCTTTAACTGGTAACAAAACTTTGTAAGACTACTCCAAGTGTCTTAAGTTGTTGTCCATATTGTTATGTTTGTTTTGTTCAATGTTAATTATACAATTTTGAGTCAGAATTAATATTCAAGCTGTTTCTTAGGGCTTCCCAGGTGGCACAGTGGTAAAGAATCCACTTGCCAATGCAGAAGATACAAGGGACACAGATTTGATCCCTCAGTCAGTAGGAAATGGCAACCTACTCCAGTATTCTTGCCAGGATCCCATGGACAGAGGAGCCTAGCAGGTTACAGTCCAGGGGGTTACAAAGGAGGACATGACTAAGTTACTGTGTGCAAGCATATACCCATCCCCCCACACATACACAAACTACTTCTTAAATGTTATTACATTTATCTATATAAAGCTCTAAGATATTCTGTTGTCTTCCTTATTAAACTGTAATCTTGAGGATATACCATTTGTCCTCCTTGAGGTTATGTCATAATCTTGAAATTATGTTATTTTACTCTATATCCATATCTGCATAATCTTGTTTCTCACTGAATGAGAAACAACATTTTTTAAATGGATAAACTGAAGTTTGAGGCTTTTAAATTTAGACAGTTCAGCTTTCAACTGATACTTAAACTAAATCTTTTGCATAGCGAACACAGGAAATAGTTACAATAAATTTAAGCTGTAACTGAAAAACTTAAACATCTTCCATGAATTAAAAATAGAAGCAGTTATAAGCACAAGTGACATTTAAGCAGAAAAATTAACTCTTACCAGGGAAGAATTAGAGTTGAAATAATTATAAGTCTGACACAGACCAGAACCTATTGGTAATAAAGTTTTTGCCAATCTGTGGTGAAATTAATAGAAAATAAAGGGAATGTAGTGAGTATTAAATGAAGATTAGTTTATCTAATATTGTGTAATAATCTTAATTTAAGATAACATATCTTTGACTTCTGGTGTCATTTTTCTTTTATTATTATAAAGTCATGGTTGGTCTATCTATCTTTCTGTCTATATATATATGTATCTATCTTTCATCTTGTGTTGGCAACATAAAAATAAAGGAACCCCTCATCAGTTCCTCTTTTAACATTTTTACTGAACTAAAAACATTCAAAATCATCAGATTCTATCACCTGTTCAAAAGTGATAGATACTATTGTGAAGATTTAAAAAAATTTTCTGGTATAGTATGAATTGAATTTCAAGGTTAAATTGTTTGCACAATTTATTGAATAAAACTGGAGTGCAACCTAGATCCACAGTGAATGTTTCTGGAAAGAAGGATGCAGTCACATGGAAGAAAAGCAAAGTCTAGGATAAAAAAGCCACCCCATTCACACTCACTCTGAGGTGCTGCCCCAAGACGAACATTGCTTGCTGACATACAATTAAGTCTATAATTACTGTTCCAACTTGAACAGAAGTTTGGTAAGTAACATTAAAAAAATAACCAACTCTTGACTGCTGCTGCTGCTGCTGCTAAGTCGCTTCAGTCGAGTCTGACTCTGTGTGACCCCAGAGATGGCAGCCCACCAGGTTCCCCCATCCCTGGGATTCTCCAGGCAAGAACACTGGAGTGGGTTGCCATTTCCTTCTCCAATTCATGAAAGTGAAAAGTAAAAGTGAAGTCGCTCAGGTCCGACTCCCAGCAACCTCATGGACTGTAGCCTACCAGGTTCCTCTGTCCATGGGATTTGCCAGGCAAGTGTACTGGAGTGGGGTGCCATTGCCTTCTCCATACTGCAATTAACACACCTGGATGACATTTTATCAGGAAATATTATGAACTATTTTATTTAGATTTGGAATTTTTCCTCTTATTCTACAAAAATAAAATAATAATTCATCACTCTTCTTTTTGTTCTCTATTAAATTCAAATTTGAGTGAAAATTGCTTTGATTTGAGCTGTTTGTTTTCTATGGTAATTTTAAATACTTATCTACCTGTACGTGTATAGTTTCTTCAATCAGTGATTCTATTTTCATTTTCTCTGACTGAAATAATTCTATTTCCAATAGTGGTAATGATAATAGTAATTTTTATTTAAAAATTATCAGTTCAGTTCAGTTCAGTTCAGTCGCTCAGTTGTGTCTGACACTGGCAAATCAAAATCTTCCTTGGATAATGGAGGGATAGCAAAATTTTTAGGTAGAACACTTATAGCCAGCTCACACGCCACAATATTTTACTGCTTTATAGATACATCTCATATACACATAAATATAACAATAGTAATACGTTTAAGTTACATAGGAACTGTCCCAGAGGTTGTTTATGTGGAAACTAGGGTAATAGTGGGCTTCCTTTGTGGCTCAGCTGGTAAAAAATCTGCCTGCAATGCGGGAGACCTGGGTTCATCCCTGGGTTGAGAAGCTGTCCTGGAGAAGGGAAAGGCTACCCACTCCAGTATTCTGGCCTGGAGAATTTCATGGACTGTATAGTCCATGGGGTTGCAAAGAGTTGGACACGACTGAGCAACTTTCACTTCAAGGTAATAGAAATGGGAATTTTGTACTAATTTTTATTAGGATAAAATTTTGCTCATGATGGAGATGGATATAGACACCATACTGCATTTTAGGAGGATTTTCCTTTGCTGTTTGTGAAGCAGCTGAGTAAGACATCTTCTACCAATCTACCCAATATCTTTAATTCGATCGTATTGTCCAAGCCTAGAATATGAGCAGAAGTGACAACGTATTTTTCCCCAGGAGTGTTTCATGAAGAGAACTCTATAGGAAATTTGTTAAAGGCTACTGAAAGGAAGTTTGAGATTAAGAAAATATCGACATAAGCTATGAATAGCTTATTTCAGTGAACATAAGCTCCATTTTACGTACACACCAGCAATTGTTTCAAAGTTATTACAATAACAGACTAAGCTCAGCTATCACTTCCATCACATGTTTCTCACTGATGCTTTCTTCTCCACTGGAGTGTGATGTTTGGCTCATGTTCTTCTATAACAGTCTGGTCACTTCTATCACAACCTTTATCACACTATTGGAATTTTCCATTTGTTCTTGATTCCATCGTCTAGAATGTGGACTTCTTGAGTGTACTTGATATATATGTCTTTGTCATCTTTGTATCTTCAACACCTAGAACAGTGCCTAATAGACACAATAATCAGCTGCTGCTGCTGCTGTGGCTTTAGTCGTCTCTGACTCTGTGCAACCCCATAGAAGGCAGCCCACCAGGCTCCCCCGTTCCTTGGATTCTCCAGGCAATAACACTGGAGTGGGTTGCCATTTGCTTTTCCAATGCATGAAAGTGAAATGTGAAANTCTGTTGATAGTATTTTCAAAAAGTTTCATGCAATTCAATTTGCCTATTTTTTCTTTTATTGTCTGTGCCTTTGTGTCACATCCAAGATGATATTGCCAAAATTCAATGTCAGGGAGCTTTTGTGCTACATTTTCTTCTAAGAATTTTATAGTTCCAGGTCTTACATTTAAGGCTTGTCTCCATTTTGAGTTAATTTTTGTATATGGTTTTAAGTAAGAGTCTTACTTTATTTTTTGGAAGAAGTCTTTTATAAATATCAAATAAGTGTGGATAATAGAGACTTTTTTATCGCTTGATTATTTTTATTATTGTTATTCTATCAATTTCTGTTAGCAAGATGCTAGCATCTGTTTCATTTGTGGAATTGTATTTCTGACTTCAGTTCTGTCAATTTCTACAACAAATATTTGTGTACTTACAGGCTCCATTATTAGGCAAAAGCACATTTGTGAATATTATGTCTTCCTGATGAATTTGCCCCTTTATGTTGCAAAAATATTTTTTAAATTGAACAATCATCTTTGCATTTAAATTATTTAAATATATTGTGGAATTTGTTTTACCTATTATCTTTTTTACCTGCTATCTCAAGATGCTCTGAGATTAAAATATTTATCCTTATCTTTCCAGTATTTTGAGTTAATGGGGTGCTACTTTATGGGAAATGTAGAAACTTTGTGAGCATAACATTCTGTTCGTTTTCCTCCCTATCCTTTATGATAAAGTTGTCATATATATTATACCTCCAAGATATTTTTCACTTTAGATGTGAACAATTTTTTTTAAACATTTAGGACACAAAAATTATTTTTCAAAAATATTTCAACAGATAGTTGTCATTCTTAATGCTCTTCATTCATTTCTGAAGATAAATGGTTTCTTGTGGTATCACTATCTATCGACCTAAAAAAAAATACCCTGTATCATTTCCATAGTGCACTTCTATCAGCAACAAATTTCTTAGTTTTCCTTTTTTATAAATTTTTTAAATTTTATCTTCATTCTTAAAAATATTTTCAGTTGATATAGAATTTTGGGCTGAAAGATTATTATTTCATCATTTAGCTATATTATTTCCCTCTCTTTGCTTCTATGGCCTATTTTAAGAATTTTGTAGTCTCGTTAGTTTTCTTCTTTATGTAATAAGTAATCTTTCTATGAATTCTTNATTCTTAAAAATATTTTCAGTTGATATAGAATTTTGGGCTGAAAGATTATTATTTCATCATTTAGCTATATTATTTCCCTCTCTTTGCTTCTATGGCCTATTTTAAGAATTTTGTAGTCTCGTTAGTTTTCTTCTTTATGTAATAAGTAATCTTTCTATGAATTCTTTCAAATTTCCTTTATATCAGTGGTTTCAGTAGTTTGACTCTAAGATACCTTGACATAATTTTCTCTATATTTATGCTATTTGAAGTTTGCTGAGGTTTAGAATCTATGAATGTGTATGTCTCACCAAATTTTGGAAGTTTTTGTCATTATAGCTTCAAAGACTTGTTTCTACTCCACCCTCTCTCCTTTCTACTTGAGACTCTGATGATCTGTTTTTTAGAACTTTGATATTTTCTCAAAGGTACTGATGGTTTATATTCTTTTCTCTCATCTTTAGATTGGATCTGCTACCTGCTGCTGCTGCTAAGTCACTTCAGTCGTGTCCAACTCTGTGCAACCCCATAGATGGCAGCCCATAATTTCTATTTATTTATTTTTCATATTAATTATTGACTATTTCTTCTTTCATATAATTCTATTTAAGTTCATGTGGTGAATTATTTTATTTTTTTTTTATTTCACTTTTTNGGTTTATATTCTTTTCTCTCATCTTTAGATTGGATCTGCTACCTGCTGCTGCTGCTAAGTCACTTCAGTCATGTCCAACTCTGTGCGACCCCATAGATAGCAGCCCATAATTTCTATTTATTTATTTTTCATATTAATTATTGACTATTTCTTCTTTCATATAATTCTTCTATTTAAGTTCATGTGGTGAATTATTTTATTTATTTATTTTTTTTTATTTCACTTTTTGTTCTNAACTCTGTGCAACCCCATAGATGGCAGCCCATAATTTCTATTTATTTATTTTTCATATTAATTATTGACTATTTCTTCTTTCATATAATTCTATTTAAGTTCATGTGGTGAATTATTTTATTTTTTTTTTATTTCACTTTTTGTTTTGTTTTGTTGCTGTTTAGTCACTAAGTCATGTCTAGCTCTTTGTAACCTCATGGACTGTAGCCCACCAGGCTCTTCTGTCCATGGGATTTCCTAGACAAGAATACTGGAGTGTGTTGCCATTTCCTTCTCAGAGGATCTTTGTGACCCAGGGATCATTATGCTATCATACAGAATATTTTCACTGCTCTAAAAGTCCACTGTGCTCTGCTTACTCATCCCTACCTCCTCCTACCACCACCAGGCCCTAGCAAACACTGATCTTTTCACTGTCTGCACAGTTTTACATTTTCTATAGTGTCATATACAAGGAATCATATAAACATATAGACTTTTCAGATTGAATTCTTTCACTTAATAATAAAAATTTAAAGTTCTTTAATTTCTTTACATGGATTGATAGCTCATTTCTTTTAGTACTGAATAACATTTAATTGACTGCATGTACCTATGTTTATTTATCCATTCTCCTACTGAAGGATATTTTGATTACTTTAAGTTTTGGTAATTATGAATAAAGTTGCTATAAACATCTATTGCAGTTTTATATTGACATATGTTTTCAACTTATTTGAGTAACTACCAAGGAGTGTAATTACTAGATCATATGGAAAGACTTTGTCTAGTTTTGTAAGAAAGCACCAAATAATCTCTTCCAAAGTAGCTCTATCATTTTGCATTCTCACTAGTAATGAATGAAGGAGAGGACAATGGCAGCCCACTCCAGTGCTCTTGCCTGGAGGATCCCATGGGCAGAGGAGCCTGGTCGTCTGCAGTCCATGGGGTCGCTAAGAGTCAGACACGACTGAGCAACTTCACTTTCACTTTCATGCACTGGAGAAGGAAATGGCAACCCACTCCAGTGTTCTTGCTTGGAGAATCCCAGGGACAGAAGAGCCTAGTGGGCTGTCGTCTATGGGGTCACACAGAGTCAGACATGACTGAAGTGACTTAGCAGCAGCAGCAGCAGCAGCAGTAATGAATGAGACTTGAGTTGCTCCATATTCTTGTTAGTATGTATTGTCAGTGTTCCAGATTTTGGTCATTCTAGTAAGTATAGAGTGATATCTCATTGTTTTAACTTAAAAATTTCTGAAGCTATATGATATGGAGCATCTTTTCATATTCTTATTTGCCATGCATACATATCTTCTTTGGTAGGTATCTGTTAAGGTCCTTGGCCCATTTTTAAAATTGGATTGTTCGTTTACTTATTGTTGAGTTTTAACAGTACTTCATATATTTTTAATAATAGTCTTTTATCATATGTGTCTTTAGAAAATGTTTTCTCCCAATTTGTAACTTGTCTTCTTATTCTCTTGACATTTTCTTTGTTGGAGCAGAAGTTTTTAATATTAATAAAATCCAGCTTATCAATTGTTTGTTCTTGGATTATGCCTTTGGTATGTTACCTAGATTGTTATTGCTAAACTCAAGATTATCTATTAATAGTTTTTCTCTTCTTAAGTTATATACTTAAGAGTTTTGTAGTTTCACATTTTTCATTAAAGTATTAATGTGTGATCCATTTTGAGTTAATTTTGTGAAGATTCTAAGGTTTCTGTCTATATTCTTTTTTTTTGGCATGTGACTGTCCGGTA
Source organism: Neotragus moschatus (assembly GCA_006410615.1). Lineage (NCBI taxonomy): Eukaryota > Metazoa > Chordata > Mammalia > Artiodactyla > Bovidae > Neotragus > Neotragus moschatus. Next base: position 962,126 of record SJYA01000591.1, read on the forward strand.
GTCCTAGTACTATTTGTTGAAAAGACTATTTTTGTTCCATTGTATTACTTTTGCTGCTTTGTCAAAGATCAGTTGGCTGTATTTATGTGGGTCTATTTCTGAACTCTCTATTCTGTTCCATTGATCCATTTGTCTATTTTTTCACCAATACCACACTGTCTTGCTCGCTAAAGCTTTATAGTAAGTATTGAAACGGAGTAGCATGTGTCCTCCAAATTTGTTCTTGTCCTTCAATATTATGTTGGTATTCTGGGTATTTTCTTTCTCCAGATTAATTTTAGAATCTCTCTGAGTCTAGTTTACATTCCAAAGGATCTGTTTTTCAGATGCTTAGGCAATGGCACCCCACTCCAATAACTCTTGCCTGGCAAATCCCATGGGCGGAGGACCCTGGTGGGCTGCGATCCATGGGGTCGCTGAGTCGGACACGACTGAGTGATTTCACTTTTACTTTTCACTTTCATGTATTGGAGAAGGAAATGCAACCCACTCTAGTGTTCTTGCCTGGAGAATCCCAGGGACGGGGCAGGGGAGCCTGGTGGGCTGCCGTCTCTGGGATTGCACAGAGGCGGACAAGGCGGAAGCGACTTAGCAGCAGCGGTATTCCATATGGAAGCAGAATACCTACAATATATTTATTGGATGTTACAAGTTTGGAAGAAATAAAAGAAAGAAAGTTATACCAAACAAATCAACAATCACAATCTTATTCTGATAATAATAATAATGTGACCACTTGTCTCACATAAAACATTTTTATAAAGCTTATGAAAGAATCTGTATGATTTATTTGCCCATCTATTTCCTTGCCACTATTGAGTAGAATGGATTTCTATTGTGATTGTTTTCTTTTACCTACTAGGGAGGAACTTTCCTTTTTTTCAAGGAATGTCTTATCATCTATATTTTATTCTGATATCATATGTCTAAAAATTGTAATTTTTCCATACTGTATTACTTCAACTTTTCTGTCTACTATTGTGACAATTTTCTTAACCCCCACCTTTATAAACAAAAAATAAATGTAAAATCTCAAAAATTTGGTCACACATCTGTAAAGAGGCTATAGAAATGTTGTGCTAATATTTTAATGATGTGACCTTCCTTTAATTCCTAAATTATCTTTCCAGTTCCTCAAATTGCTGTGGTAGAGACAATTGGCTTTGAGGTAGAAAAATCTGATTTCATATTTATGAAATAATATTCACCCATCCTCACCATTTATACAATATTTTCCAAGTTGTTTAACTTCTAACATATTTAACTTTTTATATTAAATGTAATAGAAAATTTTCATTACATTGATAAAAACTTATATAGGAAAATTTGGTAATATATCTGACATAGTACCAGGTATATAGTAAGTATTTAGTGATTAGTTATTTTCCCCAAAGAACAATATCTTAAATATGAAATATTCTGTTACATCAGAGCTTATTTAAACTGAAAATCATAATTTTGTCTTAAATAATGAGCAGAAATGACATACAAAAAAGTTTTCAATGAAATTCAGTTGTTTTGTGGAATCATTATAAATTATAGATAAATGTTGTACATATAGGTTTCTCTTTTCCTGAAAAAACATAACACATATTTTAATTAAGTTTCATTATCTTAGTGAGAACCATATTAATTTAACTGCACACTTAATTTCTGAAGAAAAATGATCTGAATACTAATGTTCAAATTTATCTGTTACTTAGATTTGAAGGTGAATATTTTTAGTGGTTGAGTACAGGATTTACATTGGCAGCTATTTAAATCTCATTAAGTATAAAGTTTTGTTATTATGCTTAATAAAGGTCAGTGCTACCTAGTGAGATTTGTGAAATTTCCACCTATTTACAAACAATGCTATTGGTTTTCGGAACAAATCTATAGCTAAAATTGTATTGTTTATTTTATTCTTTGTTCTTATATATACTTTTAAATATTAAAAATATAATTACTCCCCAGATTAACAAATGACCCAGTCCAATGGTCATGAACTAAGTAAATGTACCACTTTCACTCAGAACATTAGTTTATGCAAGTCACTGAATCATCAAAATTGAAGATGGTGAAAATAAAATGCCAATGTCACTTTGTTCTCATTGGTTTCAGTTTGACCTGTTCTCCCTTACTTCACAGCCACCTAGATGTTTGTTTTAGCTGCCAGTTCAGCTGCCTTTTAGCAGCGTTAAGACTGTCACCAGATGCAAAAACAACTGCATTAGATAGACTTCTCTGCCAACTATGTAACTATAAGGCTCTTATTTTCTGTTATTCACTATAGCTCTATTGCTCTGATGAACCCTAACTTGGGTGTTTGAAGTAAAAGTGAAAGAGTTAGTTGTTCAGTCCTGTCCAACTCTTTGTGATCCCATGGACTATAGCCCACCAGGTTCCTCTGTTCATGGGATTCTTCAGGCAAGAATATTGGAGTGGGTAGCCATTGCCTTCTCCAAGAAATCTTTCTGACCAAGGGATTGAACCCAGATCTCCTCCATTGCGGGCAGATTCTGTACCATCAGAGCCACCAGGGTTTGGTTCCAATTTAATCATTTTATGTGGATAATGCTAGACTAGACTAAAATTATTTAGGGAATATTAACTGGACAAGATCGTGCTTAAATAAAAAGTTCTGTAACCAAATCACTTTAGGACACATTGTATTTCTTTGGCATCCTGTGATGCTATCTATTGGTAAACACAACCAGTAACTAGAGGCATGGAAGCTTGCTGACAGTCTTTAAAGTTAAGTCTCCTGTGGCACAGAGATGCATAGACTGGGTTTCAAAGGACAAATGCAAGATACTCAGCACAAACAGGGATCTCTTTTATAATTCAGTACAGTTCAGTCACAGTCGTGTCCAACTTTTTGAGACTCCACGAACGACAGCACCCAAGGCCTCCCTGTCCATCACCAACTCCCAGAGCTAACCCAAACTCATGTCCATTGAGTCAGTGATGCCATCCAACCATCTCATCTTCTATCGTCCCCATCTCCTCTGGCCCTCAATCTTTCCCAGCATCAGGGTTTATTCAAATGAGTCCGTTCTTCACATCAGGTGGCCAAAGTTTTGTAGTTTCAGCATCAGCATCAGTCCTTCCAGTGAACACACAAGACTGATCTTTGGAATGGACTGGTTGGATCTCCTTGCAGTCCAAAGGACTCTCAAGAGTCTTTTCCAACACCATAGTTCAAAAGCATCAATTTTTCAGAGCTCAGCTTTCTTTTTAGTCCAAATCACATATTCATACATGACTACTGGAAAAACAATAGCCTTGACTAGGAGGACATTTGTTGACAAAGTAATCTCTCTACTTTTTAGTATGCTGTACAGGTTGGTCAAAACTTTTCTTCTAAGGAGTAAGNAAGCATCAATTTTTCAGAGCTCAGCTTTCTTTTTAGTCCAAATCACATATTCATACATGACTACTGGAAAAACAATAGCCTTGACTAGGAGGACATTTGTTGACAAAGTAATCTCTCTACTTTTTAGTATGCTGTACAGGTTGGTCAAAACTTTTCTTCTAAGGAGTAAGCATCTTTTAATTTCATGGCTGCAATCACCATCTGCATTAATTTTGGAGCCCAAAATAATAAAATCAGCCATTATTTCCACTGTTTCCCCATCTATTTGCCATAAACTGATGGAACCAGATGCCATGATCTTAGTTTTCTGAGTGTTGAGATTTAAGCCAGCTTTTTCACTCTCCTTTTTCACTTTCATCAAGAGACTTTTTAGTTCTTCTTCACTTTCTGCCATAAGGGTGGTGTCATCTAAATATCTGAGGTTATTGATATCTCTACTGGCAATCTTGATTCCAGCTTGTGCTTCATCCTGACAAGCATTTCTCATGATGTACTCTGCTGCTGCTGCTGCTAAGTCACTTCAGTCGTGTCCAATTCTTTGCGACCCCATGGACCTCGGCCTACCAGGCTCCTCCATCCAAGGGCTTGTCCAGGCAAGAGTACTGGAATGGGGTGCCATTGCCTTCTCTGAATCTACTCTGCATATAAGTTAAATAAGCAGGGTGACAATATACAAGCCTTCCTGCTCCTGCTAAGGCACTTCAGTAGTATCTGACTCTGTGCAACCCCATAGATCAGCAGCCCACCAGGCTCCCCCATCCCTGGGATTCTCCAAGAAAGAATACTGGAGTGGGTTGCCGTTTGCTTCTCCAATGCATGAAAGTGAAAAGTGAAAGTGAAGTCACTCAGTCGTGTCCAACTTAGTGACCTCATGGACTGCAGGCCTATAAGGCTGCTCCGTCCATGGGATTTTCCAGGCAAGAGTACTGGAGTGGGTTGGCATTGCCTTCTCTAATACAGCCATGACATACTACTTTTCCTATTTGGAAATAGTGTGTTGATCCATGTCCAGTTCAAACTGTTTCTTCCTGACCTGCATACAGGTTTCTCAAGAGGCAGGTCAGGTGGTCTGGTATTCCCATCTCTTTCAGAAATTTCCACAGCTGATTGTGATCCACACAAAGGCTTTGGCATAGTTAATAAAGCAGAAATAGATGTTTTTTCTGGAACTCTCATGCTTTTTCCATGATCCAGCAAATGTTGGCAATTTGATCTCTGGTTCTTCTGCCTTTTCTAAAACCAGCTTGAACATCTGGAAGTTCATGGTTCATGTATTGCCGAAGCCTGGCTTGGACAATTTGAAGCATTACTTTACCAGCATGTGAAATGAGTAAAATTGTGCAGTAGTTTGAGCATTCTTTGGCATTGCCTTTCTTTGGGATTGGAATGAAAACTAACCTTTTCCAGTCCTGTGGCCACTGCTGAGTTTCCCAAATTTGCTGGCATATTGAGTGCAGCACTTTCACAGCATCATCTTTCAGGATTTGAAATAGTTCAACTGGAATTCCATCACCTCCATTAGCTTTGTTCATAGTGATGCTTTCTAAGGCCTACTTGACTTCACATTCCAGGCTGTCTGGCTCTAGGTGAGTGATCACACCATCGTGATTATCTGGGTCATGAAGATCTTTTTTGTACAGTTATTGTCTGTATTTTTGCCTCTTCTTCTTAATATCATCTGCTTCTGTTAAGTCCCTACCATTTCTGCCCCTTATTGAACCCATCTTTGCATGAAATATCCCTGGTGTCTCTAATTTTCTTGAAGAGATCATTAGTCTTTCCCATTCTATTGTTTGCCTCTATTTCTTTGCATTGATTCCTGAGGAAGGTTTTCTTATCTCTCCTTGCTATTCTTTGGAACTCTGCATTCAAATAGGGATATCTTTCCTTTTCTCCTTTGCTTTTCACTTCTCTTCTTTTCACAGCTATTTGTAAGGCCTTCCCAGACAGCCATTTTGCTTTTTTGCATTTCTTTTCCATTGGGATGGTCTTGATCCCTGTCTCCTGTACAATGTCACAAACCTCCATCCATAGTTCATCAGGCACTCTGTCTATCAGATCTAGTCCTTAAATCTATTTCTCACTTCCACTGTATAATCATAGGGGATTTGATTTAGGTCATATCTGATGGTCTAATAGTTTTCCCTACTTTCTTCAATTTAAGTCTGAATTTGGCAATAAAGAGTTCATGATCTGAGCCACAGTCAGTTCCAGTCTTGTTTCTGCAGACTGTATAAAGCTTCCCCATCTTTGGCTGCAAAGAATATAATCAATCTGATTTCGGTGTTGACCATCTGGTGATATCCATGTGTAGATTCTTCTCTTGTGTTGTTGGAAGAGGGTGTTTGCTATGACCAGAGTGTTCTCTTGGCAAAACTCTATAGCCTTTGCCCTGCTTCACTCCGTACTCCAAGGCCAAATTTGCCTGTTACACCAGGTGTTTCTAGACTTCCTACTTTTGCATTCCTGTTCCCTAAAATGAAAAGGACATCTTTTGGGAGCGTTAGTTCTAAAAGGTCTTGTAGGTCTTCATAGTAATTTGGAAAACTCAGCAGTGACCACAGGACTGGAAAAGGTCAGTTTTCATTCCAATCCCAAAGGAAGGCAATGCCAAAGAATGCTAAAACTACTGTGCAATTTTACTCATCTCACACGCTAGTTAAGTGATACTTAAAATTCTCTAAGCCAGGCTTTGGCAATNTTAAACTCTAATACTTTGGCCACCTCATGTGAAGAGCTGACTCACTGGAAAAGACCCTGATGCTGGGTGGGATTAGGGGCAGGAGAAGAGGATGACAGAGGATGAGATGGCTGGATGGCATCACCGACTCGATGCACATGGATTTCGGTGAACTCCGGGAGTTGGTGATGGACAGGGAGGTCTAGTGTGATTGATGGGGCCACAAAGAATCGGACACGACTGTTCGACTGAACTGAACTTAAATCTGATTTAAGTTCAGAACTGAACTGATTTTAAATCTCTTTCAATACTTTTTATTAATTTCCTGTGCCATATCAATAATATACTCTTTTTAAAATTAATTTATTTTAATTGGAAGCTAATTACTTTACAGTATTGTAGTGGTTTTTGCCATACATTGACATGAATCAACCATGGGAGTACATGTGTCCTCCATCCTGAACCTCTCTCCCACCTCCCTCCCCATCCCATCCCTCAGGGTCATCCCAGTGCACCAGGCCTGAGCTCCCAGTCTCATGCATTGAACCTGGACTGGCTATCTATTTTACATATGGTAATATACTTGTTTCAATGTTATTCTTTCAAATCATCCCACCCTCACCTTCTCCCACAGACGCCTAAAGTCTGTTCTTTACATCTGTGTCTCTTTTGCTGTCTTGCATATAGGGTTATCATTACCATCTCTCTAAATTCCATATATATGCATTAATATAATGTTCTGGTGTTTTTCTTTTTGGCTTACTTCACTCTGTTTCATTCACCTCATTAGAACTGTTTCAAATACATTCTTTTTAATTGCTGCGTAATATTCCATTGTGTATATGTACCACAGCTTTCTTATCCATTCATCTGCCGATGGACATCTAGGTTGCTTCCATGTCCTAGCTATTGTAAACAGTGCCACGATGCACATTGGGGTACATGTGTCTTTCAGTTCTGGTTTCCTTGGTGTGTATGCCCAGCAGTGGGATTGCTGGGTCATATGGCAGTTCTATTTCCAGTTTTTTAAGGAATCTCCACACTGTTATCCATAGTGGCTGTACTAGTTTGCATTCCTACCAACAGTGTAAGAGGGTTCCTTTTTATCCACACCCTCTCCAGTATTTATTGTTTGTAGATTTTTTGATAGCAACCATTCTGACCAGCATGAGATGGTACCTCATTGTGGTTTTGATTTGCATTTCTCTGATAATCAGTGATGTTGAGCATCTTTTCATGTGTTTGTTAGCCATCCGTATGTCTTCTTTGGAGAAATGTCTGTTTAGTTCTTTCGCCCGTTTTTGATTGAGTCATTCATTTCTCTGGTATTGAGCTGCAGGAGTTGCTTGTATATTATTGATATTAATTCTTTGTCAGTTGCTTCATTTGCTATTATTTTCTCCCATTCCGAAGGCTGTCTTTTCACCTTGCTTATAGTTTCCTTCATTGTGCTAAGCTTTTAAGTTTAATTAGGTCCCATTTGTTTATTTTTGCTTTTATTTCCATTACTCTGGGAGGTGGATAGAGGATCCTGCTGTTATTTATGTCGGAGAGTGTTTTGCCTATGTTTTCCTCTAGGAGTTTTATAGTTTCTGATCTTACATTTAGATCTTTAATCCATTTTGAGTTTATTTTTGTGTATGGTGTTAGAAATTGTTCTAGTTTCATTCTTTTACAATTTGTTGACCAATTTTCCCAGCACCATTTGTTAAAGAGATTGTCTTTTCTCTGTTGTATAGTCCTGTCTCCTTTGTCAAAGATAAGGTGTCCATAGGTGCATCGATTTATCTCTGGACTTTCTATTTTGTTCCATTGATCTATATTTCTGTCTTTGTGGTAGTACCATACTATTTTAATGACTGTAGCTTTGTAGTATAGTCTGAAGTTAGGTAGGTTGATTCCTCTAGTTCTATTCTTCTTTCTCAAGATTGCTTTGGCTATTTGAGGGATTTTTTTGTATTTCCATATAAATTGTAAAATTATTTGTTCTAGTTCTCTGAAAAATAACATTGGTAGTTTAATAAGGATTGCATTGAATCTATAGATTACTTGGGTAGCATACTTATTTTCACTATATTGGTTCTTCTGTTCCGTTAACATGATATATTTATCTATCTATTTATGTAGTCTTTGATTTCTTTCACCAGTGTTTTAAAGCTTTCTATCTATAGGTCTTTTGTTTCTTTGGGTAGATTTATTCCCAAGTATTTTATTCTTTTTGTGACAATGATGAATGGAATTGTTTCCTTAATTTCTCTTTCTTTTTTCTCATTGTTAGTGTGTAGGAATGTAAGGGATTTCTGTTTGTTAATTTTATATCCTGCACTTTTACTATATTCACTGATTAGCTCTAGTAATTTTCTGGTGGTATCTTTAGGGTTTCCTATGTAGAGGATCATGTCATCTACATACTGTGAGAGTTTTACTTCTTTTCCAGTCTGGATTTCTTTTATTTGTTTCTTCTCTGATTACTGTGGCTAAAACTTCCAAACTATGTTGAATAGTAGTGGTGAGAGTGGGCATCCTTGTCTTGTTCCTGACTTTAGGGGAAATGCTTTTAATTTTTCACCATTGAGGATAATGTTTGCTATGGGATTATCATATATGGCTTTTATTATGTTGAGGTATGTTCCTTCTATGCTTGCTTCCTGGAGGGGTTATCATAAATGGATGTTGAGTTTTGTCAAAGATCTTTCTCTGCGTCTATTGAGATAATCATATGGTTTTTATCTTTCAATTTGTTAAAGTGGTGTATCACATTGAATGATTTGCAAATATTGAAGAATCCTTGTATCCCTGGGATAAAGCCCACTTGGTCATAATATATAATCTTTTTAATATGTTGTTGGATCCTGTTTGCTAGAATTTTGTTAAGGATTTTTGCATCTATGTTCATCAGTGATATTGGCCTGTAGTTTTCTTTTCTTTCTTTCTTTTTTTTTTGTGGCATCTTTGTCAGGTTTTGGTATTAGGGTGATGGTGGCCTCATAGAATGAGCTTGGCAGTTTATGTTCCTCTGCAATTTTCTGGAAGAGTTTGAGTAGGATAGGTGTTAGCTCTTCTCTAAATTTTTGGTAGAGTTCACCTGTGAATCCATCTGGCCCTGGGCTTTTGTTTGTTGATTATAGTTTTGATTTCCGTGCTTGTGATGTGCCTGTTAAGATTTTCTATTTATTCCTGGTTCAATTTTGGAAGGTTATACTTTTCTAAGAATTCATCCATTTCTTCCAAGTTGTCCATTTTTTTGGCATATAGTTGCTGAGAGTAGTCTTAATTTATAATTTTACATATTTTGTGTCAGATAAGTAAAGTTCCTTTGAAGTGAAGTGACGTGGAGTTGCTCAGTCGTGTCCGACTCTTTGCGACCCCATCGATTGTAACCCATCAGGCTTCTCTGTCCATGAGATTTTCCAGGCAATAGCACTGGAGTGGATTGCCATTTCCTTCTCCAGTGGATCTTCCCAACCCAGGGATCAAACCCAAGTCTTCCACATTGTAGACAGACGCTTTATCATCTGAGAGTTACTCATTATTTTCAAAATATGCTTTTAAAGATAAAATAATGAGTACATTAAAAATGTTCCCCCCCAAATCAAGTCACTTCTTGATTTTACCTGTCTCCCATTCCAACTGTGGCTGTGATGCCAGTGGTAGCATATGCTTCCACCAAAACCTAACATCTGAGGTTGGACATCACTTTGCCTGTGAGCCCATAGCCTACCACTAAGGTTTCCCTATTGGTACTGCTGTGGTTAGCATGCAAAGAACTAAATATCCATGAGGCAGACCTCTGACTAGGAAGATTTGGGAACAACTGCATATAATTAGAAATTACTGGGCAAAATCTATTCTTTTTCTTGCCCTTAACACAGAGGACTGCAATTTAGTTTATAGGATGCTTTAGCATGATGATCCTACAGGAGGAAACAGTCAGTCACAGGAGGCTCTAACTAAATAATGCATCTCTTTCTTACCCACCATCTCACTCCATTTGTCTTTCATTCTAGTTTCCCGGGATGGGGCTCTCCAGTAAAGTAGTGACAAAAAAGCCACATGGCTCAGGCTCCACTTTGTGAAGAACTCAGGCTAGATTAGCATTAATAAGATACTTTTGTTTGTTTTGGAAATAAACATTTTTCTTACATTTATCCTATATTGCTCCATATTATATAAATACGACTTTAGGTTATAATCATGTTAATAACGAAAAATAATTGTGAAAATGCTACATTTTTTCTTAAATCACAGTTTTAGTAGGAAAGAGGAAAATAATTCCATCTCATGAATTATAGAGCTTGGCTATTACCACCTGAGTTTTAAAATTTTAATAACTACCAGGGTGAAACAAATGTAAAGTGCAAAAATGTATAAATCTACATGTGACTGAGAGGCACAGAAAAATTGAGCTATTTAACAATGAAGCAGCAGCATGCCTATTCAAGAAATAGACCATGAAAAATAAAACAAACTCTCTGGGTTTCTTTCTCAGTTTTTGCTTTTTTCAGCTGTATGAATGATTTTGTAAAATTAATTTTCTACCAAAGTTTTTATATAATTTTTATATAAAATGTATCTCTAGAGGATGAAAGACAAAAAGAAAATCACCACAAATAGAGAATGTAAAAAATTTTATGGTCAATGAATGCTTTACTGAAATATCACTATTGCTTTTTTGCTAAGTTGTGTCTGACTCTTTTGTAACCCCCATGGACTGAAGCCTGCCAGACTCTTCTGTCCACTGTATTTCCCAGGTAAGAATACTGGAGTTAATTGCCATTTCCTTCTCCAGGGGATCTTTCTGACCCAGGGATTGAACCCATGTCTCCTGCATTGGCAGGTGGCATTGAGCCACCTGGGAAGCCCCACTGAAATATTAAAAACCACTTAAAATGTTTGTCAAAGAAGAGAACTGAATACATCAATTGATAATTGGAAGTTTAGCAGAATAAATGTTAAATTCAAACACTTCAAACTTCTGTATATCATTTTTAACTGACATAAATGATCTCATTAATATTATCTATTTGTAATGAAGTTAATTTTTCCATCTCAAAATCTCAATTTCAAAGCCTATTTTTTATAAGACAAAGAAGCTAAGAATTTATTTAATCTTTTTTTCTTTCTATATAGTGTCATTGCTTCTGCTAAGTCACTGGAGTCGTGTCCAACTCTGTATGACCCCATAGATGGCAGCCCACAAGTCTCCCCTGTCCCTGGGATTCTCCAGGCAAGAACACTGGAGTGGGTTATCATTTCCTTCTCCAATGCATGAAAGTGAAAAGTGAAAGTGAAGTTGTTCAGTCGTGGCCGACTCTTAGCGACCCCATCGACTGCGGCCCACCAGGCTCCTCTGTCCATGGGATTTTCCAGGCAAGAGTACTGGAGTGGGTTGCCATTGCCTTCTCCGTTATAGTGTCATAACTATTATTATAACAAGGATCGTGTTTATAAACAAATGAAAACACAATCTGCGTATTTCCCATAAAATGAAACTTCATTATTTATTATGATCAGAATAATTTAAATTTCTTTTTATCAGCATGTGGTTTCCTGAAGCAAATGGGCAGGAGAGATTATTCATTCAAAACATTTGCTGTCATTCCACTTTATGTCAGGTCTTTGTAGAGTGATTATTATATTTCTTCATTTAGGACTGTCTTGTTTCATGTCTGTTCCCCTGTAGCTCAGTTAGTAAAGAATTCTTTATGAATCTACCTGCAGTGCAGGAGACCCCAGTTTGATTCCTGGGTCGGAAGATTTGCTGAGGAAGGAATAGGCTACCCTGTCCAGTATTCTTGGGCTTCCCTGGTGACTCAACTGATAAAGAATCCTCCTGCAATGCAGGAGGCCTGGGTTTGATCCCTGTGTTGGGAAAAATCCCCTGGAGAAGGGAAAGGCTACCTACTTCAGGATTCTGGCCTGGAGAATTCCATGGACTATACATTCCATGGGGTCACAAAGAGTCAGACACAGCTGAGTGACTTTCACTTTTCATTTTATCTTAGTAAAACTAGTAATGGTTCCTTCTTATACTCCCAAGTCATCCTAGTCTAGATGATAAACTATGCAATCAAATCTGATACTGGTCTATGTGCTGGGAAAAATTTTTGTGTATCTGGTAGCCATAGGAGCTATTCAGTATGAGTTAGCTACATTAGATTGGTGGATTTTGGCCAGCACAGATCCCAATGCAGAGGTGATTTTTAATCTGATACCTGGAGCTAGTCATATGAATATCAGGAGAAAGAATTTAAGGGAGAGGGAAAACCAAGAAATACTCTAAGATGGGAGCAAGTTGTCATATTGAAAGAACAGAAAAGACAACCCATGTTGTGGCAGAGAGTAATGAAATGATGGTAGATGAATTATAAGTCAGGGACCCGGTCACCTGTGGTTTTAGCAGCCAGTGCACAGCATGTTGATTTTATTCTAAATGTAATGAGGATTTATTGGAGAGTTTTAAGCCAGCGAATGATGTAACATTTTTATGTTTTAAAAAAGCAATCTAGTTGCTGAATGGACATTGAATTATAGGGGCAAGAGAGCAGCTGGAAGTAAGAAACAATAAGGACTTGGATTAAGATGTACATAGTGGCTTGGACAGGTGCACATGGGTTCAGGGAGTCTTTTGTAGGAATACTTGAAACAAACTTCCTGATTGACCAATGGGAAGAGTTGTATGATTAAGAAAGGAAATAGCTCTTAGAGTTTTGGCATGAGAAATTCAGTGCATATAAAAGACATTTATTTAATGCTTAAGGAACCAAAAGACTATCTTATGTATGAAATGTGAAAATTATATTAAATCTAAATGTCAGCATCCATAAGTAAAGTTTCACTGGAACACGGTCACATTCATTTGACTTTCTATTGTCTCTAAATCTTCACTCTAAAATGGCAGAGAAGAAGAGTAGTTGAAACAGAGACCATATGTTCACAATATTTACACATTAGCTTTTTACAGAAAATTTTTCTCATTCCTGGTAGGTAGTACTCTTTTGCAATTTTGTAAAGAGAGGAGATAGCTGGTTTTGAAAAGGATTTGAGAGGATGATATTTTTAATGGAAGATATTTAAACATTTTAAAATATTAAAAGAAGAGACAGTAGAGAAGAATTGAAAGGAAGTATTTGAAAAAAAATAGTGAGTGTCTTGCTGATCCTGTTTGTGACACAAATTTTATTGCTCTTCATACTGTTCACTGAACCCAGGATAGGCAAAGTGTGATCTAAGAGGCTGGTAGGAGACTTGAAGAGCCATAGGAACTGCAGACATGTTTATTCTCTCCTCTCATGGCTGACCCAATGGACACAGCTGTGAGGTAGCAGTAAAATGGCACAGCTTTCTTTGGTGGAGCTCATATAACCTACAGCACAAAGTACCTCGTGAGGCACATGTGCAGTGCTATAAATGATCTCAGCTGTTACATAGTCATTATTTATAAAATGTCAGGGGAGAGAGCCTGACCATGCCTTCCTGGCTAATTTACTCTCTCCCTATAGTGAGGGAGAGAAGGACCCAGAATGAATGAGAAGAGACCATCTAGAGACAAAATGGTGCATCTGTCTTTTGGGTCTTAGTGGGAAAGAAGGTCATAATTGCAGTTGCAGGTAAGCATGGATATTTGATGGCAGAGAGAAAGTTCTCATTTGGGAAATTATTGAGTGTGAATGTGGGACGAGTATGTCCAAATTAAGTTTTCCTTTTGGCATCTTCTGTAATAAATCTGAAAATACACTAATAGGATCATGTAGTTGTTGTTGTCTAGTCACCCAGTCATATCCAACTCTTTGCAAAGCCCTATGGACCGCAGCACACCAGGCCTCCCTGTCCCTCACCATCTCCCTGAGTTTGCCCAAGTTCATGTCCACTGCATGGGTGATACCATCCAGCCAGATCATAATCTCATTTAAAGAATAAAATTACATGATTATAAAAAATGTCTTTAGCTGAAAAGAATTTATATGAACATATGAATTTATGGGAATGCAATTTGGCCTGTAACAAGTGTCCAGAAAAGTTTTGCCAGACCAAGAAGAAGCCAAATTAATTGAACGGTTCCCTGTTTGACAGGAAAGGGCCAGCATTAGTACCCTTATCCTGCTTAGTCATTACATGGGAGCAGTAGTTAACAATATTTTACTTTATTAAAATGGGCACTAGTGATAGCAAAATTCATATTAAAATTAAAAACACCCTAAACTCTTTCCAAATATTATAAAATGTGAATCATAATTTATAGAGTAGCATAGTAAAGACTTACAGTCTATATATGCTTTTGGAACAGAGCAAAAATCTTCATCCTGACATAAGAATCATGTTCATCAAAAGAATGAAACAGAATCCTGGCTACTACCAGAAACTGAAAGAAGCAAGGAATGGACTTTTCCCTACAGCTCCCAGAGGGAGCATGGCCCCACTAACACCTTGATTGTCCCAGTGGTACTGATTCTAGACTTCTGGCCCTTAGAATGGTGAGAGGATATGTGTCTGTATTTTTAAGTCACCAAGTATGTGGTATTTTGTAACATCAGTTACAGGAAACTAATATAAAAGGTGCGAAGCAAAGTTTGTTTTGAGGGAACATTAGTTTAAGTGATCATTCTAAAGGCAGACTTTAACAAAGACATGATACTGCTTTTCAAAATAAAAATTCTATTGAAATGATATGTCATTGACAAATACAAACTAAATATTTAGAGATAACTTCAATAAATATTTGTGGCAAAAAATATTTAGAGCATATAAGATTTTTAGCATAGAATGTTGAATTTCAAAGAGTTCATGACATACTCAGTTTTTAGCCAAGATTATGAGACAGATGACTAAAACTAGAATCAAACTTATCATATATCAAAGGAAGCACAAATGTCATATATACATCATAAAACTCATGTTGACATGATCAGTACTTTCTTTCTTGGCATTAAACTTGAAACTCCAAATAATAATCAGAAATTTGATTGATAAGTAAATTAGAGTAGAGTTAATTAGATGAATCAAATATTTCTCATCATATCAAGTTAGCCTGAGGCACCATCTACATTAGAATGGTCTTGAGAACACAGTTTTAATTTCTTTAAGGCTTCCACTCTTCTAAAGAGCATTTAGATGTACACTGCAACAGTTACTTCGCCTTTTTCATTCCTTCACAGTGCCCAATGTCTCTTTATAATTAGCACAGTTGTTATTTATATAGATATATTACTACATTCTAGTCACAATTAAGTCTACTACCTGTAAGAATGGGTGCTAGCCACATCAAGCTGCTTCCACAACTCTTTAATATTGGGATCATCTGTTTTTGTTTCCTTTTCTATAAATTGGCTATATTATAAATTCTATAATTGAGCTTATTTATTTTTATAAAAATGTTTTGCTAAAGAATGAAATGCATATAAAATAGTGCCTGGCATGTAGTGTTGGATAAAGATGACTGCTATTGATAAGATATAATGTTTACTAGTTCCTGCTAGTTCTGAGCCATCCTGCTCCTTTTTGTATTTCTGCTTATTACTGTGACTATTATTTATATGTTGAATTTCTAGTACAGAAAGTCAGGGGCAATTGTATTTACAACTTGAATAGACATCAAGTTGTATTAGAGTCTATAATAGACACTAAGAACTAAGGCACTTTTCACAGATCTGTCGCTTAATCCTGCTGCTGCTGCTGCTAAGCCGCTTCAGTCGTGTCCGACTCTGTGCGACCCCAGAGACGGCAGCCCACCAGGCTTCCCTGTCCCTGGGATTCTCCAGGCAAGAACACTGGAGTGGGTTGCCATGTCCTTCTCCAATGCATGAAAGTGAAAAGTGCAAGTGAAGCTGCTCAGTCGTGTCTGACCCTCAGCGACCCCATGGCCTGCAGTCTTCCAGGCTCCTCCGTCCATAGGATTTTCCAGGCAAGAGTACTGGAGTGGGGTGCCATTGCCTTCTCCTAGACAGCGGTTATTAGGACTAGTAACAATTTATTTTATTGCGTATTTTTTGTCTTCCCGTATTATAATGTTGGCTCCCCAAGGCAAAGGTCTTTGTTTTATTTGCTGATATTTCCAAGCATATGGTAGGCACTCAACAGATATTTATTGAATAAATGACTAAGAAAATGGCATGAAATAAATTCCAAAGGGAGTGCACATTAAAATTTCATAAGCCCTATTACTAAAGAGCAAATTGTATTATCTAAAGAATGCCAGATCATAGATTCCTGAGTAGTATTGGTTTGATGGAGTAACGATGAAGACTTGTCCCATTTTCTACTATATCTGGTATTTTACATGTGGAAGAACTGGGAACTTAGAAAATTTTTGTTTGTAGAAAAAAAAATATTCATTTCTAGATCTTTTCTGTTCAATAATCATCTTAATTTAAAAGTTTTATCTAAATTTAGATCAATATTCCAGTCTATGGAAATGCTGGTTGTTAATGATTAACAGGTGAAAGTAGGGGTGTGAAAATTAATTCCCTGACTTTTAAAATAGTTATGTTGAAAGTATATTTGAGAAAAGATCAAATTATAAAAAGAAGTGATCCCTTCTGATTTAGCAATTCAAAAACACAAGGAAAAATAGATATAGATATTTTATCTCTAAGAAACATAAAGTACAAATGATTGCTAAATAAGATTTATTTTAGGAGACAAGGATCATTTTCAATTGTGTTTTGTTTTACATTTATTGAAATAAATGCTAACAGATGAAAAATAGCACTACTCTGGAATGGATAGTAGAGGTATAATAATGTTATTACAGTTTTTTTTCAATATAGGATGGGAAATAACAGTAGATTCTAAAAGTTAATTCTGGGAAAAAATAATGAAAATTGTTAAGAGTGGCACTGGATTTAGTACAATACACTACATATTTCAAAATTTTGTTTTTTCAGGAAATTTCCTTCAGAATTTGTCTAGTATGATCTCTCACCATATCTTTCAAAAGCCTGCTTATATAGTTATTGAGTTACATGCTACTTCTTAAGCATGCTTTGTCTTTAAGAGCCTTTATTTCTGTGAACACACTCTCTTTTATCTGAAATACGACTGAAATGCTTCAATATCAAAATCAAATATAAGTTCATTCATGGAGATACTATCATAACTTAGGCAGAATACATCACTCATTTCAGTTCCATACACTTATGTGCCATGCAACTATATGTCAGGCTATGTAATAGGAGTTGTGTCTACAAGATGGTGATGAGAATC
The DNA here is from genome assembly GCA_006410615.1 of Neotragus moschatus. NCBI lineage: Eukaryota > Metazoa > Chordata > Mammalia > Artiodactyla > Bovidae > Neotragus > Neotragus moschatus. The sequence goes on from SJYA01000591.1 coordinate 979,366, forward strand.
TTTGCCTTTAGGAGAGTGTATCAGTTAGTCTTCACTTCAAGAAACAATAGATGTTTTATCAGTAGATGTTCAAATAACTTAAGTTACTGACTTACCCTGCTTTCTTTGGACCACCACCATCCATTCTTCAAATGAAGCTTATACACTCATTTTCACTGATTTTAAATTTAATGTAGCCAGATAACTGATCCAAGATTCCCTTTCTTGAGAATATGTTGTTGTCTGCAGCCATTTTTGGTATAAAAACTCTGTCAAGGAGTAGAATAGAAAACAGAAACAACTCTAGGCATTCTATTCAAAAAGAGAAATTGAATATAGGGAGCCAGGCACTTAAAAAGTAATTGGAAGTTTGAACTCCAGACTGGATCTCCTGAAATGATCCCTGATAAAGTGCAGAATTGATCTGAGAGGGAGCTGTTCATTATCCTAAGATCAGAAATGTGGTGAATAGGGAGCTGGGTCCTGGGACACTTGGGTTTGAACACACTCAACTGAGCACACACACACTTGATTCTGAGATCAGGAATGTGGGATCAGGAAGCCACTGAAATCCCATGTAACTGTGTCTCAATTGCATGGAATCAGTATCTGGACAGAGGAATTTTAAGCCTGGCTCCTGCCTTCTTCCAAAACTATATTTCAACACTTGCAAAGATAAAGAACTGGACCCTAGAACACTGCTGCACCATAACTTCTTGCTTGCCAGGAGAAAATAGTGAAAGAAACATTAAGATGGCTTCTACTTTTGTTGTTGTGTAGTCTCTCAGTCATGTCCAGCTCTTTCGCAGCCCCATGGACTGTAGCCTGCCCCGCTCCTCTGTCAATGGGATTTTCCAAACAAGAATACTTGAGAGGGTTGCCATTTCCTCCTCCAGGGGATCTTCCCAACCCAGGAACTGAACGTGACTCTCCTGCTTGGCAGGCAGATTCTTTACCACTGTGCCACTAGGGAAGCCCTGGATTCTACTTTATCTGCCTTTAAATTTCATTAAAATACAGTTTAAAGTGTGGCATAATCTAATCTGAATCCAGAAATATACTTAAGTCTGAAAGGCAGGAGGATACACTAGAAGGGGTGGGAAAGGATCATTTTCATCACAAGGATTTTGTACTTATACTATATATATGTAACATAACCAAAAACATGGAAAGTGGTAAAATAGAGATTAGAATAGTGTATTATAAAAAGGCAAAGGACGAATCCTTAGTTTAGCAAGGTTTCTTAGAAGAAATAAACCCTGACTGAATCATGAAGGAAAAGTAAAAATGAGTTAGGAAAAGTATGTAAAGGACATGCCAGATACAGGAAGCCAAAAAGACATACCACAGATGATGCTTGTAATTAATCTATTGGAAAAAAAAAATTGGAAATAGGTGATAGAGATGAACACAGAGAAAAACACATCCATATTAGGGAAGTCTCCAGTATCCTGCTAAGGAGCTCAGGCTGCATTCTGCTTATAATAGAGAGCCTCTGAAGTCTTAACAAAATCAGATTTTTCTTATATAGACTATTCTGGCAGTCATGTGCAAAAGAGACTAAATAGCTAGTGTGTTGGAGGATATCAGAGGCAGAAGGAACAATTATTACATGCTACCAGTTTTCCAGATGAGAGATAATGAGGTTTAAACTAGGGCATTTTATGTATCTCTAACATTTAACATATTTGATTTCAATTATGTGTGTATTTTTTCTCTCCAGGAGATTGTAAAATTCTCGTTGAATGATGCAAGGCTTGTTAAACATTTTGTCCTTGGTATTTAGCAGAGTGATTGGAACATGATAATCTAACCAATTAATCAAATTGATTTGAATTTAAGACTACTCAAAGGAAGTATTTTCCAAAACCATATTAGAGATGGAATTAAGATGATAATTGTGAGTCTAACAATATGATTTTTCAACAAAATCTTAGGTGAAGAATGGAAAAAGAAATCAGCAAATTGCCCAGCATTGTTACAATTCTGCTTTAAAGTAGGTTGTTGCTTAATTATTGTAAATTAATTTAATAGAGTGATATATTATGTCAGATTATTCATATTTTTGTTCTAAGGATTCTGTTTATAGACTTACTGTATCTGAGATTATCTGAATGCCTTTCTCCTGACTCATGCTTTGACAGGGGCAAATAATTTAATCTCTGTTCTTTATTAGCAAGCCTGAAAATTTGACTTCATTAACACTGCAAGTTATTGAGATACTCATTTTATAATGCTTAAATTTTCTCAACTGAAATGGAAAGCTATGCATCTACAAAATATTCTTGTTACACTGTAGTATCAATAAATATATTGAGTTAGTATATTGAAAATGACTGTTATAATTGGTCCTTCTGGAATAAAATGATCTGGACAGTTCTAAAAGGATTTTTTTACCTGTCTTCACAGCTAACAAAGTAAAGCAAATAGGACATGTGTTACTAGGATTTTAAGAAGCAATATGAAAAATGACAGAATGGGAATAAAAACAGATGGTTGGGAGGTAAATGGTAATGATTCAGGGAAAACAGGAAAGTGGAAGAAGAGTCATGTTCTTTATAATATTCTCCCTTATCTTTTTCCTCTTTTCCCACAACAATTAGGATATTTGGTTTAATTTCTTTTTTCACAAAATCTCTTACTAAATTCAATACAAAAATAATTTTAATTTAACTTATAGAAACATCTTCAGTTATGCTTATTTTGCCATTATGGACTTATTCTACTAATACATTATATGAACTTTGTTTTTTCTTGACATCAGTAATGAGAAATCTTTAATTTAATTTAGTTTTTTTAGTCTTTCCATATCCATGCTTAGCATGGTACCCTGCAATTTGTGCTTTTTTCAGTTCAGTTCAGTCACTCAGTCATGTCTGATGCTTTGTGAACCTATGAACTGCAGCACGCCAGGCCTCCCTGTCCATCACCAACTCCCAGAGTCCACCCAAACCCATGGACATTGACCTAGTGATGCCATCCAAGCATTTCATCCTCTGTCGTCCCCTTCTCATGCTGCCCTCAATCTTTCCCAGCATCAAGGTCTTTTCCAATGAGTGAGCCTTCGCATCAGGTGCCCAAATTATTGGAGTTTTATGCCGGGGTCCAGCCCCGGTGGATCTAGGGAATTCAAAGCGGAGGTGGAGTTGGCGAGGAAAAACTTATTTATTTGGAAATATAAGATTAGGAAATAATAGTATAGTGGGAAAATTTAGTGGAGAAAAGAGGCTGAATAACTTGGGTTATGTGGAAAGCCAATAAAATCTCAGGACAAGAGATTTGCACCATCTACATGGGCCTCTGGCATCCTCTTGAATATTGGGGGATGCCCCACCTTGGGCACCCCCTCGCGTGGATCTTAGAAGCCAGGGCAAGTAAGTAGACATGTCGAACCTCCCCATTCCAGATGGGAATTCAGCCAGAAATTAGAGTAAAGACACGGGGGAAACCAGTCCAGCAACTGGCCTCGGTGCCTATTATCCTTCAAGGCTTTTTATACCTTTTTTGATTGTACATAAAGATCAAGGGGTAATACAAAATTATGCAGTGTTAGCAGCCCAGACTCTTATCAAAACCAGGCTTTTCTCTCTGCATACCTAGTTGTCTACAAAAGTCTTAGGTGATTTACATCATCTTCAGGCCAAAAGGCCAATTAACATTTTATGACCCTTTTCTGATAATGGTTTGTTAACCAGAAGGTTTATTTGTGTTAAAAGTGTTGTTAACATCAAAACTACTATATATCTTTTTCCATATCCTGTTTACATTGATTAACATCCTCCCAGGTACCCAACTAAGGTCCGTCTAGTCAAAGCTATGGTTTTTCCAGTAGTCATGTATGGATATGAGAGGTGGAGTATAAAGAAAGCTGAGCACCAAAGATGCTTTGAATTGTGATGTTGGAGAAGACTCTTGAGAGTCCCTTGGACTGCAAGGAGATCCAACCAGTTCATTCCGAAGGAGATTGGCCCTGGGATTTCTTAGGAAGGAATGATGCTAAAGCTGAAGCTCCAGTACTTTGGCCACCTCATGCGAAGAGTTGACTCATTGGAAAAGACTCTGATTTTGGGAGGGATTGGGGGCAGGAGGAGAAAGGGATGACCGAGGATGAGATGGCTGGATGGCATCACTGACTCGATGGATGTGAGTCTGAGTGAACTCCGGGAGTTGGTGATGGACAGGGAGGCCTGGCGTGCTGCGATTCATGGGGTCACAAAGAGTCGAACACGACTGAGCGACTGAACTGAACTGAACTGAGGTGCCCCAAAGATAAAGAATAAGGAGGTCTGGCAGCAATCATTGGGTCAACAGTGAAATCCTGTCACCAATATTTTTTTTAGCTCTTAGAAAAGGCTCTGTAACTTTAAGATACTTAAGCTTCGTGCCCCTCGCAGTTGGGGGCTGTAAGCAATTCACAAGCTGTAAAAGGTCCGGGGAATCTGTTAGGCAAGTTAGAGCGTTTAAGTTAGAGCGTTATCAGAGGGGGCTGAGCTGAAACACTCCTTTCAAATGCAGAAGACTAAAGTCCTGAGTTGACTTTTTCCAGAGAGTGTCAGAAGAATAGGAAAAGTATAATGTCAGGCAGATTCTTATTTTGGAGGTACATGCTCAGGAAATACGAGGGGGAAACCCTGAGACTTTGAATCATCCTTGCCCATCGAGTCTCTTGCCACATGACCCTGTCACGGGTGGGAATCCTCACGCTGGCTCCTAGCAGCAGGCATATTCTGATTTCCTTATTTTGGGGGTGTAGATGCTCAGGGAAAATCAGGGGGAATCTTTGCTGCATGACCTTGTCACGGATGGGATTCCCATGCTGGCTCCCGGCAGTTTTAGCTTCAACATCAGTCCTTCCAATGAACACCCAGGACTGATCTCCTTTAGGATGGACTAGTTGGATCTCCTTGCAGCCCAAGGGACTCTCAAGAGTCTTCTCCAACACCACAATTCAAACGCATCAATTCTTCAGCATTCAGCCTTCTTCACAGTCCAACTCTCACTTTCATACATGATCACTGGAAAAACCATAGCCTTGACTAGATGGACCTTTGTTGGCAATGTCTCTGCTTATGAATATGCTGTCTAGGTTAGTCATAACTTTCCTTCCAAGGAGTAAGCATCGTTTAATTTCATGGCTGCAGTCATCATCTGCAGTGATTTTGGAACCTCTAAAAGTAAAGTCTGACACTGTTTCCACTGTTTCCCCATCTATTTGCCATGAAGTGATGGGACCAGATCCTATGATCTTCGTTTTCTGAATGTTGAGCTTTAAACCAACTTTTTCACTCTCCTCTTTCACCTTCAACAACAGGCTCTTTAGTTCTTCACTTTCTGCCATAAGAGTGGTGTCATCTGCATATCTGAGGTTATTGATATTTCTCCTGGAAATCTTGATTCCAGCTTGTGCTTCCTCCAGCCCAGCATTTCTCATGTTGTACTCTGCATATAAGTTAAATAAGCATGGTGACAATATATAGCATTGATATGCTCCTTTTCCTATTTGAAACCAGTCTGTTCCATGTCTAGTAGCTTCCTGACCTGCATATAGGTTTCTCAAGAGGCAGGTCAGGTGGTCTGGTATTCCCATCTCTTTCAGAATTTTCCACAGTTTATTGTGATTCACACAGTTAATAAAGCGGAGATCAATGTTTTTCTGGAACTCTCTTGCTTTTTTGATGATCCAGCAGATTTTGGCAAATTTATCTCTGGTTCCTCTGCTTTTTCTAAAACAAGCTTGAATATCTGGAAGTTCATAGTTCATGTGAAGCCTGGCTTGGAGAATTTTGAGCATTACTTAACTAGCATGTGAGATGAGTGCAATTGTGTGGTAGTTTGAGCATTCTTTGGCATTGCCTTTCTTTGGGATGTAAACTGACCTTTTCCAGTCCTGTGGCCACTACTGAGTTTTCCAAATTTGCTGGCATATTGAGTGCACCACTTTCATAGCATCATCTTTCAGGATTTGAAATAGTTCAACTGGAATTCCATCATCTCTACTAGCTTTGTTCATAGTTTTGCTTCCTAAGGCCCACTTGACTTTACATTCCAGGATGTTTGGCTCTAGGTGAGTGATCACACTATCGTGATTATATGGGTCATGAGGATCTTTTTTGTACAGTTCTGTGTATTTTTACCACCTCTTCTTAATATCTTGTGCTTCTGTTAGGTCCGACCGTTTCTGTCCTTTATTGAGCCCATCTTTGCATGAAATATTCCCTTGGTATCTCTAATTTTCTTGAAGAAATCTCTAGTCTTTCCCACTCTGTTGTTTTCCTCCTTTTCTTTGCATTGATCGCTGAGGAAGGCTTTCTTCTCTCTCCTTGCTATTCTTTGAAACTCTGCATTCGAATGGGTATGTCTTTCCTTTTCTCCTTTGCTTTTCATTTCCCTTCTTTTCACAGCTATTTATAAAGCCTCTTCAGACAGCCATTTTACTTTTTTTGCATTTCTTTTTCTTGGGGATGGTCTTGATTCCTGTCTCCTATACAATGTCACAAACCTCCATCCATAGTTCATCGGGCATTCTGTCTCTTTATTTCTCACTTCCACTGTATAGTCATGCCAGTGTGGGGCCACCCAAGACGGATGGATCATGGTGGAGAGGTCTGACAGAATGTGTATTTTTAAGTAGCATCAATTTTTAGATAAAACCAGCAATATCTAGGAAACAGAGGTTTTGTTTTAGAGGTATTCTTTCATTTCCACTTTTCTCAGATCCTTGGCCTTGGAGGTTTCAGAAAGTTTGAGAATCAGAAAGCTTAAGTTTGAATCATAAATTTATAGACAATTTCTCTATATCTTTTAAGGTCACATTTGACTAATCTGACAAACTAATTTGTGCTTGGGGAAAAATAAGAAATAAAATAGACCTTTCAGCAACAGTTTAAAACAAGTAGCACATTTTTAAGAAAATACCTCCATTTTGATCAATAGAATCATTGTTAGAAATTCCAGGTAACATAGAAAAGAAAATAGCATCATCTCATGAGGATGAAACAGATATTCTGAGAGAATTAGAGACTAGTACTTTTCGAAGTGTACCTTTCGATAAATACTGGAGAAATTAGGTATTGCCTGCTGTTTCATTTGGTAAATGAACATCAGTATAATATAACCTTATCCTTGAGGAGCTCATAGTCATAGGAAGAGAGAGGAAAAGGAAGAAAGAGATATGTATTTATAGAAAGTCAAGGGGTGAATGGGGTCAAGTTGCTGTGAGACAAAAATGAAGAAAAAAATTATCAGGGAAAGCTTTTGCAGAAGGGTGACATTTGAGTTAAACTTTGCTGGCTAAATAAGGTTTTGCGAAGAACATCATGGCAGTTCTGTACACTTGGAAAGTGCAAAGCTTTTACAAGGTACCTAGTGCTTGGGAAAATGGACAGTTCCTATGATGACTGCTCAGGAGGGTGGCCAGTAGTATTTAGTTCCATATAGTTTAGAATCTGTTGAAATGATTACAGAAATGGTAGAACATGACATTCACATAAGATTATATAGACTTCTGTAATGTCCTTTAAAGAAAATGGGAATTATTAATTAACTAATTAAAGTGATTTTTCTCAGATTTATTGTTTAAAAAGAGATCAGTTCAGTCACTCAGTTGTGTCCGATTCTTTGCAACCCCATGCATTGCAGCATGCCGGGCCTTCCTGTCCATCACCAACTCCCAGAGTTCACTCAGATTCATGTCCATCGAGTCAGTGATGCCATACAGTCATCTCATCCTCTGTCGTCCCCTTCTCCTCCTGCCTCCAATCCCTCCCAGCATCAGAGTCTTTTCCAATGACTCAACTCTTCACATGAGGTGACCAAAATACTGGAGTTTCAGCTTTAGCATCATTCCTTCCAAAGAAATCCCAGGGCTGATCTCCTTCAGAATGAACTGGTTGGATCTCCTTGCAGTCCAAGGGACTCTCAAGAGTCTTCTCCAACACCATAGTTCAAAAGCATCAATTCTTCGGCACTCAGCCTTCTTCACAGTCCAACTCTCACATCCATACAAAAGAGATCACCTTATCACAAATTTGGATGAAAAAAATAGAAATATGGTAAATTAGTTTTGGACTAATTACTAAGTATTTATCATGTGTCAGATGTTGTAATAATAATTCATAATGAACAATTCTTTAAATCACCAAGGCAAATTATGAAACAATGATTTTCTCTTTTTTATAGATAAGAAAACTAAGAAGGCTGATTTATAGAGCTATGGTCAGGTAATGGTGGATTCAGATATCATACCCAACTCTCTTACACCAAAGACATCCTCTTTTATTTTTTGACTTTGTATAAAAGCATTAATCAAGGACTTAATAAATGAGTGAGGTAGGTGCACCACTTTAAGGAAAGCAAAAAAGCCAATAGATTTGAGAAATATGAGTAAAATGTGAATATAATTTGGCAATTTTCTTCACAAACTGAATTGTATGACCTCTAAAGTATCATAAAAATAATAACTCTCTCTTCAAAAATCTGGTAGAGAACAAAATGGAATTACTTGAAAGTACTTTGATCTCAGAGATAGCTTTTGAAAATCTCTGGGTTTAATAAGCAAGCATATGTCTTATAAAAATAAATTGTAACTGAACGTACAGGCAAATTCTGAACATAAATTGAGTAGTCAGGTCAGGAATGTGATTAATCAATCTGAAGTGCATTCTACAAAAGATATTAATGACTAATAAAAATGGTTACCAAGCACTTTCAAATATGAGGTACCATGAAGGTTAATAATGATAATTACCATTGTAACAATACATTTCAGTTGCATAGCATTTCTCATCTAAAAATTTCTGAGAATTATGGAGACATTAATGCCATAATTCTGGCAACATCCTGAACAGACAATAAATATTCAATATTTACAGAAAATAAGGGAATGATCCAAAGTCATATAAGATGTGATAAAGCCACAGCAATAACTTTAAATTTTTTAATTTCTTCTCATATATGTCTTAAACATAAAGCGCAACCTTTATAAAACACTGGCATGAAAAGCACCCAGTTTAGTCATTTTTTCTTAAATTTCTCTATTTTTCTTTCAACTTTATTAAGCAAAATTTCAAACATACAGGAAAATAAAAATAAAAAAAAAAGAATGCCCCTCTCTCTGCATGGCCTCGTGGTTTTCTCTTCTTTCTTCAATTTGAGCCTGAATTTTCCAAGAAGGAGTTGATGAGGGGAGCTACAGTCAGCTCCAGATCTTGTTTTTGGTGTCTGTATAGAGCTTCTCCATCTTCAGCTACAAAGAATATATTCAATCTGATTACAGTACTGACCATCTGGTGTTGTCCATGTATGTATGGAGTCATCTCTTGTGTTGCTGGAAGAGGGTGTTTACTATGATTCAGTGTGTTCTCTTGGCAAAAATTCTGTCAACCTTTTTCATGTTTCATTTTGTACTCCAAAGCCAAACTTGCTGTTATTCCAAATATCTCTTGATGTCTTACTTTCACATTCCAATCCCTATAATGAAAAGACATTTTTTTTTTTTTTAATGTTAGTTCTAGGAAGTCTTGTAGATCTTCATAGAATCATTCAACTTCAGTTTCTTCAGCATTAATAATTGAGAGCATGGACTTGGATTACTGTGATGTTGTGTGGTTTGCCTTGGAAATGAAAAAGTCATCCTGTCATTTTTGAGGTTGCACCCAAGTACTGCATTTCAGATTCTTTTGTTGACTATGAGAGCTACTCCATTTCTTCTAAAGGGATTCTTGCCCACAGTAGTAGATATAATGGTCATCTGAATTAAATTTGCTCATTCCCATCCATTTTAGTTCACTGATTCCTAAAATATCAAGTTCACTCTTGCCATCTCCTGTTTGATCAGTTTTACTTTAATTTGATTTAATTTAACTTGATTCACAGACCTAACATTCCAGGTTCCTATGCAATATTGTTCTTTACAGCATCAGACTTTACTTTTACCACCATATACAACCACAACTGGGCATCATTTCTGCTTTGGCTCAGCCTTTTCATTGTTTCTGTAACTATTTCTCCTCCCTACCCAAGTAGTACACCTCCCAAGCTGGGGCGTTCTTCTTTCAGTGTCATTTTCTTGTCTTTTCATACTGTTCATGGGGTTCTCAAGACAAGAATACTGAAGTGGTTTGCCATTTCCCTTCTCCAGTGGACCACCTTTTGTCAGGCCCTTACTAGCAGAGACATGCCCTTCAGCCACTTCTTGTAGCTGGATGACATGCCTGGATGTCCCACCTCTGGTCTTGGCTGAGTGTTTAATCCTTCACTGGCCAGCAAATAGATGAGGGAAATTTGGAAACAGTGTAATGGCAAATAGACAGGGACAAGGTGGACATAGTTTCAGAGCTCATTTTATTGGGATCCCAAATCAATGTGGACAGTGACTGTAGCCACAAAATCAAAAGACATTTTCCCCTTGGAAGAATAGCATGACAAACCTAGACAGCATATTAAAAAGCAGGGACATCACTTTGCTGACAAAGATCCTTATAGTCAAAGCTATGGTTTTTCCAGTAGTCATGTATGTATATGAGAGGTGGAGTATAAAGAAAGCTGAGCACCAAAGATGCTTTAAATTGTGATGTTGGAGAAAACTTTTGAGAGTCCTTTGGATGGCAAGGAGATCAAACTAGTCAATCCTATAGGAAATCAACCTGAATATTATTTGGAAGGAGTGATGCTGAAACTGAAGCTCCAATATTTTGGCCACCTTATGCGAAAAGCTGACTCATTGGAAAAGACCTTGATGCTGGCAAAGATTGAGGGAAAGAGAAGAAGAGGGTGACAGAGGATGAAATGGTTGAATGGCATCACTGACTCAGAGGACATGTGTTTGAACAAATCCCAGGAGATAGTCAAGGACAGGGAAGTCAGGAGTGCTACAGTCCATTGTGTCACAAAGAATTGGACAGGACTTAGCGACTGAACAACAAAAACAACTCTGCATATCAGCTTGTTTGACAACTAAGGCAATGGCAACCCACTCCAGTACTCTTCCTGGAAAATCCCATGGATGGAGGAGCCTGGTGGGCTGCAGTCGATGGGGTCACTAAGAGTCGGACACGACTAGTGACTTCACTTTCACTTTTCACTTTCATGCATTGGAGAAGGAAATGGCAACCCACTCCAGTGTTCTTGCCTGGGGAATTCCAGAGATGGCGGAGCCTGGTGGGCTGCCGTCTTTGGGGTCGCACAGAGTAGGACATGACTGAAACAACTTAGCAGCAGTAGCACCAGCATTCTCTCTTACATATATCTTTGCTAATCCATTAAAGAGTAGGGGGTCGAGATTGGGAGCTCATATACACTCGTGGGGGATTCATGTCAATGTATGGCAAAATGAATACAGTATTGTAAAACAAAACAAACTAAAAAATAAAAATTAAAAAAATAAAGAGTAGTTGCAGAAATCTAAACCTTTCATCCCCCAATAATATCCAGATAAGATTATTTAATATAACCACATTTCATTACCATAAAGCCTTTGACTGTGTGGATCACAATAAACTGTGGAAAATTCTGAGAGAGATGGGAATACCAGACCACCTGACCTGCCTCTTGAGAAATCTGTATGCAGGTCAAGAAGCAACAGTTAGAACTGGACATGGAACAACAGACTGGTTCCAAATAGGAAAAGGAGAACATCAAGGCTGTATATTGTCACCACGCTTACTTAACTTATATGCAGAGTACATCATGAGAAATGCTGGGCTGGAAGAAGCACAAGCTGGAATCAAGATTGCTGGGAGAAATATCAATAACCTCAGATATGCAGATGACACCATCCTTATGGCAGAAAGTGAAGAGGAACTAAAGATCCTCTTGATGAAAGTGAAAGAGGAGAGTGAAAAAGTTGGCTTAAGGCTCAACATTCGGAAAACGAAGATCATGGCATCCAGTCCCATCACTTCATGGGAAATAGATGGGGAAACAGTGGAAACAGTGTCAGACTTTATTTGGGGGGGCTCCAAAATCACTGCAGATGGTGACTGCAGCCATGAAATGAAAAGACGCTTACTCCTTGGAAGAAAAGTTATGACCAACCTAGATAGCATATTCAAAAGCAGAGATATTACTTCACCGACTGAGGTCCGTCTAGTCAAGGCTATGGTTTTTCCAGTAGTCATGTGTGGATGTGAGAGTTGGACTGTGAAGAAGGCTGAGTGCCGAAGAATTGATGCTTTTGCACTGTGGTGTTGGAGAAGACTCTTNCTAGATAGCATATTCAAAAGCAGAGATATTACTTCACCGACTGAGGTCCGTCTAGTCAAGGCTATGGTTTTTCCAGTAGTCATGTATGGATGTGAGAGTTGGACTGTGAAGAAGGCTGAGTGCTGAGGAATCGATGCTTTTGAACTGTGGTGTTGGAGAAGACTCTTGAGAGTCCCTTGGACTGCAAGGAGATCCAACCAGTCCATTCTGAAGGAGATCAGCCCTGGGATTTCTTTGGAAGGAATAATGCTAAAGCTGAAGCTCCAGTACTTTGGCCACCTCGTGCGAAGAGCTGACTCACTGGAAAAGACTCTGATTTTGGGAGGAATTGGGGGCAGGAGGAGAAGGGGACGACCGAGGATGAGATGGCTAGATGGCATCACTGATTCGAAGCGTGTGAGTCTGAGTGAACTCCGGGAGTTTGTGATGGACAGGGAGGCCTGGCATGCTGCGATTCATGGGGTCGCAAAGAGTCAGACACGACTGAGCAACTGAATTGAACTGAACTGAACTGATATATAGAAATTATGCCTTATTTTGCCTACTTAGTGCTTCATGATCTTGCTACAGTGACCAAAACTGATTGAATTTGCAACTGTAATGCAGTAAAAGAGAACCAACTATAGGGTAGGTGCAAGAAGTCCAGTAACATATACAGTGACCTAGTATAAAATGTTCTACCAGTCAGGAAAAAGTTCATCAAAATATTATGATCTCAAAAAATGTAGAGTATAGGTACACAAAAAGACCATAGGTAATTCAGAAACAGATTAGAGGAAAACCCAGAGTAGAACCAAATGAAGTATCAAGAAAGTTGCAAATTCAGAAAAATCAGAAATAAGAGGAGCTGGGTCAGGAAGTCACTAGAGGAGTAAGCACTAGATGTCCACTAGACAAATAGGTTGGGTCACCAGAGCCACAGCTGAGCTAGTGAAATTATTGCTGATCTACTACAATGCTGTTGAACCAAAAGAGTAGTAGCTATAGCTTTAATTCTCCTTGAGAACTATTTGGCTCTTGACATGTTTTCTTTGTTTCCTTCCTTACATTCTATCTTTATTTACTAATAAACCACTTTGCTGAAAATAACCCGAGTATACTTATTTCCCTTGTGACCTGAAAGTCAAAAATTGAAGCAAACTTCTCAATATTCTCTAGTTTCACACACTTTCAGCTTCTGCATAACTCAGAGCTGAAAACCTAGTATCAGTTTCCCTAATTCTGGTCTTCAAATTGAGAAGATATGATACTGTCATTTATCTAATATTTATTAAGGAATTAATTATATTACAATTTTCAAATTGTTCTAATTAATACTATCTGTAATATGTTATGTGTGTGTTAAGTTGCTTCTGTCTTGTCTGACTCTTTTGCCACCCCATGGACTGTAGCCCACCAGTCTTCTTTGTCCATGGGATTCTCCAGGCAGGAATATTGGAGTGGATTTCCATGCCTTCCTCCAGAGGATCTATGTGCTATAATAGATGATGAATTTAACGCTGTGACATCAACAATAAGGTATATAACACTTAGTGAGTGGGAGAGGGTAATAGAAGCCATAATATATATGTTAGTTTTAATGTAAGTACATAGTAAATAAGGACTACAAAGAGATTTGGGGGCAAGAGTTATACAAATTATGGGGTCATAAAAGAGCCATATCATTTTTGGAGAATGATGGAAAACTGGCTAACAAGGAAGTGATGACACTAAGAAAAATAGAGATTTCAAGTTACTTTGACTGGATGATACAGTTATGCTACAAAAAAGACAACATTTTGTCATTTATATAAAAATTTCTTTGTAAAATGTTTCAAATCACTTGTTACTCAAGAGCTGGCTATGTATTTAGACGAAGTGTGTAAACTTTTGATTCACATTAGTGGATATGTTATTTTTATGTTTATATTAAATGTGTTTAACATGATGCTTACACCTCTTACAGACTTAACCTGTTTCAACTGATTCTATCTGAAGTAATATGTCAATGGTTTTGATTAAAATTTCAAATGACACAGAGAAAGAAATGTATTGCTAAATATGACCTTCTGTGCCTTAAGAGTTTTGTTGAAGATTCCATACAGGAGTGGAGGATAAATGTTCTCACATGCCAAAGACAAGTCTCAGATAATCTACCATCAAAATGATTCTAAACTGCTACTAGACCTGTAGTCCTGCATCATCTCCAGATTATAGGAGGAGAGAAAGAATAATGAAGAAGAAAAAAGTAATGAGAATTTCTTTGGAAAGTTTGGTTAGAATGCTATGAATTTAAGGAGTGTAGTCATTTTTACCACTTTCCAACCTGAAATTCATCTCAAAGCAAATGAGACCAGAGGAGTTTGAAGAGAATGGCTCTGAGAATGTAAAATCTGTTTTCTCTAATGCAGAGGAAACAGAAGCATAGAACCAAGACTGGACTCTTAGTACAAAAGTCTAAAGGTCAGAAATAGTTGGAACTGCCCCTGTTAGGAGAACAAGAGGGGAGGACTGAGTTTCAAGAGTTTGGCAGAAAAAAAATGCTATTTTCTCATGCACCAGAGTAAATACTAATATTATGAATGTATTTGAGCTTTTGGGCATGGATCATCTGGCATAGACCCTACCTGTAATTAGACCTGTAAACAGAAGGGTTAGAACTACAAGAAGATGCAGTGAGTGGAGTCTTAGGTGATCAGTTGGATAATTGTGGTAGATAATAATGCAAGGAAAATCATGCCTATGGAGAATTCTAGAAGTGTTGCTTAAGGATAAGAGATTTAGCAGTTAAGAGTTAATAGAATAAACTTCAGAAAAGGCGATGTTGGTTGGACTTGCCTTACTGGTTGGCAAAAATTAATGGAACAAGGCTCAGAAAAGCACTAGTGGTAAAGCAATATATAATGAATTTGACCACATTAAAAATAAAATTTTCTGTTCATCAAAAGATATTATAAAAAAATCAAAAGATACATAGAAAGCAAATCACTGAATGGGAAAATATTCACATCACTGACAAAAATCCTGTAATATGTAATGAATTCTTACACGTTAATGAGAAAAAGAAAATCCATTGGAAAACTCAGAATATTTCTACAAGCACTTTGAATAAAAAGGAACTCCAAATGGCCTATAAGCATATCAGATGATAGGCATCCTCACTGATCATCAGAGAAACAGAGAGATGATCAAGGAAGTCCCCACTGAAACAACATAAGATATAATTACAGTTATGCATTCATTAGATCTACAAGTTAAAAAGAAAATCTAATGATACCATTTTCAATGATATGGCAAAATGTGAATTCTCATACCCTGAGTACCATGATGAGAGTACATAGCATTACAACTATTTTGTAAAACTAGCATGATATTATTTAGTCAAGTGAAAGTGAAAGTGTTAGTTGCTCCGTTGTGTCCAACTCTTTGTGACCTCATTGACTGCCACACTCTCCAGGCAAGGATAATGGAGTGGATTGCCGTTCCCTTCTCCAGGGGATCTTCCCAACTCAGGGATCAAACCCGGGTTTCCTGTACTGCAAGCAGATTCTTTAGCATCTGAGCCACCAAGGAAGCCCATTACTTAGTAAAGTTTAATATGAATAGTTCATTATGTTCTATTGAACATGGTTCATCTGTTCCTTTACTGGGTAGGGAAACTTTTCACTATGTACCAGAAGGCAGGTACAAAAAGTCCATAGCCATTTTGTTTAGAACTCTCCCAAATCAGGAACAATAACAGTTTATCAATAGAATGATACAAAATGGGCTATATTGTTAATGTGACATGGAATTCACTGAAACATGCCTGAATATCATAAAAACAAAAATCTATAAGTATAAACATATATGGCTTCACATGTGCTCAGTGGTAAAGAATCCCCCTGTCAAGCAGAAGATGTGGGTTCAATTCCTGGGGCAGGAAGATCCCTTGGAGAAGGAAATGGCAACCCATTCTAGTATTCTTGCACAGAAGCCTAGTGGTTTACAGTATATAGGGTCACAAGGAGTCAGACAAAACATCAATGACATAAACATATATGCTGTGATGCTGTTTATATCAAGTTCAAAATTGGGCAAAGTTATATTGTCTAGAACACATTAATAGGCATTGCCATATTAAAAACAAACAGGAAAACATTACAGCAGAAGCCAATGTTGTGAGGAGGGAGAATGTTATAATCTTGAAGGAATAAACAGAAGGCATAACTGACATTGCTTTTTGTTTAAACTGGGAAACTGGTGACATGAGTAATCCCTTTATCATTAAAATTTTCACACATGTTATGTGTATGTTTCTGAATATATGTTTCAGTTAAACATTTTTTTAAAAATCCATTGCATCCCTGGCATTGCCAAGTCAATAAGCAAAACCCATTTCATCTTTCTTCTGCTTAATAGTTATGCTTCATTTTTCAGACTTGCTGGTAGTTAAGGATGGATATGAAAGCAGCATTCTCTAACCAGAAGAATATGAATGGAAGTGACATATAGGACTCCATGGCATGGCACTAAGTATTTCCTACATATGGTTCTCAATGCTTTTTTGTTTGTTTCCTTTTAGCTGACTGTAATAACAACATCCAGTGAGGCCTTTAGAGATCTCATTTGATGTTGGCAGAGCATCTTGAATGGTCCTGCCTGATTGTATGTAAGAAGGAAATGTGTCTATTGTGTTTGAACACTTTAATATTTAGCCTACTCTGAGTAATATACATAGTAAATAAATTTTTCATAACATTAGAAGGAAAAATATGGAGATTTTGTTTCCATAATGGTCTCTCTTAAAGCAACTTTTATTGGAATTATGGTAATTACTTTTTAATTTCCAATAAGTAGGGGTAAGTCTTTGGGTATCTTAAAAAAATTTTATCTATAATTTGGGATGAATGAAACAAAGTTGTATCTGTAAATTGTAAACATATGTAAACATATTAGCTGTTGTAGAGAGAAGTTTGCTCATTTTTGTGATTTGAACAATATTCATGTTTCTCATCAGAGAAGGCAATGGCACCCCACTTCAGTACTCTTGACTGGAAAATCCCATGGACAGAGGAGCCTGGTGGGCTGCAGTCCATAGGGTCACTACGAGTTGGGCACAACTGAGCGACTTCGCTTTCACTTTTCACTTTCATGCATTGGAGAAGGAAATGGCAACCCACACCCATGTTCTTGCCTGGAGAATCCCAGGGACAGGGGAGCCTGGTGGGCTGCCATCTATGGGGTTGCACAGAGTCAGAAACGGCTAAAGTGACTTAGCAGCAGCAGCAGCAGCAGCATGTTTCTCACCATGTTCATATATGACTGAGGTTATTAAATTGCTTTTGTCCTTTTCCTTCATGGTCACAGAGGGACTTGGCTGATGATCTGTGAAATTTTTAATGTCTTAATTACATTTGAATGCAAGAATAATCTTGTATTCTGAAAAAAATCTTGCTTGCTCATAATATATTATATTTTTAAATATGCAGTTGGGTTTAATTTGCCAACACTTTAAGATATTCTATCTATTGGTAGTGAGGAGTACTGGCCTGTAGTTTTCTTTCCCTGTAATGTGGTTAGAAGTGTTACCTCCTCTTCAATTTTATGGAAGAATTTGTCTAGAATTAGTATTATTTCTAAACATTTGGGAAGATTCTACAACAAACACATCTGAATCTGGAGTTTTCTTGAATATTCAGTTCAGTTCAGTTCAGTCACTCAGTCATGTCCAACTCTGCAGCCCCATGGACTGAAGCATGCTAGGCTTCCCTGTCCATCACAAACTCCCAGAGCTTACTCAAACTCATGTCCATTGAGTCAGTGATGCCATCCAACCATCTCATCCTCTGTCAAGTCCCCTTATTACCTTTAATCTTTCCCAGCACTAGGTCTTTTCAAATGAGTCAGTTCTTCTCATCAGGTGGCCAAAGTACTGGAGTTTCAGCTTCCCCATCAGTCCTCCCAATGAATATTCAGTCCATCCTTTAGGATGAACTGGTTTGGTCTCCTTCCAGTCCAAGGGACTCTCAAGAGTCTTCTCCGACACCACAATTCAAAAGCATCAATTCTTCAGTGCTCAGCTTTCTTTATAGTCCAACTCTCACAACCGTACCTGACTACTGGAAAAACCACAGCTTTGAATATTAAATTCAATTTCTATATTAGCCATTGCCTAGTCAGGTAATTGATTTCTGTTTGAGTAAGCTTTAGTAGCTTGTATCTTTCAAACAATTTGTTCATTTAACCTAAGTTGTGGAATTTATTATCATAAAGTTGTTCATGATTTTCTTTAATTGTAATTCTTTTACTGTACATTTACTACCTGAGTCATTTGAAATGACAGCCTCTCATCGCTGACATGGGTTATTTGTGCAATTTTCCATCATTTTTTGGATTAGTATGGAAACAGTTTTATTAATTTTATTGATTTTCTGAGAGAATTATATTTTGATTTCATTGATTTTCTCCATACTATCTGTGTTTTATTTCATTGATTTCTGCTCTTTTTTCATTCTGATTATTTTGGGCTTCATTTGCTCTTCTTTTCCTAGTTTCTGAAGTTAAACCAAAGTCACTAATTTGAGGTTAATGATCTTTCTTTTCTAATACATGTTTTTAATGCTATATTTCTTTATATAATATTTAGCCACATATCCCATATTTTGATATGTTGTGCATTCATTTCCATTCTCCTCATAATATCTTTTAATTTCCTTTTTCAGTTACTTTTAGATTTACAGATTATATAGATTTTTTTTTTAGTTTCAAAATACTCAAGAATTTTCCAATTCTATTTTTGTTACTAATTTGTAATTTTATTCCATTGTTGTCAGAGAACATTTCATAACACTTGAATCATTTTCAATTTATAGAGCTTGTTTTATGGCCCAGAACAGAAAATGGTCTATGTTAGCAAATGGTTCATTGCATTTGTAAAGAATGTTTATTCTTCCAGTGTTAGGTAATACTTTGTACAAATGTCTATTAGATCCTGTTGGATATGCAGAAGAGTATAACCTTTATTGAATTTCTCTCTTGCTTTTTACCTAGTGAGAGAAGGGTATGGAAATTTGACTATAATTGTAGGGCTTTGCATTTACACTGCAGTTTTATCAGTTTTGCTTTCTATCTTTTGAAACTATATTATGAGGCACATAAACATTCAGGATTATTATGTTCATTTGTCATTGTTATAAAATGCTTTTCGTATCCATAATAATAGTTTCTTTTGAAACTTCACTTTATTCTGATACTAATATAGCCACTACAGGATATTTTAAAATTAGTGTTAGCATGGTATATCATTTTCAGTCCTTTTACTTTTACTTATTTAGGTCTTTGTATTTATTCTTAGGTTTTTTAGAGGCTTAGACTTACAGAATCTGGGTGTATTGCCAATCTCTCTCTTTAATTTTAGCTAATATAGTCCATTAAAGTCAAATTCTTCCCCAAACATGTCTAAAACACAGAAGTCAACTGTTTTACACTTTTGTGAATTATCTCAAGGCCTAATTATTTTATTTAGATCAACTGAAAGTGACAAAATTTGTAAATTAAAAAAAAATTGGATATTTGGATAAATATATAGATACTCTACTAGTCCAGATCAAAGTCACATACATTCATCTTTAAGCCAGAAATTCACACACACAAAAAAAAAAGATTAAAATTTTTCCGTGGTTATTTNTCAAGGCCTAATTATTTTATTTAGATCAACTGAAAGTGACAAAATTTGTAAATTAAAAAAAAATTGGATATTTGGATAAATATATAGATACTCTACTAGTCCAGATCAAAGTCACATACATTCATCTTTAAGCCAGAAATTCACACACACACAAACAAAGATTAAAATTTTTCTGTGGTTATTTTTGTATATTTACTCATGACAGTTTTATATTTCAATTACATACTTTTAATTTTCTACTTGGAAGATGCCTAATCTAAATAAAAATTTATTTTATTTTCAAGATACTGTCCTCTGAATACTATATTGAAAAGATCCAATTAACTTACACAAATTGCAGTGCTCCAAGGGCATTCTTCTTTTCTATAGAAGACTATAAATGCAAAAATTAATATGCACCAATAAAAACATAGTTAAACAGAGTTAATTTTTTTCTATTGATTTACATCCCCCTACCACGAAACTTTCTACAGTATGCTATCATTTCTCTATTTGTAAAGTTAATCATTAAGGTTAAAGTATTTCTTGGCTCTTCTTTGAAATCCTTGCCAGATCCAACACTTGACAGCTATCAGACATTCTTTCTAGAAGAAAACAAACATCAAACCTGTAGTACTGTAAGGATTTTCCCTTCCCAAGCTTTACTATTCTAAATGTGAATATTGATCTTTTTTTTTTTTTTTTTGGTGTTTCTATTAGTTAAACTTCTAAACCAGTGATTTTCTCTTTCAATTTCTTCTCTAAAGCCTATGATGCTGTTAATGGATTAAGTTTTAAAATTAGAACAAAATTTAATTACAAATATGAAATTAGGGGCTTGCCTGGTGACTCAGTGATAAAGAATCTGCCTGCAATGCAGGAGACGTGGATTCAATCCTTGGGTCAAGAAGATCCCCTGGAGGAGGGCACGGCAACCCCCTCTAGTATTCTTGCCAGGAAAATCCCATGGACAGAGTAGCCTGGCAGGCTACAGTTCTTGGGATCGCAAAGACTGGGACACAAGTGACTGAGCATGCACGCATGACAATTGTACAATAACATTTTTGTATGTTTATGTCTTTCATTGTTTTTTAAAGCCAGTTGGCTGGGGAAGAAATACTAAAAAAAGAAATATTTTAACTTGCTGAACTGTTAGTTTTCAAGGACTAGATATATTCTCAGAGTATTTCAGTGAGAGGCAGTTTATTATAAGAACACATGGGAAAATGCAGCCTTGTAGGGTCTGTAGTATTTTTCATTAAATAAAATTAAGAATACAACAACATGAACAAAGGTAAATGCATGAACAAAATATAGTAACCTGCACTATTCTAATTTTATTGTACAAGTTCCACTTTTAATTCTTGTATAAAATTTAAATCACAAAAACAAAAAGTAATTATATATTTTTAATAGGTATATGATATGTAAAGATGTAATTTGTGATGTCAATAACATGAAAAGGAGATTAAATCTATAAAGAAGTCAAGTTTTTATGTGTGATTGAAACTATCATCAATTCAGAATAGAACCTAATACTTTTAGGATGTTTTATATATTAATAATTGCAATGGTAACTGCAAAGAAAATACTTGTAGAGTATACACAAAATGAAATGAGAAGAGATTCAAAGCTTGTCACTAAAAAGTAGTAAAGGAAACATAAAAGAAGGCAGTGAGAAAGGAAGTGAAGGGAAGTGACGGCAGAGGAGTAGGTGGATGTGGAGTACATCTCTTTCCACAGATACATCAGACACAGAAGTGCATGCAAAACTCCAGATGAGAGCGGACAGGAGTACCTGACCAGCGGAAAAAAATATTTAGACCCACACAAAACTTGGTAGGATGAAGGAAATAGGGGAAAAACAGGAGTGTTAGTAGGACTGGATCTGCCTTCAGCAGGTGGGGGAACTTAAGCAGGGGTCCGATCTCCACATTCCTGCAATAATCTGAGTCGGAGGAGAAACAGTTAAGGCTGAGAGTGAAACAGCTGATCTGTGGCAGCCTAAATGGAATGAGAATCCGACAGTCCTTGCCACAGCCATACATACCCCAGACAGGGATGCAGGTCCCCTGGAAGGTGCAGTGGCTGGAGTTTAGGGATTGTGGACCAATCGCAGGTGAGGGCTGCTGTTCACTGCAAAGAAACATATCACCAGGATGTGAGGGAGGAGGTTGTATTGGAAAATACCTGTGGAGGAAAGCCAGGCAGCCATGGAAGCAAGGTAATGCTGCTGAGTCATGCGTAGTGGGTGGAGCCATCATCATAGCCTCTCTGCCCCCTGAAGGCCAGCATTGGCAGCTGAACAATAGAGAGGTTGGTCTATCAAACACCTGACCCACTGAACTACAGAGTAAGACCCTACCCATGGTGCCCTTTTAAGTGCCTGAAGCACCAATCTACAGAGTAGGACCCTAGCCGGGTTGCGGGGGAGGGGCCCTCTATGTGCCTGAATGGACAGAGCTACAAAGAAAGACTGGCCAAAGAGGCCTTCTGATCGCCAGCTACAAGAGACTTGGAAGAAGAGTCTGATAGGGCCATAACTCCTGTGGCAGATGCAGTCTATGTCCCTGCACACTTCATGCTGCCAGCGTCCCTGCAAGCCAAGTGGCTGCATCACCTTCACTCTCAAGTTTTACTGGGGCAGAGCTGCCACAAGCAAGAAAAGTCTTGTATCTATGCATGAAGGATCACTTTGGTAGTGTCCAGATTCTTTGTGACCATGTAGACTATGACCTGCCAGGCTTCTCTGTCAGGGAGGGTGTTCTCCAGGCAAGAATACTGAAGCATATTGGCCAATACTGGCTGCCATACCCTTCTAGAGCACTATATTTCCTGCTGTCCTAGCCACCAACTCCCCTAGTACCTGGTGCTGCCAGAACCCCTGAAAGCCAAACAGCTGCACCACCTCCACACCTGGCCCTCACAGGGCACCCTCAGGAGCAAACTCCAGTGGACAACCCACATGCAGGGGTGGAAATAAAACCACAATTGAAACCCAGGGGCAGTGTGACTAAGGGAGAAGACCCAAAACCCTCAGACAAGTTATACTAGCTGCAGATTAAGTCCACAGAATCAACTAGGCAGACTCCATATGTTGATGGACCATATAAAATGTCATTGAGAGCTCCCACAAAAGAAAACACACTAGTTCTGATAGTTGTGGGCACTGGAGGCAAGAACACCAAGGAGTAGGACTAGATTAGAATCTGAGCGGCCCCCACAGCCGGTCCAGAGATCAGTACAATGTTGGAGGGCATCCTAGGGAGGTGAGATGGACTGTGACTCTGACAGCAGTGACTCAAGAAAAAACATTTATTATTCTTATGTTTTGACTTGTTCTGTAGATTCTTTTGGATTTTTTTCCTCTCCCCCATCTTGTTGTAGTTATCTATTTTATTGCAACCCCATGGAGATCTCCAGGCAAGAATACTATAGTGTGTAGACTTTTCCTTTTCCAGGGGATCTTCCTAACGCAGGGATCAAACCCAAGTCTCCCACATTGCACGTGAATTCTATACCAGCTGAGGCACAAGGGAAGCTCAAGAATACTGGAGTGGGTAGCTTATCTCTTCTCCAGCAGATCTTCCTGACCCAGGAATTGAACTGGGGTCTCCTGCATTGCAGGTGGATTATTTACCAACTGAGCTATCAAGGAAGCCCTCTTATTGGCACTATTAAATCTGATTAAGAGTTTGAGCTTTTTTAAAATCAGTCATATTTTTTATTGTTGTTATAAACCTCTGCCTCTACGTTGGGCTTTTACAGTTCTGGGGAGTTTTCATTTTTTCTTTGTCCGTTCTCTCTTTTTAACTTTAATTTTTTAAGCCTATTGTTACTTTTGTACTTTTATTCCTTTGTTTCTGTCTCATACTATTCTTTTCCCCTTGCAATTAATCTTTAATGTGTATAAGTCTTCTTCATCTACCTCTATTTAACTTTGCATCTCTATTCTTTCTTTCTTTTCTTTCCTTCTTTTCTTCTCAACATATTTGTTAGTTTTGTTTTCATTACTTTATTCCCCACTTGGCACCTTGCTTTAGTTTTGTTTTTCATTTTGTGCTTTAGTTAGTTTTGTTCTTAACTGGTAAATATGATTTTTGATTTCCTTTTTTTGCCAGTCAATCTATTGCACTTTATTTTTGTTGGACTGTTTTCACTTTGCTCATGGGGGTGTATGTGTATATGTATATTCCATTAATTTAATTATTGTTTGCCTGATTTTGTAACTGCATCTGGAGTTCATCTTTAGTCTTCATTTTTGGATATTTGTTTTAATCTCATCTTTGTTCCTGATGAGAGATCAAGCCCTGAGCCTTTGTAGTGGGAGCACTGACTCCAAACCCTAGACTACCACAGAACTATCCTTAGGAAGTATCAAATAGTGAGAACTCACACAAAGGAAACCACCTGAATACAAGACCCAGCATCACCCAGCCACTAGTAGCACCCTGTGCAGGATGCCTCATCTAAGCAAAAAACAATGAAAATACAAATGCAATCATCAGCAGACAGAATTACCACTCAGCCTTGCCCATCAGAGGAAAACTAAACAACAAGCAAAAACTAGCACAAATCTCACCCTATACAAAGATTACACAAACTGCTGGACCAACTGTAGGAGGGCAGAAACCAAAAGGAAGAAAGAATTCAACCTTGAAATCTGGGAAACAGAGATGTCAAACACAATAAGCTAAAAATAATAATAATAATAATAATGAAAAGGCGGAGAAATACTACAAAAATGAAGGAACATACTAGAAACAGAGAAGTCCAAGTAAATGAAGAAATAGGCAAACTACCTGAAAAAGAATTCAGAATAATAATAAAGATGATAAAAAACCTTGAAAACAGAATGGAGAAAATTCAAGAATCAATCAACAAAGACCTAGAAAAATTAAAGAATAACCATTACAACACAGTTCCTAAAATTAAAAATACTCCAGAAGGAATCAATAACAGAATATCTGAAGCAGAAGAATGAATCAGTGAGCTAGAAGAAAAAATAGTGGAAATAACTTCTGAATAGCAGAATAAAGTAAACAGAATGAAAAGAACTGAGGATAGTCTCAGAGACTTCTGGGACAATATTAAATGCAGCACATTTGAATTACAGGGGTCCCAGAAGTAGAAGAGAAAAGGAAAGGGTATGAGAAATTTTTTGAAGAGATTATAGTTGAAAGTTTCCCCAACATGGAAAAGGAAATAGTCAATCAAGTCTAAGAGGCACAAAGAGTCCCATATAGATAAGCCCAAGGAGAAATACACCAAGACACATACTAATCAAACTAACAAAGACTAAACACTAAGAAAGAATGTTAAAAGCAGCAAGGGAGAAGCAACAAGTAACATACAAGGGAAATCCCATATGCTTAACAGCTGATCTTTCAAGCAGGAACTCTGCAGGCCAGAAGGGCATGGCAGAATATATTTAAACTACTGAAAAGGACAAATCTACAACCAAGATTACAGTGTTTGGCAAGGATCTTATTCAAAATCAATGGAGAAATAAAAAGCTTATCAGATGATCAAAAGTTAAGAGAATTCAGTTCCACCAAACCAGCTTTACAACAAATGTTAAAGGGATTTATGTAGTCAAGAAATACAAAAGAAGAACAAAGATCTACAAAATTAAACCCAAACAATTAAGAAAATGGCAATAGGAACATATATATCAATAATTACTTTAAATATAAATGGATTAAATGCTCCAACCAATAGATACAGACTGGCTGAATGGATACAAAATAAGACTTGTATATATACTGTTTACAAGAAACCCACTTCAGACGTAAAGACACATATAGACTGAAAGTGAGAGAATGGAAAAATATATTCCATGCACATAGGAAGCAAAAAAAATTTGGAGCAGCAATCCTCATATCAGACAAAATAGACCTTAAAAGAAAGAATACAAGAGATAAGGAAGGACACTACATAATGATCAAGGGATCAATCCAAGAGGAAGACATAACAATTGTAAATATCTATGCACCCAACATCATAGGAACACCTCAATACAAAGACAAACACTGCTGCTGCTGCTAAGTCGCTTCAGTCGTGTCTGACTCTGTGCGACCCCATAGATGGCAGCCCACCAGGCTCCCCCGTCCCTGGGATTCTCCAGGCAAGAAGACTGGAGTGGGTTGCCATTTCCTTCTCCAATGCGTGAAAGTGAAAAATGAAAGTGAAGTCACTCAGTCATGTCCTGCTCTTTGTGACCTCATGGACTGCAGCCCACCAAGCTCCTCCATCCATGGGAGTTTCCAGGCAAGAGTACTAGTGTGGAGTGCCATTGCCTTCTCCATAGACATAAAAGGAGAAATTGACAGTAACACAAAAAACAGTAGGCAATTTTAACACCCCACTCACACCAATGGACAAATCATCAAACATAAAATTAATAAGGAAACACAAGTCTTAAATGATACATTAGATGAGATAGATCTCATTGATATCTTCAGGACATTCCATCCAAATGGATAACAATACATCTTCTCAAGTGCACATGGGACATTCTCCAGGGTAGACCACATCTTGGGTCACAAATCAAACCTCAGTAAATTTAAGAACGGAGAAGGCAATGGCACCCCACTCCAATACTCTTGCCTGGAAAATCCCATGAATGGAGGAGCCTGGTAGGCTGCAGTCCGTGGGGTCGCTCAGAGTCAGACACGATTGAGTGACTTCACTTTCACTTTTCACTTTCATGCACTGGAGAAGGAAATGGCAACCCACCCCAGTGTCCTTGTCCAGAGAATCCCAATGATGGGGAGCCTGGTGGGCTGCCATCTATGGGGTTGCACAGAGTCAGACACGACTGAAGTGACTTAGCAGCTTAGTAGCAGCAAGTTTAAGAAAATTGAAATCATATCAAGTATCTTCTCCAACCACTGATATAAGACTAGATATCAATTACAAGAAAATCTGTAAGAAATATAAACACATGGAGATTGAAAAACACAGTTGTAAATAGCCAACAGGTCACTGAAGAAATAAAAAGTTCTAGAAACAAATGACAATGAAAACATGACAACTAAAACCTATGGGATGCAGCAAAAGCCATTCTAAGAGGGACATTTATAGCAATACAATCCTACCTCAAGAAACAAGAACATTAAATAGACAACCTAACTTCATACCTAAAACAACTGGAAAAAGAAGAAGAAAAACAACAAAATTAATAGAAGGAAAGAAATCATAAAAATCTGAGCAAAATAAATGAAAGAAACAATACTAAAGGTTAATAAAACTAAAAGCTGTTTGTTTGAGAAGATAAACAAAATTGACAAACCTTTAGCAAGACTCATCAAGAAAAAAGAGAGAAATATCAAATCAACAAAATTAGAAATGAATAAGAAGAGTTACAATATACAATGTGGAAATATAAAGGATTATAAGAGAGTATTATGAGCAACTATATGGCAATAAAATGGATAACCTGGAAGAAATGAACAGATTCAGGAATTATGAATAACCCAATTACAAGAACTTAAAGTGAAACTGTGATTAAAAAAAAAAAAAGTCCCAAGAAACAAAAGCCCAGGATGAGATGTCTTCAAAGGAGAATTCTATCAAACATTTAGAGACAAGCTAATCCATATCCTTCTAAAACTCTCTCAGAAAATTTCAGAGGAAGGAAAACTTCCAAACTCATTCTATGAGGCCACCATCAATCACCCTGATACCAAAACCAGACAAAGACAACACAAAAAAAGAAAACTATAAGCCATTATCACTGATGAATATAGATGCAAAAATCTCAGCAAAATTTTAGCAAACAGAATTCAGATACACATCAAAAGCTCATACACCATGAAAAAGTTGGGTTTATTCCAAGAATGCAAGAATTCTTCAATATATGCAAATTAATCAATGTGATACACCATATTAACAAATTGAAAGATAAAAACCATATGATCATCTCAATAGATGCAGAAAAGTCTTTGACAAAATTCATCACCCATTTATGATTAAAACTCTTCAAAAAATGGGCATAGAAGGAAACTACCTCAACATAGTAAAGGCCATATATGTTAAGCCTACAGCAAACATTATTCTCAATGGTGAAAAACTGAAAGCATTCCCCCTAGGATCAGGAAAAAAGACAAGGGTGTCCACTTTCACATTATTATTCAATATAATTCTAGAAGTCCTGACTACAGCAATCAGAGAAGAAAAAGAAATAAAAGAAATCCAGATTGGAAAAGAAGTAAAGCTCTCACTGTTTGCAGATGACATGATACTGCACATAGAAAACCCTAAAGATAATATCAGAAAATTACTAGAGCTAATCTGTGAATTTAGCAAATTTTTCAAGATATAAAATCAATACCTAGAAATCACTTGTATTTCTATATACCAACAATGAGATATCAGAAAAGAAATTAGGGAATCAATCCCATTCACCATTGCAAAAAAAATAATTAAATGTCTAGGAATAAACTTACCTAAGGAGACAAAAGAACTATACACAGAAAATTATAAGACACTAAGGAAAGAAGTTAAAGATGACATAAACAGATGGGGAGATATTACACATTTCTGGAAAACAGGAATCAACATTGTGAAAATGACTATACTATCAAATTCAATCTACAGATTCAATGCAATCCCTATCAAATTACCAATGGCATTTTTTCACAGAACTAGAACAAAAAATTTCACAATTCATATGGAAACACAAAAGACCCCAATAGCCAAAGCAGCCTTGATAAAGAAGAATGGAGCTGGAGGAATCAACCTTCCTGACTTCAGATTATACTACAAAGCTACAGTCTTCAAGACAGCATGGCACTGACACAAAAACAGAAATATAGACCAATGGAACAAGATAAAAAGCCCAGGAATAATCCCATGCACCTATGTGCACCTTATTTTTGACAAAGGAGGCAAGAATATACAATGGAACAAAGACAGCCTCTTCAATAAATGATGCTGGGCAAACTGGATAGCTACATGTAAAAGAATGAAATTAGAACACTTTCTAACACTCTTCACAAAGGAAAACTAAAAATAGATTAAAGACCTAAATGTAAGGTCAGAAAATATAAAAATCTTAGCGGAAAGCATAGGCAGAACACTTAATGACTTAAATCAAAGGAAGATGCTCTATGACCCACCTTTTAGAGTAACAGAAATAAAAAACAAAGCAAACAAGTGGGACAAAAAAGCCTTTGCACGGCAAAGGGACCTATAAGCAAGATGAAAAGACAACCCTCAGAATGGGAGAAAATGATAGCAAATCAAACAACTGACAAAGGATTCAATTCAGTCACTCAGTCATGTCCGACTCTTTGCAACCCCATGAACCACAGCACACCAGGCCTCCCTGTCCATCACCAACTCCCAGAGTCCACCCAAACCCATGTCCATTGAGTTGGTGATGCCATCCAACCATCTCATCCTCTGTCGTCCCCTTCTCCGCCTGCCCTCAATCTTTCCTAGCATCGGGATCTTTTCCAATGCAGCAGCTCTTCACATGAGGTGGCCAAAGTATAGGAGTTTCAGCTTCAACATCAGTCTGTCCAATGGACACCCAGGACTGATCTTCTTTAGGATGGACTGGTTGGATCTCCTTGCAGTCCAAGGGACTCTCAAGAGTCTTCTCCAACACCACAATTCAAAAGCATCAGTTCTTCGGCACTCAGCTTTCTTCACAGTCCAGCTCTCACCTCCATATATGACCACTGGAAAAACCATAGCCTTCACTAGATGAATCTTTGTTGGCAAAGTAACGTCTCTACTTTTTAATATGCTGCCTAGGTTGGTCATAACTTTCCTTCCAAGGAGTAAGAGTCTTTTAATTTCAAGCAGCTTATAAAACTCAAAGCCAGGAAAGCAAACAGCCCAATCAAAAACTGGTAAAAACACATATAGACATTTCTCCAAAGAAGACATTCAGATAGCTAACAAACACATGAAGAGATGATCAATATTGCTCATTATTAGAGAAATGTGAATCAAAACTACAATGAGTATCACCTCACACCAGTCAGAATGGCCATCATCAAAAAGTCTACAAACAATAAATGCTGGAAAGGATGTGGAGAAAAGGGAACAAACACTCTTGCACTGTTGGTGGGAATGTAAATTGATACAGCCACTGTGGAAGACTGTATGGAGATTCCTTTAAAAAGTAGGAATAAAACCACCATACACTGAGCAATCCCACTCCTAGTCATATACCCTGAGGAGACCAAAATTGAAAAATACACATGTATCCCATTGTTCATTGCAGCACTATTTACAATAGCTAGAACACGGAAGCAACCTAGATGTCCATCGACAGATGAATGGATAAGGAAATCATGGTACATATACACAATGGAATATTACTCAGCCATAAAAAGACCACATTTGTGTCAGTTCTGATGAGGTGGCTAAACCTAGAGCTTATACAGAGTGCAGTGAGTCAGAAAGAGAAAGATAAATATCATATTCTAACACACATATACAGAATCTAGAAAAATGGTACTGAAGAATTTATTTACAGGGCATCAGTGGAGAAACTGACATAGAGAATAGACTTATGGACATGGGGAGAGGGGAGGAGATGTATGAGATATATGGAGAGAGTAACATGGAAACTTACACGTTACCATATATAAAATAGATAGCCAGCGGGAACTTGCTGTATGGCTCAGGAAACTCAAACAGGGGCTCTGTATCAACCTAGAGGGGTGGGATGGGGTGGGAGATGGGAGGGAGGTTCAAAAAGGAGGTGATATGTGTATACCTATGGTTGATTCCTGTTGAGGTTTGACAGAAAACAACAAAATTCTGTAAAGAAATTATCCTTCAATAAAATTTTTAAAAGAAAGTAAGTGAAGGACAGAAAATCTGTAAGACACAAAAAAATTAGAAAAAAAGTCAATAGAAAGTATTTCCCTGTCAGTAAGTTCCACAAATATAAATTATTAAATTCTAAAATAATGGATATATATATATATATATATATATGTAAAACTGATTCACTTTGCTATACAGCAAAAACTAACAAAATATTGTAAAGCAACTATATTCCAATAAAAAAAATGTTTTTAAGTTCTCAGCAAAATGTTAGCAAACTGAATTTAACAGCATACTGAAAGAATTATACACCCTCACCGAGTGGGACTAGTTCCTGAAGTGCAAGGGTGTTTCAACATATGAAAATCAATCACTGCAATACATGATATTAACAGAAGGGAAAAAGAATTGGTCATTTCAATTTATATGGAAACCCATTCAACACCCTTTCAGGATAAAGACACTAAAAAACTCAGAATATGAGATTACCTCGATGTAATAAAGTCCATACAGGCATACCTCAGTGATATTACAGGTTTGACTTCAGATCACCACAACAAAGTGAATCACAGGTTATTTGATTTTAAAAAATTACACACACACACACATATATATAAAGTTATATTTACACTATACTGTAGTCTATTAAGTGTGTAATAACATTATGTCTAAGAAACAATGTATCTACCTTAAGTAAAAAATACTTAATTGCTAAAAAACACTCACTTCAGTGAGTCATAATCTTTTTACAGAATTGTCTTGTCTCAGTGTAGATGATTGCAGACTGATCATGGTGGTGGTTGCTGAAGACTGGGGTGTCTGTGGAAATTTCTTAAACTATGACAGCACTGAAGTTTGATGCATTAATTGACTCTTCTGTGAATGATTTCTGCTCTGTAGCATGTTAATTAACACTGCCTGATAGCATGTTAACCACAATAGTACTTCATTCAGAATTGGAGTCAATCCTCTCAAACTCTGCCACTGCTTTATCAACTAATTTTATTTAATATTCTAAATTACTTATTGTCATTTCAATAATCTTCACAGCCGTGCCAGCAGGAGCAGATTCCAACTCATGAAACTACTTTCTTTGTTCATTCATTAGAAACAACTCCTCATCTATTAAAATTTTATCATGAGATTGCAGCAATTCAGTCACTTCTTCAGGCTCCACTTCTAATTCTAGTTCTCTTTCTATTTCTACCACATCTGCAGTTACCTCTTTCACTAAAGTCTTGAACTCAAAGTCATCCATGTAGATTGGGATTAACTTCTTTCAAACTCTGTTTACGTTGATATTTTGACCTCTTCCCATAAATCATAAATGTTTTTAATGACATCTATAATGCTGATTCTTTTTCAGAAACTTTTCTGTTTACTTTCCCCAAATTTATCAGAAAAATCATTATTCATGGCAGCTATAGCTTACAAAATGTATTCCTTAAACAATAAGACTTGAAAGAAATTATTTCTTAATCAAAAGTCTATGGAATGGATGTTGTATTAGGAGGTATGTAAATAACAGTAACCTCACTGTATGTATCCATCAAGAGCTCTTGAGTGATCAGGGATATTGTCAATGAGCAACAATATTTTAGAAATTATCTTTCTTTCTGAGTAGTAAGCCTCAATGGCGGAGTTAAAATATTCAGTAAATCATGTTATAGACAGATCTGCTGTTATTCAGGCTTTGTTGCTCCATTTATAAACTCTGTGTGTGTGTGTTTGTGTGTGTGTGTGTGTGTGTGTGTGTGTGTGTGTGTGTGCTCACTTCCTTAGGTGTGTCTGATTCTTATAAAGCACAAGCAGAGTAAATATAGCATAATTCTTAAGGGCCCTAAGATTTTTAGAATGGCAAATGAGCATTGATTTCAACTTAAAGTCAGTCACCAGCTTCATTAGTCCCTACAAAGAGAATTAGGTTCTCCTTTGAAGTTTTGAAGCCAAACATTGACTTCTTGATAACTATGAAAGTCCTGGATGGCATCTTCTTCCAATAGAAGACTATTTCATCTACATGGAAGATCTGTTGTTTAGTGTAACTACCTCTGTAATGATTTTAGCTGGAATTTCTGTACAATTTGCTGCAGCTTCTACATCAGCACTTGGTTCTTCATCTTGCACTTTTATGTAAAGGAGATGATGTCTCCGTTAAAGCTCATGAAGTAACCTCTGCTGACTTCAAACTCTTGTTTTTCAGCTTCTTTACTTCTTTCAATCTTCATAGAACTAAGAAAGCTAGGACTTTGCTCTGGATTCCCTTGGTTT
This sequence comes from Neotragus moschatus, assembly GCA_006410615.1. Lineage (NCBI taxonomy): Eukaryota > Metazoa > Chordata > Mammalia > Artiodactyla > Bovidae > Neotragus > Neotragus moschatus. The sequence continues at coordinate 1,012,235 of SJYA01000591.1, forward strand.
AAGGGGATATTGTGTCTGGTTTAACCTTCTAAACAGACCACTAAAACTTTCTCCATATCAGCAAGAAGGCTTCTTATCATTTGTGTGTTCACTGCAGCAGCATTTTTAATTTCCTTCAAGAACTTTTCCTTTGCATTCACAACTCTTACAACACTAAGAGCTGTTATTTTTAGCCTGTTTTTGGCTTTCAACATGCCTTCTTCACTAAGTTTAATTTTATCAGGCTTTTGATTTAAAGTGAAAGACATATGACTCTTCTTTTTACTTGAACACTTAAAGGCTATTGTAGGAATATTAATTGGCCAATTTCAATATTCTTGTGTCTCAGGGAATAGGGCGGTTTGATGAGAAAGAGATGAGAGAATGGTTGGTTGGTGGAACAGTTAGAACACTCACAAAAGTAATCAATTTAGTCATCTTAAACAGGTGCAGTTCATGGTGCCCCAAACAATTACAATAGTAACATCAAAGATCATTGACCATAGGTCACATAACAATAACAATGATAACATTAATAAAGCTTGAAATATGATGAGCATTACCAAAAGTGATACAGAAATACAGAGTAAGAAAATGTTGTTGGAAATATGGTACAGATAGATCTATTCAATGCAGGATTGCCTACACCTTCAATTTGCAAAAAAAAATAAAAATAAAACACACACACACATAATGCCCATGAATCACCAGAAAGCAAGTGCAATAAAATGAGTTACACTTGTGTATCAAAGCCTATGGCTAACATACTCATTGACAAAAGACTGAGATATTTTCCTTTAAGATCAAAAACAAGAGAAGAAGGCCTCCTCTTGCCATTACTATTCAATGTAGATTTGAAAGTCCCAGCCAGAACTTGTAGGCAGAAAAAGAATAAAAGGCATCCAGATTGGATAGCCAGAGGTGGAGGAAGGGGAATGAAAGGAGTTAATGAATATAGATAGCATTTGGGTTTATCAGAAGAAAGAGTTCTAGTGACATTTCACTTAGTGCGGTTGCGACTGGCGCACTAAGCGTGGCTGAGAGGAGCTACCCAGTGTCCGAGGTCAGGAGCAGAAACCAGGAGGACCCCATGCACAAAGGGTGGCGGCCAAGAGGAGTTACCCCACGTCTGAGGTCAGGGGCAGAAGCCGAGAGTGCCAGGCTGCGATGGCGCAGGAACGGCCGAGAGGAGCTACCCAAGTCTGAGGTTGGGGCAGTAGCTAGGAGGAGCTATCCCACGTCCGAGATCAGGGGTGGCAGCTGAGAGGAGCTACCCCTCATCAGAGACCGGGGGCAGAAGCCGGGAGACCCCATGCCTGAAAGGTGGCAGCCAAGAGGAGTTACCCCACGTCCGAGGTCAGGGGCAGCAGCCAAGAGTGCCAGGCTGTGGTGGCTCAGGAACGGCGGAGAGGAGCCACCCAATACCCGAAGCCAGGGGTGGCATCTGGGAGGAGCAACCCCACATCCAAGGAGTGGTGGCTGCGTGGGTGCAGGAGGGCCTAGAGGAGCTATCCCACATTGAAGGTCAGGAAGGGTGGCGGTGAGGAGATACCCCTCATTGAAGGTAAGGATCAGTGGCTGCAATTTGCTGGAGCAGCTGTGAAGAGATACCTCACGCCCAAAGTAAAAGAAACTCAAGTAAGATGGTAGGTGTTGCCAGAGGGCATCAGAGGGCAGACACACTAAAACCATACTCACAGAAAACTAGTCAATCTAATCACACTAGGACCACAGCCTTATCTAACTCAATGAAACTAAGCCATGCCTGCGGGGCAACCCAAGATGAGCGGGTCATGGTGGAGAGGCCTGACAGAATGTGGTCCACTGNTGTTCATTTTGTCTCCTGTGTTCTTCTCTGTACCCATGGGGCAAACAACTTCTACTTCGTTGTCTCTTATGCCTGACCATTTTTCTGATTTTAAGTCCAGGGCACAGGATTTATCGGTGCTAACGAAGAAAAACAGTGGATGCGTCAATAGGTCACCAGTGGGGGTCATTGGGAGATGTCCCCGGGTCTCCGGATGGGAACAAAAATCCCGTTTTCTATTGATAATAGCGGGTCACTCCCGCTGAACAGCTGGAGGCTATTTTCTTGTTTTCAGTTTTGTCTCTGGNGATTTATCGGTGCTAACGAAGAAAAACAGTGGATGCGTCAATAGGTCACCAGTGGGGGTCATTGGGAGATGTCCCCGGGTCTCCGGATGGGAACAAAAATCCCGTTTTCTATTGATAATAGCGGGTCACTCCCGCTGAACAGCTGGAGGCTATTTTCTTGTTTTCAGTTTTGTCTCTGGACTCCTGAAGGGCTATTTCTTTTGTCTCTCTGTCTGTCTGTATGGCTATCTGTATTGTTTGTGTTGATTTACCAGCGCCTGCTCCATCCAAGGACGATGGGGCAACGCCATTCTAGCCCCACACTTCTATCCTTGGTTACTGATAATTTTAAGGAGGTCAAGATGAGCGCTCATGAGATCTTGCACTGTGTCTGTTTAAATATGTCTTGGTAAGTCTCTGTTTCTGAGTAATATTTTTGAGGTTAATTTGTGTTCACCAATCTATAGAATGCTAATATAAAGGTCAATTCTTGGTTGCTTAAGAAAAATAGGATTTGTGTGTTCAGTAGAAAAGGTATAAAAAATGAAGTTACATTTTATGAAGGAAAAGAAAATAGGTCAGACTTACAGTTGGCTGTTCCAGGATGGGAAAACAAATAAAAATGATAAAAAGTCTTTATAGAAAGTAGACCCCAAGGAAAGAGTTTTATGTATAAATGAAAGTTTTCTTGAGATGTTGAACTGCCTTTGATAATGGATTTTAAGTTTCTTTACCTCTGAAGTGATCTGTTCTATGTTTACCTTTAAAATCTTTGTTACTTTGGCTAAATGAATATATTATTTTACAATGATCTATATGATTCTATCTGAGTGTTATAAACCCTTCTGCTATTTATTGACCAAACTGCCTAAATAGCTTGACTTCTAGCTGACTTTTTCTTACTTGTGACTTTACTATACTGCTGGCTATGTTATTTGAATATCACCTGTTTTACAAAATTGCTGTTTCTGATACTGTCAAATATGTGTGTGAGGCCTCTAATAGAATAATATATAGTCCCATATGAGATCGATGATGGTAATAGTGTAACTCTAGATATGGCAAGAAGCAACAAGAGGAAATATTTTCCTAGACCAAGAAGCTAGTAAGACATGTGGTCCAGAGAATTTTGAATACTGGACCTAGTCCAGTAACAGCACATTGAGTGGCCTATCAACAAAATCTTTGCCAACCCTGAGAATGGACATTCTCAACATCATAGGATAAAATGATCATAAAATGCCCCCCAAACATGGTCAAATATATGGCTATAAATGGGCCCTGCTGACTGAAAGTTAGTACTTGCCAGCTGCTTCTACAAAGATTACATTATGACCACTGCAAGCTGCTGACCTTCGACATCCCCTGAAAGGAATTCAGGGTAAAGATCAAAAATAAGGCACTCTGTGCTCTGGGGAAAAAAAAAAAAAAAAACTGGCAAAACAGGCCTTCAGATAAGTTAGGTCTTTTCAGGAGAAGATTTTATGAGTCCCAATTCTTGCATCTTCTCGTACCTAGAGAAACACTGACGTCATTAACAGTAAAATCTGCTTTGGCTATTAAAGAAAAGTTTACAATTAAAAGTCAAAATAAAATAGCTGTGATTCAGATATCCTGGGAAATAACTGGTTGATGCTATGGGTGTACTTTCAGATTAGAGCTTGTATTGCTCCAAGCTGGGGCAGTCTTATGCCCCATTTTAACAAGAAGTTATACAGCCTCCAGACAGAGTCCTGGTTCCTACTCAAGGAAATATACATAACAATGTCTTTGAGTCCCCACCCAGGTGGAAGATGGTAACTTCAAACTGAACACAAGATTCCTGGAGCACAGCTCTGTTGCCTCATCACCAACCAATCAGAAAGGGTCACAAACCCTGCAACCCTCACCCCAAATGTTGCCTTCTGTTTTCAGGGACCAGGGATGACCATCCTGTTAGGTCTCCTGCTTGGCCCTTGTCTATTTCATCTCTGAGAGGGGCCAAATAAATTGCTATTACTACAAGGGTAGAAGCTGGTTTCAGATGTAAAAAACCCTAACTTAGATCAGGTAAAGAGAGACTTCTGCTCTGCTAGGCAGGCCTATACCCATGTACAGCAGGAAGAAATTACAGAAGAAAGAGACCTCCACCCCAATTCCAAAAAAAGTATCTTGAGTATGAAGTCTCTCAGGGGGCCTATGTGCTGCGTTAGGGGAAGAACGTTCGGGGTTAATCAGGAAAACTATGGCCAAAGTAAGAGAAGGGCTATGCTCCAAAACAAAGAGGAAGATTCCTCTATATGATCTAGAGACAGGGGGGAATGTTGGGACCAGACTCTGGCCATGACAGGCTCAGTGAGTTACGCTAGGCCTAAAGATAAAACCTGAGTCATGTTTCCGGAAGTTATACCCTTGAACTAAAACCTGAGTCATGTCTCCAGGAATTATACCCTTGAACTAATCAGGAGAGTCCTCATTTGCACCAAACCTCAGCCAATTATGTAATGCCAGCTACACTGTTACTAAGACAAAGAACTGCCTGTATATAAACAGCTACGACCAAGACCTCAGGGCCCTTGTCGGATTCCACTGGGCTGGATGAGACTTGGGCCCTAGCTCGAGCTAGCAATAAAACCCCTTTCATGCTATCGCATTGCTGTGGATGTCTTATTCTCTCAGTTCTGGGGACTCAGACTCTGGGCACAACAATACAGAAGTGTGTTTTTGAAGAATAAAGCTGCTTTTTATTCTTTTGACTCTAACATATATGAATTTATTAAGACCTAAAACTCTAGTTAAAAAAATAAAGTGATTTTCATGTTCATGAAATGGTATTTACTTTCATCTTCCTATGGCTCTGATAGTGTCTTACTTGCAATAGTGTATTCATAAAGCAATGAATATTAAATCATTCAGATGTAATACTCTACAAAGAGCCTATGAAAATGATAATGACTATTCCTAATTAGCTGATCATCCAGCTATAATTAATCCAGGATAAATTAGGCTGAGTATTAAAGCAAGAACGTAATGAAGTGCCTCTGTCACAGTCCCCCCCCCTTTTTTTTAACTTAATGCAGTACATTTAGCTTAGAAGGATAGAATAGGTTTAATTTGCCCCCATACTCTGTTCAGAAGTAAACAAAATAAAGCAAATCAGAATTTTCAAAACCTAACCTGAGAAGTCTAGCCAAAAGTTTTATTTCAAAAGAACTCTCTTGATGAGGAAGTACTATTTATGACTGTCAGTTTTGATCCCATTTGTTTTGATCACATTGTATTTCACATCGAAGACTTTAATGATTACCTGTGAAAGAGCACCGATCTGTTGTTTAAAAAAGGCAAATGGAGCTCTGAAATCTAAGACTGTGGTTTTGGATGAGATTAACCAAAATGTTTTATCACATTACATTTGAATGACAGCTTGTCACTTGGAATTTATGTCACAAATGGTATTGTATGCAATTATATTAATTAGTCTAATAAAAATCAAAAAGTGGCATCAAGTACTCATATTATTAAAAGAGTCTTGCAGAATCATTTCATTTGCATGCATGATTAGAAGATTAAGATGAAATTCAACTGTGACATGTGACAGCTAATATAAAATGAATGTTTAAACATTTGAAAGCAGCTATGCCTTTCAATGCCTTAAAATTAATTCATAAGAAGTCACTTTAAACTATAGTAGGCCACATGATTCTTATAATTTTGTGATTTTGGACTACTTAAAGACAAATCTTCATTTATATAGATTCTCCTTGATTTTATTTTCTGTCTACATGTGATCCTTGCCAATTTTAATTCAGATTTCTGTCTTGCTTAAGATTTAGCTTTCAAGTAATTATGCTTTATAACACATTTGGGTCCTTAAGTTTGAATGGATTCAGCATGGTAGATTAGCACATGCTAGATTCATCTCACAAATGTGTTTGAATCCTTACATTCTGGCATCAAGTGAAAAAAATTTAAATGATGATGAACTTAGAATTTTAATAGACTGTAATTAATCTTCTCTAGCTTGTTCCTAAATGTGAATCTAATGTGTCTGCTTTCTATACTAATTATAATATTGGTTGCAACAGTGTAATTTCTCATGCAAAACAGCTTTTATGTTACATTAAAGTCAAAATAGTACAGTTGGTAGAAGTTTGCTAGTTTTGAATACTGACACATAGTAAGTACTCTAAGAACTTCTGTTGAAGCCTTCTATTCTTAGAAATCTAAAGATGCCCCTTTGAATTCAGTAAAGACTCATACACTCTTATCCTTTTACAATCTCAAATATCCCTGTTTCCAAGAATAAAGAGGGCAGACTACAAGGCTAAATAAGAAGGACATCGTTCTCTTGGTTCTGTTTTCAATTCATTTGAAGGACATATTCTGTCAAATACAAAGTCAGCTTTTCAGAAGGATATGCTGGTCACATTATCATACCCTGAATCAACCTTGTTTGTCACAAGGAGACAGATCTCTCAACTAATATTAGAATTCCTCTACAATATTCTTTAACTTAACTCACTGAACTCAGTATCTATATCTTGACATAGCTGGAGTTAGCTCAAGAGACCAGACTTGAGAAGCTAGTTAAAGCCTCTCATATGCTCCATATAGCCCTCAAATGCTGCATTTATTTCTTCCAAAATATTTATTGTCTGATTAGAATGTATATGGCTCTTGTAAGAGTTAAATGAACTATAGTGAATAGTTATATGTTAAGATGACTTGACAGAGCTTATAATTTGTTGAAGATAGATACAAAAATGCCTACTAGAACAAATGTAGCATTAGAGATTATAATAAAATTTATTAATAAAAAATTGAGAGGCCTTGGAAAGACTTTCCGTAGAAGACATATTTCTTCTTACAACTGAATGGTAAGAAAAAGTTAACTAGGAACACAGGATAAAGAATATTTCTGGGAACAGGCACAATGTGAACTTCTTTCCACACTTCATATCTCTACATCTACTGGGATGACCACTCCACTTATATTTTGCTTTAAATGTGCTGCAATGTCACGCCTCCAATATTGGTTCAGGTTGAACAAACATCTGCTTAAGTGTTTCTATCTATATAGGATTCTGTATTGAGCAGATAGTAAGTAGGCAGTTTGCAATATTAACATCTCACACAAATCAAAGAGGGTGGATATATTCAGTTCCTTATATTTTAAGGTCAATACCACATTTTTGCACTTAAACGCAGATATGTTCTAGCATAAAGAAAGTGAAAGAAAGAAAGTGAAGTTGCTCAGTCATGTCCAACTCTTTGCAGCCCAATGGACTCTAGCCTAACAGGCTCCTCCATTCATAGAATTTTTCAGGCAAGAGTACTGGAGTGGGTTGCCATTTCCTTCTCCAATGTTCTAGTATACTGACTTGTAATGGAACTACATTCTGAGGTTGGGGGTAGATAAAATAACACTGAGTCAATTAGTTCAGTCACTCAGTCATGTCCAACTTTTTGCGACCCCATGGACTGCAGCATACCAGGCTTCCCTGTCCATCACCAACTCCTGGAGCTTGCTCAAATTAATGTGCATCGAGTTGGTGATGCCCTCTAACCATCTCATCTTCTGTCATCCCCTTCTCCTGCCTTCAGTCTTTCCCAAGCATCACGGTCTTTTCCAGTGAATCAGTTCTTTGCATCACATGGCCAAAGTATTGAGAATATATGTTAATCTTTCTTCTTTGATTGAAAAGAAAGAAATAATAATAAAGCACATGTACTTTATCATTGAAATTAAATTGCTTACCAACAACTCAGTTTTGAGCAAGTTTGAAAAAATGTAGATACAGCAACTTAAGGCTGCTGGCTGTGTAAGGATAATGCAAGGTAGAAGAGAGTCTAAAAATGAAGATACAGTCTTATGAAAATGGAGAATCAATATAGAATAATTTTATTCTGGTTTTTCATGCTGAATTGAATTTTAATACTTTAAAATGATCCATACATGCTGAAATACTGGTAAATAAAATATAAATGTATTTAAAAGTTGATATTAACAGAATAAAAAATTTTGATTTACTATCAAAATGGTAAAATATGTCAGTTTATAACTTTAAAATGTTTATACATAGTAAAAAGTAATTTTATTTATTAGAAGCTTCTCTTCATTTGAGAAGGGATATTTAAGGTAAACTAAAGATTTTCTTGTTTCTGCTAATTGGTTCAAGTACCCTTACAAGTACCTGACAAGTAACCTGCATCTTATCCTCACTACTCCCCAACAATTTTGTCTAGAAATTTTTTGGAAAAATGGTACAAGTTTTCAGAATTTTCCTAAATGAAGTAAAATGAATTTAAAATTATGTCTACTGACTACATCACCCTCAGGAATCTGCTATGCTTATGCAATTAGGGAGATTCCAAAGTTTTAACTCCATCTTGTGTCTAAAGACTAATTTATTACTTTAAAAATCAATAGTCTGAAGGAAATTGTCCCAATGAAATAGACTCTATCATTTCACGCTTGCCATTTGATTTATTGAGACATTCTCTATGATAAATATGTAGATTCATTTCACTTATCATGTCAATTTTTTAATGCATCTCAGAATTTTTGCACAAGAAAACTATAGAACTAGTTCATCTAAAGCATTAATCAAAGCCCATAACTAGTTGTAGCTTATTATTTTTTAGAATATACTGAGTGATTTTGCATTTATTTTCTCTACTGAGCACATAAAAGCAAGTCAGGCAAACATATTATCTTTATTTTTGTAGATGGCTAAATTTAACCACAGGCAGGTTAGTGGTTTGCCAAAGACTCATATCTAATAGATGATTGGGATTTGAAGCCAAATTTTCTGAGTAAATTGAATACTTTTCACTTAATTCACTTTGAAAAAGCTAAATTTCTATCAATACTTCTCCCTATCTACTTCTATCTATATTTCTACCAAATATATACCCTATTTTATAACAGAGCTTCACATTTACACTTTTATTGGAAATTCATCATTTACTTCATAGTACAAAGTTATCCAAGCTCATGAATGCCTGACAAAAGTTTAGCTTTAAGGAATATCAAATTAAAATAATATATTGGAATAAACTATCTTCCCTATCAATGTACAACCCCCACATCACATCGATTGTTATTTTACAAAACCATAAAAACAGAGGTGGAGAGAGAGAAAAAAAAGCTTTTATTTGGTTACACAAGTTTGGGAGAAATATAATGCTCACAAGATTATAATCAATTTAAATTACTGTGTAATTTTAAATCAATGAGAAATATAGTTGAATACTGATAAAAATCATCTAAAAGTTATATCAGAGCCTGTTGACAATCAGAGAGATGCATGCAGGATGGCATGAGGGGAAAGCCAACACTATCTTAGAAAACTAAGCCATAGGAGGCTGCTTTACACTCTTATTACAACAGGCCATACAGGAGTATCTTGCCTCTATTTTGTTAGCTCATAGGTTTGAAAATGTGTCGGAGTAACCACTAGACTTCAATAATGTAGAGTGCATTAAGTGTTATTTTGATTAGAAACTCAGCAAAGGTCTTCTCATGCAAATTCTAAGCTAAAGAAAGAAGTAGAGCACATGAGGTATCTGGTCAAGGTTTGGGAAATAAAAAATCCTTATCATCTCTATTTAGTGTTGTCTGACCACTATTATGGATTTCTCATCTGCAGTCATACCCCCACCCTTCGGATAAATATATATATTCAGTTCAGTTTAGTTGCTCAGTTGTGTCCGACTCTTTGCAACCCCATAAACCGCAGCACGCCAGGCCTCCCTGTCCATCACCAACTCCCGGAGTTCACTCAGACTCACATCCATTGAGTCAGTGATGCCATCCAGCCATCTCATCCTCTGTCATCCCCTTCTCCTCCTGCCCCCAATCCCTCCCAGCATCANTTTCTAAATCTGTTATGCAAAGTGTAGTGTTAGGCGCTCAGTTGTGTCCGACTCTTTGCAACCCCATGGACAACAGCCCACCCGGATCCTCTGCCCATGGGATTCTCCAGGCAAGAATGCTGGAGTGGATTTCCATTTCTTTCTCCAGGGGATCTTCCTGCCCCAGGGATCGAACCCAGGTCTCCTGCATGGAAGGCAGATTTTCTACCGTCTGAGCCGCTAAGGAAGTGTGTTTTGCAAAGGACGGGGTAATTTGCTGGTGTCACTTACCAAACAAGCCAGTTTGTTTGATAAGAGGCGTGCACCTTTCTCTGACTCATCAATGGAAAGATGTATTCATTCATTCGTTCATCATTAAAACACAGGTACGCAAGGGACTGTCTGTGGATTTGGGAGTCAGAAAGACCACAGTCAGAATCTTAGCTCCATCCCTTCCCAGGTTAGCATTCTGATCCTGGGAGAGCTGTTTAAAACTCTGAGCTTCAGGATCATCACTTGTAAAGATGAGGACAAGAACACCGACCTCATAGGTTTTTGGTGAAGGTTAAATAACGTACNGTCAGAAAGACCACAGTCAGAATCTTAGCTCCATCCCTTCCCAGGTTAGCATTCTGATCCTGGGAGAGCTGTTTAAAACTCTGAGCGTCAGGATCATCACTTGTAAAGATGAGGACAAGAACACCGACCTCATAGGTTTTTGGTGAAGGTTAAATAACGTACAGCATGCAAAATACCCAGCACAAAACAGCCACTCAGGGGAAATCAGTGCTTTGACCCAGAATTCCAAGGCAACACATGTCAGCGGTTTGCATCAGATAAAGGTCCAGGCCATTAATTGTGCATAATGTCGACATGTGATGTGCAATGTCTGCCTTCCTTTCTCACACACCTCTCTCCTAATCTCTGCTTCGCTGCGTCCAGCTTGCTGACCTTCGCCTTGGTCCCCAGCCTCGGGGCTGTTTTTGGTTCCCCACTTTGTCCCTGGCTTTGTCTCTGGTTAGCCATTTCCAGGCAACCCACTTCATCTTCACTCCTTACCCTAAGCGGAACCGCCGGCCATAGCAGGACCATCCTTGCATCCTCAGCTCACCCAGCCCCCCCGGTCTGCAATCACCCTGGGCTGCAAAGTCCACATGTCCCAGCTGGACCAAGCAGTGTGGCTTCCAAAGGGACTTCTCACCCTGCGGAACATGAGAAGGAATTGAAAAGATCATTTCCTTCCAACTTTCTCATTTTCAGGCAAGAATGGGGTCCAGAAAAGTTGGGGTTCCACAGTTAGTTAAATGGCTAGATTTCCCCGAACCATCCCCAAGCCTCAGAAAGTTAAGTTTTTGTAGAAGCAATATCACCTATTCCATGACAGCCACTTCAGGGTATCCTGACAATGGGCAATAGCCTCAAATTATCACTAAGCCACATTTTGCATCTTGACAGTGGACACTGTTTGGGAGCCAAGAGCAACGTCAGGAATTAGAGTCTACTTAGCGCATGCCTGGCAGGAAGGCACACACCAGCCTGCACACTCCCTGGGATGCCTGAGGTGTGTCTGCAGCTGACAGTGTTCACACTCAGGGACTGAACAAAGATGCTTCTCAGACTCTGCCTCACATCCTTGCTGTGTCAAGTGTATAGCAAAGTGATCCATACACACACACACACGTNCGCATGCCTGGCAGGAAGGCACACACCAGCCTGCACACTCCCTGGGATGCCTGAGGTGTGTCTGCAGCTGACAGTGTTCACACTCAGGGACTGAACAAAGATGCTTCTCAGACTCTGCCTCACATCCTTGCTGTGTCAAGTGTATAGCAAAGTGATCCATACACACACACACACGTACACACACACACACACACACACACACGCATATATATAATCCACGTATAAATACAGTGACTTCCCTGGTGGCTTTGCCTACAATGCAGGAGACTCGAGTTTGATCCCTAGGTTGGGAAGATCCCCTGGAGAAGAAAATGGCAACCCACTCCAGTATCCTTGCCTGGAAAATCCCATGGATGGAGGATCCTGGTAGGCTACCGTCCATGGGGTAGCAAAGAGACAGACACTACTGAGCGACTTCACTTTCATGTATAAATACACACAAGTATATATTCTNTGGATGCCACGATCTTCGTTTTCTGAATGTTGAGCTTTAAGCCAACTTTTTCACTCTCCACTTTCACTTAGAGGTTATTTTATCTAACAGACGTGAATTTTAGCAGTTTAGTATGATGGATGCTTTTTATTTTGATCATGCTTTTCTTCTTATTTCCTTCATTTCCTGTGGGACTAAAACACTCCCACCATCCCCATTCTGTTCACTTATGGAATCAGTATATTGAAATATTTGAAACCAATTCTCATAAATCACGCATTTCTACATGGCTTCAGTGAATAATTGGTGTCTATGTGCTAATAGTCTTAAAAGAAACAAGCTCATTTTGTCTATGTGTGGTCCAATACAGAAAACTTGGTCATGAATAAATATTAGCTATAACACATCGTATTCCATAATATATATATGAATTTCTTTATTATGGCTTAATTCTGAAAAATATTTTATTTATATATTAGACCATTCTAAATGAGAATTTAATTTATTTCATATTTGAAGATATTTTCACACATAAGATTGCCCATCTAGAAAATTTAATTTCATTGTTATTTTTTCATTTTTCTTTGGCAATTGAAATATACAAGCTAATTTCTTAATATTCAAAGCTACTAAAAAGAGTTATTTAGAGCACTCATATATGCTTTATTTTAAAACTATGCATGGGTGTGCTTAAAAGTTATTATTTGAGCAGATGTGGCATTATAGAAACTTTTTATATTAAGCGAGAAATAGAAGTCAGAAAAAGGTGAGTTTTGGTACAATTATTATATTTCTGAATTTAAAATTTCCCTCCATAGGCAATGACATAGAAGTATTTAGAACAGTTTAAGTAAATGTAATTGGTCATCATTCCTCTTTTTTTGTTCTGCTAGTAGGGGCAGCTTTTAAATTACACTCAATAAGAATTCTTTTTCTTCCTGTGGGAGAAGGCCTTATAAGTAATTAGAGAATTTACAGTACAGCTACAATTTAAGACTAAACAATTTGTTAGTATAGATACTATTCCCCTTTATTCATGATTAAACCATTGCCTGCTGTGTGTCCAAGAAAGTTTAATTTCTTTAAAGAAAGAACTAGGTTATGCATTTCTTTCTATTCTTTGTCATAGTAATACTTTGACAGTTGCTGCAATAAAAATAAAACAGAAGTAGCTTTATTAAGCCAATCATATCCCCCAAAATTACTCTTGGAAATCATGTTTAAAAAGACAAGAACAGTAAAACTACTATCACTTTGTGGGAAAACTAGTCTACAGAATAAAACTTGAAAAATACTAAATGAGTTTTTATAAACTACTAAAGTGTGTAAATAGTTAATAGACTGAAAGGAGATTCAACCAGTCAATACTAAAGGAAATCAGTCCTGAATATTCATTGGAAGGACTGATGCTGAATCTGAAACTCCAATGCTTTGGCCACCTGATGCAAAGAAGTGACTTATTTAAAAAGACTCTGATGCTGGGAAAGATTGAAGGCAGGAGAAGAAGGGGATGACAGAGGATGAGATGATTGGATAGCATCACTGACTCAGTGGACATGAGTCTGAGTAAACTCTGGGAGTTGGTGATGGACAGGGAAGCCTGATGTGCTGCAGTCCATGGGGTCGCAAAGAGTCAGACATGACTGAGCGACTGACCAGACTGGGATTCTTGAGAATAAGAGTGGTTGAGATATTCTTGCTTTACTAGTATCTGGACAGCATTCAGAAACCATGGAGACTAAAGCAAGACACTGATTCTAGAACAGCTTCAATGTTATTCAATTTCAAGTAAGAATAGGACAGATACTTGGTTTAAAGAAGAGGTCATGTTAAAGATTTTGGATTGAGCTTGTCTTTGGAGGGCTACAAGTCAGACATCATAACTCCTCTCTACTTGGTGTTGAATTAAGAAAGTTAAAATAGAAATCATACTGTTTTATTGCCTTCTGTAATCCATTTTTTATAACACCAGTTCTAAGGGGAAAAAACATATAAAGGTTAAGAAGAGTTATGCTGAGAATTGAACACTCTCACCTATACAAGGTTATGTGGATTTGACAAAATTGTGAAGTTAAATGCTGAAGTTGAGGAAAACCTCCTTGGATTTATTGGAAATGTATCAAAACATTCAAGATACAGCAGCAAAAAACCTGAAAATTTTTATTTAAGATTAATGTAATATTCCTAATAATATTCCTACCATGGTTTTTCTTCCAAGATTTGTGGTTTGTTTGTTTAGTCAATGTTTCATTGAGTGCTAGCACCTGGAGTACTGCAAAACATGCACTATCTATAGAGTTAAAAGGAAGCTCTACTGTCCTCAATTGCACATGCTGTCAGCTGTATCAGGCTTAGCATACATGATGAAGATTCATGAAGTATCAAGACAGTAGTGTGGTTCCCAAAAGCCTTCTACAGTTGGGAAGGTCTTAATCACATGAAAAGCAAAGCTGTTAATGTTTGGTGAATGTGTATTTCATGGAGACACACAGTATTTTAATTTTCAAACAAGTAATATTGAGTTCCCAGATTTTCCTGAACTCTAGGTCTATAGAAATGTTCATTTTATCAGTTGGAGAAGTGATTATAGTTCCCCTGCATTGCTTTTTGACTATTATGAAAGGCCTTCAATGCAGATGACTTAGAAGACAATGCCTGTCCTCCTCAAGATAAATCATCATTTCCATTTATAATGAGTTTACAAAAACTGTGGGGTATATAAATAGAGATTCCAGAATAGCCTGAGGAAGAAGACTGGAGGAAGGTATAATATAAACATATTTGGAAAAGTAGCAATGCTACCTACCCATGGGCTGTTTATATTTCTCACTTTGTGAAATAACCAAAAGTGTATGGCAGCTATATTTGGTAAGATAGGCCTGAAGATAGGAGTTGCTGTTACAAAACTGGACCTCACAATGACAGTGAAAAAAATAGGATCCTATTTAGATCAAATCTGATGGTAGCATTTGCCGGTTAGAAACAAAGTGGGCAACAGGATATGAATGGCATCTGGGTACCTAAGGTTGGTTAGAGAAGGCATCATTTTCTCCAAGATCAACAAGGCACTGGAGGTCTCTTTATAAATGGAGTTCTAGATCCAAAGTCTGTGTAGTTATCTTTTGGGTTCTTAATTATAATAACCACAGTGGAAATAATTAGCAATT
Organism: Neotragus moschatus; assembly: GCA_006410615.1. Taxonomy (NCBI): domain Eukaryota; kingdom Metazoa; phylum Chordata; class Mammalia; order Artiodactyla; family Bovidae; genus Neotragus; species Neotragus moschatus. Next base: position 1,027,427 of record SJYA01000591.1, read on the forward strand.
GTAAAACTCTTACAAATTGATTGTCCAGTAGAATAAGATCCATTGCAGTAGGAAAACCAAAATGAAAGCCCCTGAAATTGTCCCCTCTCCCCAAGATGGTAAATAAAATTAGTATCCAACTTAGAAAGAATGGCAATGATTAATACCACTCACAAGCTCTAACTGATGCTACACAAATACTTAAAGATTCAGTTCAGCTAATGTTCCTCTTACATTTATATTTAATTCTCTTGTCAGGTGAAGATTAAAGTGAATGGCAGAAGAAAATGGACTACCATAACCAAGTAGAAGCCCCAATTTTTCTTGCTGTGCTTCATGTGGTATCTTTATTAGTGTGGTCTTGTGTAAGTAGTGAAATTACTGATCTGAAAAATTCTATCATTTCATTACCCATCTAGAAGGAGTATCAGAAATAACTTGTATTTATGAGATTGAGAGTAGTCTTGTCTGAAGCTATATTCATTCTCTTGCTCCCTGTTATTATGTAATTCAAAAGGACCTAGATGGTCTGGACATTCCACAGACTGCGACATATTTTCAACAAACAGCCATTATATATTGTTGGATGTCGTGTCATCAATAGGTAGAATATAAGGAGTGGATGTAGGAATGGTCCCTTTTACCATCACTCCCAGTGACTTATGTGTGATATTTATATCTCCTGACCCCATGAATTTCAGCACTGTTACCTAGAGATCCTGGGTTATGCCAGGGGACACAAGAGTTCCCATAAACATGCAGTTAAAGCTTCAATTCTTTGGTAAACTAGTTTCAGTAGATCAAAGAGCACAAAGAATTTACCAGTGGTCCAGAGGAAGGATTGATGCTATATAATGGGGGTTTGGAGATATGAGCTTAGTATCCAGGTAATCTACTAGAGCATCTTATTATTCCTGTGTCCAATTTTAACTGTAAATGAGCAAATAAAGCAACCATATCCTCATCAGAGCATGATAACCAGACAGGCCACCTAACCACAGAGAAAGAACTGCTATATAAAGTAAAGGAAATCTTGAGTGTATGTTAAAAAGAGAAAATTAAAATCAGTTAAGCTTCATGACCAAAACCTGAAGTAGCTCCTGTATTTTATCCCACAAAGCTTTCCTTAATGTTTTCTCAGAATATGATTGATCAACTAGACTCTTGGGAAATGAAAGAAGTAAATCTGAGTAGTGCCAGGAGTGAATTGTAGGTTGTTTTTCATGTACCACCCTAATCCCTATCAAGGGCCATTTTATTCCTCCACCATATAAGTTAGGTGCAGGTAAAATGGCTCTCTGGAAAAAAAAAATCTCTGACTTGTAATATTTGCCAATTTCTATTATGTAAAATCTTTCATCATGGCTGATTTCAAGCTGCTACTAGTGTAACAACTAGCCTGTAAAATTCATGAACATTCCAACTGAATGATGCTTACAAAGAATTCACAGCTGAATCCTCTATAGAGAAATGTCTTGGCTGGATTAATAATTATGCTGCTGCTGCTGCTAAGTTACTTCAGTCGTGTTCGACTCTGTGCAACCCCATAGACAGCAGCCCATCAGGCTCCCCCATCCCTGGGATTCTCCAGGCAAGAACACTGGAGCGGGTTGCCATTTCCTCCTCCAATGTATGAAAGTGAAAAGTGAAAGTGAAAAGTGAAAGTGAAGTCGCTCAGTTGTGTCTAACTCTTAGCGACCCCATGGACTGCAGCCTATCAGCCTCCTCGGTCCATGGGATTTTCCCGCAAGAGTACTGGAGTGGGGTGCCACTGCCCCCTCTGAAACAATTATGCTAGCCACGCCTTACTGCTGGGTCAGCAAGAGGCTAATGAATGAATGGCATAGGGTACAGAAGATCATCCCTCTTGCCTCAAGTTAGGAGAAATTCTGAGTTTTNTCAGCCTCCTCGGTCCATGGGATTTTCCCGCAAGAGTACTGGAGTGGGGTGCCACTGCCCCCTCTGAAACAATTATGCTAGCCACGCCTTACTGCTGGGTCAGCAAGAGGCTAATGAATGAATGGCATAGGGTACAGAAGATCATCCCTCTTGCCTCAAGTTAGGAGAAATTCTGAGTTTTAACATGTTTCAGAGATCCCCATGGCACCAGGATGAATCTCATCTCCAGTGATGACCACATTCTTTTGTAACTTTCCATGTCTTATTCAGCTTCTTTTTCTCTCATTCCTCTGAAAGCACACTCTCAAAATACCAGAGTCTTCATCTCAAACTCTGCTTCTAGAGAAACTGACCTGAGACAGTCACCAGTAAACCCTCCCTGTTTCCTAACCTTTATATGTGACTTTGTGCTATTTTCCTTCGTTCATCTTGCCAAAGCTCTGCAAACATAAATAAATGACTTCTATGTTTGCTTTATGCTCCTTTTCAAAGAAATTGATTTTCAAATGTGAAGAATAGAATCAACATGGATGATAACATTAATGAATAATGTCTACTTATATTCCAAGAAGAAAATATATAAGTAGATATTTTGACTTGAAACTAATTCAATTCTTAAAGCTTAGAATAAGAATATCTTATGACACTAAAAAAGTAATCAGAGAACAACCATTGAAGAATCTCAGAAAGATAAACTAAAATCACCATTTTTAAAAACATAACGCTGTGAAATAGTGACACTAAATTCACTAAGCAGAAGTTATATCTTATGAAACATGAGAATAAACACAGAAAAACTTAAAAATATATTTAAAGAAATAAAAAAGTGTGTTTAATCTATGAAACAATATATCAAAAATTTAATTAGAAACCTTGGAAAGAAAAAAACTTACAAGAAAAAGAACAAGTAAATCAAGACTGAATGATAATAAAATAAGTTCATCTGAAGAGCTAATTAGCAAACTGAAAAGTAGAAACCAGGAAATTTCCCATGCTTAAAAAAATCAAACAGATGGGAAATATTTCAAGCCTAAAATATAGAGGGTGTATACAGAAAGATTTGAAAAGGATAAATCCAGTCTAAGAGCAATTCCAAAAGGAGAAATAGAGGCAATATTCCAAAATATAAAAATTTTCTATAGCTGAAGATAATATTTATTCTCAAATTGAAAGACTTCACTAAACACCAAGGAGGATAAAAGACAACAGTTAGATAAATAGATAAAACCTGGTAAAATTTCACTACATCATGGATAAAAGACTACATTACAATTATGTGGATAAATGTTAACATTAAACTGAAATGGAAAAGTGAGAAAAAGGTTTTACTGAATTTAGAGTTGTGAAAGGAAGGATTGATCTTAGAACGTGCAGCATAGAAAGCAGCAACATTCTGAGAAAGGGAAGAGCTTCTTGTCCTCCAGATTTTTTACCAACAAATGCATACTTTCAAATGATAATGTCTTGATATGCAAAGTTACCCAGAACAGTTAGGAGCATAACAATTTCCTGCCAGATTCCACCAGCATTAGATTCATAAGGCTAGAGTAGTCCATGAGTATCTTCATTCAGTCATGTGGTGGCGACCACCTGAACTAGGCTCTGTGTACTTCATTAATCCAGCTAGGACTCAACACTGCACAACATTATAGCCCATGAACAACATCCTTAGTCATCATTCCTAATCTCTCCACTGTGGTTCTGCCTGGTACAAGAACATTCTAGAGTTCAATGATGTGAAACCAGAGAAGCTTAGTTATCTGAGTCCCTTTCAGAATTGTGCCGGTAAATGCTGAGACTGGATATTGGTTTATCCTGCAAAGAAAAGCTCCCAAGCACTTCCCAGAAAATAAAATAGGTCTTTGACAAAAACAACAACAACAACAAACAAAACAACAAAAGAGTTGTATCAGTTTTATATTTCTTTTGGGGAATACCAACTGTTAACAGTAGTTTTTGTTGTTGTTTATTTTTGACCCATCAGAATTTCTTAGAACAAGTTATTTTCTGAATGTAGAGTATCCAAAGAAGTCATTCACTTTTTCAGGTCAATTGGCCTGAAATTTTAAACCAGACATACTTGAAGTTATTTATGAGAGCTATTCTGTGACAGAGGCAATTTGCTATAATTCTAGTCATCCTCTTGGTTTTGCAGTGAATATTGTTTTTTCACCCATTTCTTGAACTTTTCACACCAGATTTAGGTACAAACTTTTAGACACATTTGAAAAAGAAGTTTTGTAAGTTAATTTTTCCTTTCTCAGTGCAATCTTCCTTACTTCCCACTCAGCTCACCTTCCCCTCCTTCTTCCTACTCCATCTCCAGTTTACATGAGGCATCCATTTACCACACTTGGACTCCCTATCACCAGCTCCACAGTTTACTCCCTTTGATCTGTCCTCTCTGAAAATCCATATCTCCTTTCTGATGTAGAATTAGTGTAACTAATACTTGCTGGGAATGTATAACATAATGCATACTCTGGAACAAGATATCTGGATTCTATCCCTGTATAAATTTACCAGAGCTGTTACAACAAAGTACCACAAACTGAGAGGATTAAACAATAGAAATTTATTGTCTTGGGGTTTTTAGAAATAACTGTCTGAGATTAAATTGTTGCTAGAGTTAGTTCCTTCTGAGATCTGTGAAGGCTAATCTGTTCCATTCATGCCTGTCTCCTATGTTCTGCTCGTTTGCTGGCAATCTTTGTCATCCCTTAGCTTCTGTGACATCACCCAGATCTTTGCCCTCATGTTCACATGGAATTCCTCTTGTGTGTGTGTGTGTGTGTGTGTGTCTGTGTGTGTGTGTGTCTTTCTTCCAATTTCCCCTTTTACAAATATATCAGTCATACTGAATTAGGGGCTTCCCTACTCCAGTACAGCACCATATCAAATGAACTAATTGCTTCTGTTCAGTTCAGTTCAGTTCAGTCGCTCAGTCGTGTTCGACTCTTTGCGACCCCACGAATTGCAGCACGCCAGACCTCCCTGTCCATCACCAGCTCTCGGAGTTCACTCAGACTCACGCCCATCGAGTCAGTGATGCCATCCAGCCATTTCATCCTCCGTCATCCCCTTCTCCTCCTGCCCCCAATCCCTCCCAGCATCAGAGTCTTTTCCAATGAGTCAACTCTTCACATGAGGTGGCCAAAGTACTGGAGTTTCAGTTTTAGCATCATTCCTTCCAAAGAAATCCCAGGGCTCATCTCCTTCAGAATGGACTGTTGGATCTCCTTACAGTCCAAGGGACTCTCATGAGTCTTCTCCAACACCACAATTCAAACGCATCAATTCTTCGGCGCTCAGCCTTCTTTGCAGTCCAACTCTCACATCCATACATGACTACTGGAAAAACCATAGTCTTGACTAGACAGACCTTAGTCGGCAAAGTAATATCGCTGCTTTTGAATATGCTATCTAGGTTGCTCATAACTTTTCTTCCAAGGAGTAAGCGTCTTTTAATTTCATGGCTGCAGTCACCATCTGCAGTGATTTGGGAGCCCCCCAAAATAAAGTCTGACACTGTTTCCACTGTTTCCCCATCTATTTCCCATGAAGTGATGGGACTGGATGCCATGATCTTCGTTTTTTGAATGTTGAGCTTTAAGCCAACTTTTTCACTCACCTCTTTTACATTCATCAAGAGGCTTTTTAGTTCCTCTTCACTGTAACAACCCTATTTCTAAATAAACTCACATTCTGAGATATTGGGGGTTGGGACTTCAACATATGAACTGGGATGGGACACAATTCAATTCTTAACAACCTCAACTCCCTGATCCAAATTTTTTGCATTTGTTAAAAGTAGAATGACAGTATTATCTACCTCTTAGAGTTTTTATGAGGATTGGGAGAATTAGTATCTGGATAGCACTTAGAACAATGCTTGACACATAATAGCATTCCTGATAGTGAACAGGGATTCCCAGGTGCCTCAGTGGTAAAGAATTCACCTGCCAGTGCAGAAGCCTCAAGAGACATGGGTTTGATCACTGGGTGGGGAAGATTCCCTGCAGGATGAAGTGACAACCCACTCCAGTATTCTTGCCTGGAGAATCCTGTGGACAAAGAAGTCTGGCAGGCTACAGTCCATGGGGTTGCAGAGTCTGACATGACTGAGCAGCCAAGCATGAAGCATGATAGTAAAGTATTTCTGATATTAATACATTTTATTAAAGAAGTTTAGGAAAAATGTTTTCCATTCAAATCCACCAGAGCTTATGAAGCTATATTTATTTTTAAAAGGGAGAGCTTTGTTTCTTTATTATTTACTAAGCAAAGTAACTTTGGCAAAATAATCATTACATTAATAGTAAATGCTTCTTATAGCTCCAGAAATATTACCTGGCATTAAAAGAAATCACACAGTTTTGCTATCAGGAAGGTTTTTGGTAGTATGTTCCAATGTCCTGTACTTGTGAAAAATCACACAGTTGTATCCAACTTTATGGGATCTCATGGACTGTAGCCCACCAGGCTTCTCTGTCTATGGAATTCTTCAGGCAAGAACACTAAAGTGGATTGCCATGTACTCCTTCAGGGGATCTTTCCAACCCAGGGATTGGACCCAGGACTCCTTTATTTTAAGCAGATTCTTTACAGTTTGAGCCACCAGGGAAGTCCTGATAGCTCTCAGTGATCTGGTCATTCATTTCAGGAGAGTCATGTGACATATTCTTTTGGGTTTTATTTAGGAAATTACTACTGTGCTTTGTTTTATGTGCAAAATTTTGATTTTAACAAAATTTTAAATGTATATTTATATACATTAATGTGGGGAAAAAGAAACAGTGCTAGAAAATCCCCTTAGGCTGATTAAATTAAGGCATAAACATATTTGATAATGTTAAGATATAAATTAACAACATACTGCATTCTGATATAACTGTACATGTTTATACTTCTATAATCTTGATAAAATAAAGCACTTAGGTTATTTTTATAAAAGTATTTTCTAAAAACCAATTAACACCTGTTATACCTGCTTGCATTTTGTGTTTTATGTTGTGATATTGACAAAATCTTTAAGTTCTTACTGTAATTTGGTTTGCACATTACATTTAATTGTGTTGCAAGCTCATATGAATAGAGATTATAAGAAACATTTTTATGCAATTTAAAAAAATGAGCATAAAACCAAGATTCCAAAGTGATGGAAAGAATTTAAATGGGGCAATAAAAATTTCAGGCCTTCAGAAGAATTTACCATTCTGACAATGTAGACATTAACTCTCCTATTTTTTTTTTTTTTTTAACAAAACTTTATTGGAGTGATGCCATATGATAAACAGCACATATATAAAGTATATAACTTGATAAATTAGCATGTATATATTCATCCATCACCATATTCAAGATAACACATCCATTAAGGCTAACAGTTTCCTCCCTCAGTGATCAATGCAAGGAAACAGAGGAAAATGATAGAATGGGAAAGACCAGAGATGTCTTCAAGAAAATTAGAGATGGAAAAGACCAGAGATGTCTTCAAGAAAATTAGAGATACCAAGGGAATATTTCATGGAAAGATGGACACAATAAAGGACAGAAGTGGAATGAACCTAACAGAAGCAGAAGATATTAAGAAGAAGTGACAATAATACACAGAAGAACTGTACAAAAAAGATTTTCATGACCCAGACAATCACAATGGTGTGATCACTGACCTAGAGCCAAACATCCTGGAATGTGAAGTCAAGTGGACCTTAAGAAGTATCACTACAAACAAAGCTAGTGGAGGTGATGGAATCCCAGTTGAGCTATTTCAAATCCTAAAAGATGATGCTGTGAAAGTGGTGCAGACAATATGCCAGCAAATTTGGAAAACTCAGCAGTGGCCACAGGACTGGAAAAGGTCAGTTTTCATTCCAATCCCAAAGAAAGGCAATGCCAAAGAATGCACAAAATATTGCACAATTGCACTCATCTCACATGCTAGCAAAGTAATGCTCAAAATTCTCCAAACTAGGCCTCAACAATATCTTGAAGGAAGCACAGCTGGAATCAAGATTGGTGGGAGAAATATCAATAATCTCATATCACATGACATGACCCTTATGGCAAAAAGTGAAGAAGAACTAAAGAGCTTCTTGTTGAACGTGATAGAGGAGAGTGAAAAAGTGGCTTTAAAACTCAACATTCAGAAAACTAAAATCATGGCATCTGGTCCCATCACTTCATGGCAAACAGATAGGGAAACAGTGGCACACTTTACATTTTTGGGCTCCAAAATCACTGCAGATGGTGACTGCAGCCATGAAATTAAAAGATGCTTGCTCCTTGGAAGGAAAGTTATGACCAACCTAGACAGCATATTCAAAAGCAGAGATATTACTTTGTCAACAAAGGTCCATCTAGTCAAGGCTATGGTTTTTCCGGTCATGTATGGATGCAAGAGTTTGGCTATAAAGAAAACTGAGTGCTGAAGAATTGATGCTTTAGAACTGTGGTGTTGGAGAAGACTCTTGAGAGTCCCTTCAACAGCAAAGAGATCCAACCAGTCCATTCTAAAGGAGATTAATCTTGAATATTCATTGGAAGGAGTGATGCTGAAGCTGAAGCTCTGATACTTTGGCCACCTGATGCAAAGAGCTGACTCACTGAAAAGACCCTGATGCTGGGAAAGATTGAAGGCGGGAGGAGAAGGGGACAACAAAGGATGAGGTTGTAGGATGGACTCACTGACTCAATGGACGTGAGTTTGAATAAACTCTAGGAATTGGTGATGGATCAGGAAGCCTGATGTGCTGTAGTCCATGCAGTCGCAAAGAGTCAGACATGACTGAGTGACTGAACTGAACCAATGTTTCCTCATAACCTGTCTAGTCACTCCCTCTTGGCCCTATCCATGCCTTACCCTCATTTTCACAAAATGTCTTATTTCTGTACTTTGATGAAGATGATCCACACTTGTGATTCTTTGCTTTTAAGTGTAGTTTTGGTAAGTGGTTGCAACAGAGATCTCAGTTGATCATGAAAGAAGTCTAAAAAGTCAATTCTTTCATTAAAATAAGATCCTGTCCTAAAGGTTTTGCTAAAATTAAGAGCAGAATATCAAGATCTTTCTTATATGAAAAAAGTGCACTGTGTTTCCAGAAATCATACCAATGAAGTTGCATAGTCCTTGAGTAGGAATTTTAACTTATTTAGGCCAACAACAAAAGGCCTAATTATGAATAATATTATATTTATTTTAAAATATAATATAATTGAAAAATGAGAGAAGCCTTTTGATTTAAGGCTGTTTGATCACTACTTCAGATGCTTCCAAAAAATTATGAAGTCTATTGGACAGTGTTCTCTTCTGGATGGGGATATCATAAGTAACAAAATATTTAAATATTTTTTGTTAAAGAATTTAAAGAAAAGTGACAAAGTCATTTAGATAAAAGTGACAAAGACTTTTATTGTACAAATAAATATGTACACATTTAGGAAACCACACACAGTTATTTGAATGATACTCTTAGGAGTGACCATTATCTAATAGATATTAATAATACTAACAATGAAAGCTTGTCAAATACAGTTTCTATTGACTTGATGGCAGAGTGATTTAATGCAAACTCAATTTAGAGGGACTTTTATTCTAGTGTTTACTTGAAATAAATATAGTCTCATTTTATATGATAATCTTTGGTATATCAGATCCTACTTTTCTTTATATATCTTTGGAAGTCAAGATTTACAGAAAGTATCATAATAAAAGTAAGATTAAAATGCTGATCTATTGGTTTGAAAAAATTATTTGGGCATGTGAGTAATAATTTACAATCTGAAAATTTTATTCATGCCCTGCTGCTGCTAAGTCACTTCAGTCGTGTCCGACTCTGTGCGACCCCATGGACTGCAGCCACCCAGGTTCCTCCATCCATGGAACTTTCCAGGCAAGAGTACTGGAGTGGGTTGCAATTGCCTTCTCCTGATTCATGCCCTATAACACTATTCTTTCTACTAAAAGTTTACTCTGTGTATTTTATATTTATTTCACACTTTAGGAGTGGACTTTTTTGCATAATGGAATAGCAGAGATTATTTGCATTCTTTATACTCATAAGAATATCCATTTAAATGCAACAACATAGATATACAATATTGATCTTGGGTGGCCTCAGCCTGCAGTGGCTTGAAGAAGGATTTCACATCCTGGCCAGAAATTGAGAACAGACAGTGCCAGTGAGGGCACTGAATCCTAGCCACTAGACTACCAGGGACAGTGGCCAATGACAAAGTTCTGGCCTGTCAGCTGTGTAGAAATGAATTTCCACAGATTCTATCTTTAGAAAAAGATAGGTGTAAAATCACCTTATTTGGCAAAAGATGAATGTTACCGTGTTTGAAAAAAGATGTGATTGAGTTAATGATTTTGAGAAGAGGTGCTTATTCTGAATTATTTGGGTAGGTCCTAAATGCCATTGCAAATATCTTTATTAAAGAAGACAGGGATTTTATATATGCATATTGGAGAAAGTGATGTGGAGATGGTAGCCAAGACTAGGATGATGCAACTGGATGCAAAAGGGTAAAGTGAAAAAGCTGGCTTAAAACTGAGCATTAAAAAAATCTAAGATCATGACATCTGGTCCCATCACTTCGTGGCAAATAGTTCAGTTCAGTAACTCAGTAGTGTCCGACTCTTTGAACCCCATGAACCAAAGCACGCCAAGCTTCCCTGTCCATCAACAACTCCTGGAGTTCACCCAAACCCATATCCATTGAGTCGGTGATGCCATCCAACCATCTCATCTTCTGTCATCCCCTTCCCCTTCTGCACTCAATCTTTCCCAGCATCAGGGTCTTTTCAAACGAGTCAGCTCTTCACATCAGGTGGCCAAAGCATTGGAGTTTCAGCTTCAGCATCAGTCCTTCCAATGAATATTCAAGACTGATTTCTTTTAGGACAGCTGGTTGGATCTCCTTGCAATCTAAGGGACTCCCAAGAGTCTTCAACACCACAGTTTGAAAGCATCAATTCTTCAGCCTTCAGCTTTCTTTATAGTCCAACTCTCATATCCATACATGACGACTGGAAATACCATAGCCTTGACTAGATGGACCTTAGTTGGCAAAGTAATGTCTCTGCTTTTTAATATGCTGTCTAGGTTGGTCATAACTTTCCTTTCAAGGAGTAAGCAGCTTTTAACTTCATGGCTGCAGTTACCATCTGCAGTGATTTTGGAGCCCCCAAAAATAAAGTCAGCCATGGTTTCCACTGTTTCCCCATCTATTTGCCATTAAGTGATGGGACCAAGTGCCATGATCTTCGTTTTCTGAATGTTGAGCTTTAAGCCAACTTTTTCACTCTCCTCTTTCACCTTCATCAAGAGGCTCTTTAGCTCCTCTTCACTTTCTGCCGTAAGGGTGGTGTCATCTGCATATCTGAGGTTATTTTATTTCTCCTGGCAATCTTGATTCCAGCTTGTGCTTCTTCCAGTCCAGCATTTCTCATGATGTACTCTGAATATAAGTTAAATAAGTAGGGTTACATTATACAGCCATGACATACTCCTTTTCCTATTTGGAACCAGTCTGTTGTTTTGTGTCTAGTTCTAACTGTTGCTTCCTGACCTGCATACAGGTTTCTCAAGAGGCAGGTCAGGTGATCTGGTATTCCCATCTCTTTCAGAATTTTCCACAGTTTATTGTGATCCACACAGTCAAAGGCTTTGGAATAGTCAATAAAGCAGAAATAGATGTTTTTCTCGAACTCTCTTACTTTTTTGATGATCCAGCGGATGTTGGCAATTTGATCTCTGGTTCCTCTGCCTTTTCCAAAGCCAGCTTGAATTTCTGGAAGTTCACATATTGCTGAAGCCTGGCTTGAATAGATGGGGAAACAATGAAAACTATGCAAGATTTTATTTTCTTGGGCTCCAAAATCACTGCAGATGGTTACTGCAGACATGAAATTAAAAGATGCTTGCTCCTTAGAAAAGCAATGACCAACCTAGACAGCATATTAAAAAGCAGAGACATTACTTTGTTGACAAAAGTCTGTCTAATCAAAGCTATGGTTTTTTTCCAGTAGTCATGTGTGGATGTAAGAGTTGGACTATAAAGAAAGGTGAGCATTAAAGAATTGATGCTTTTGAGCTATGGTATTGAAGAAGACACTTGAGAGTTCCTTGGGCTGCAAAAAAGATCCAACCAGCCCATCCTAAAGGAAGTCAGTCCTGCATATTCATTGGAAGGACTGATGCTGAAGGTGAAACTTCAATAGTTTGGCCACCTGATGTGAAGAACTAACTCACTGAAAAGACTTTGATGCTGGGAAAGATTGAAGGCAGCTGAGGGATGGGGACGACAGAGAATGAGATGGTTGGATGGCATCACAGGCTCAGTGGACATGAGTTTGAGAAAGCTCTGTGTGTTAGAGATGGACAGGGAGGCCTGGGATGCTGCAGTCCATGGGGTTGCAAAGAGCTGGACACGACTGGGTGACTGAACTGAACTGCAAGTGAAAGAATACCCATCTGCTGGCAACAGAAAAGGCAAGGAATAGCTTCCCAGTCAGTGCCTCTGGAAGCACTTCTCCTGATATCTGCGTTTGGGGCTATGGATTCCATAACAGCGAAAGAATAAGTTTCTGTTGTTTTAGGCCACTAAGATTGTCATAATTAGTAGGATTTGCCCTAGGATACTAATACAAATGTAAATAAAAATTCTTAACACAATCTTAGAAAATAAAATTTAGTACTAAAATAATTATATACCACAATCAAGTAGAGTTTAGAACAGAGATGCAAGACTGTTTCAAAACTTGAAAATCAATCAATGTAAACCACCAGTTTACAGGTTAAAGAAGAAAAATCACATGAATATATAAATTGATGGAGAAAAGCTTGTGATAAAACTCAACCTCTACAAAAATCTACAGATAACATTATACTTAATTTTGAAAAATTGAAAGCTCTAGCCAGTAAAACAAGAAAAAAATGAGAAGAAAAAGAAAGAATAAAATGTCATATAGATTGTTGTGGTCCTCTGAAAATCAGGATGGTTATTGTTTAGCCACTAAGTCCTGTTCTACTATTTGTGGGGGATTTCCCTTCAAGACAAAAGTTGGTTCTCATGTTTATACTGATAATGCACATGCACACATACAAAAGGGTGTGAAAAGGATTTTTTTTTTTTTTTTTTTGAGGGCGGTATCTTGGGCCTTCTAGGCCAAAAATGGCTTGAGAGGGCAAGGGAGGAGACTTCCTGGACTTTTACTGAGGCCAGGATGAATGATCCTGCACAGTCAGGGACTTGTGCTATCTAAACCTCCCAAGGACTCTGAAGAACACTCAGATTTTCTAATTGGTTGTCCATATGGGAGCAAAAAGGGGAAAGGGAGTAGTGAAACTTAGAAAGTTTTCAACAAAATGTAGTCTGATTCTTTGTTACCTAAATGAGAAATGAAAAAATAAAACTGCCTCTATTTGCAAATGACATTATTGCCAAAAAACCTCAAGGAATCTAATAAAGAAACATTTCAATAACTAATAGGTGAATTTAGTAAGGTCATAGGATAGATGATGAACATATAACAATCAACTTTACTACTATGTATTAAACATGAAAATGCAGACACTGAAATTAACAATATAAAATCATTTACAATCACTCAAAGAAGAAATATTTAAAACTAAAACATGTATAGGCTTTCTATGTTGAAAACTGGACAACTCTGGTGAAAGAATTTAAAGATGTAGATAAATGGAGACATTATCATGTTCATTGATTGGAAGACTCATCCAAATAAAGATGCCAATTCTCATATTGTAATATATTGTAGCTTTAACTGAATTATCAATGTTTAGCAAGATTATTTTTAAAATATATGTGAAAAAGAAAAGAAAGTATTGTGGCTAAAACAAATTTGAAGAATAAAGTGGGAGGAATTGTTCTACCAGACTTTAAGACATATAACTACAATAATCAAGTATCTGTGACAATGAAACCAGGATTGACATATAGATCAATGCAACAAAATAGAGAATTCACAAAAAAAAGACACATACACACAAATATACTCAAGTGATTTTTTTTTTACAAAGGTCCAAAATCACTTCAATAAAGGAAAGATAGTTTTTGAACAAATGATGCTGAATCAATTGAGCAACACAGACAAAACAAAAAGATGAATCGTCACCTAATCACCACAACTTGTACAGAATTAAATCAGGATAAATGATAGATTTAAAGGTAAAATATCAGACTATAAAACTGTTAGGAAAGAAAAGGACAAAATCTTTAAGATTTTGGACTAGGCAAAGAATTTTTAGACTTGACAACAAAAGTGCATTGTATATAAGGAAAAACCGATGAATTGGACTTAATCAAAACCAAAAAATTTTTCTCTGAGAAAGATCCTTTGAAAGGGACAAAAAGACAAACTACACAGTAGGATAAAATATATACAGCAAAATACTAATATTTGGAATATAAAAAGAACTCTCAAAGCTCATTTCTAAGAAAATATTCCAATTAGAAATTGGGCAAAAGACACGAAGAGACATTTCACCAAAGAGGATGTATGTATGGCATATGAGCAAATTAAAAGAAGTTCACCATCATTAGCCATTTGGAAAATTATAAGTAAAACCACAATAAGATATCATACATATATCAGAATGAATAAAAATTATTTGGTGGAAACATCAAATTGTATTGACCATGCAGAGAATTGGATCACTCTTACATTACTGGTGGGAATGTGAAATGATATAGCCATTAAGGAAAAAGCATTTGGCACTTTCTTAAAAGCTAAAAATTCATTTTATCATACCTCTTATCAGTTCACCACTAGGCATTTATCCCAGAAAAATTAAAACTTAGGTTTGCACAAAAAAATCTGTACACACAATGTTTGTAGTAGTTTTCTTTTGTTTTAATATATAACGGCAAAAGGTAGAAAGAATCTAGATACCATTCAATGAATAAATGAGCAAAGTGTGGTACAGCTATACCCTGAAATGCTGCTCAGCAATTAAAAGAAAAGCTCTATATACATCTTAGATGTATCTCCAGAGAATTATGTCAAGTGAAAAAAATCCAATCCTGAAAGTTTGCATAATAGATGATTCTGTGCATGTAATATTTTGAAATGACAATATCAAAGAAAGGGAAGACAGATTAGTAATTACTAGGGCTAAAGAGGGCCTTCCCTGATAGCTCAGTTGGTAAAGAATCCGCCTGCAATGCAAGAGACCCTGGTTTGATTCCTGGGTTGGGATGATCTGCTGGAGAAAGGAAAAAGTTACCCACTCCAGTATTCTGGCCTGGAGAACTCCATAGACTGTTTAGTCCATGGGGTCACAAAGAGTAGGGCAGGACTGAGGGATTTCACTTTCATTTCTTGGAGAAGAGAAAGGCTACCCACTCCAGTATTCTTGCCTGGAGAATCCCCATGTGCAGAGGAGCTTGGCAGGCATCAGCCCATGGAGTTGCAAGCACAAGTGTAGGGCTAAAGAGGAGGAGAGGATTATAAGAGAGTTATTATGTCTATAAAAGGACAACCAGAGGGATTCTAACAGTGATGCAATGTTTTTATCTTGATGGTATCAATTTCAATATCCTGGTTGTGAGATGTTTCAAGATATTATTATTGGGGGAAATGAATAGAGATTACAAGGTATCTCTGTATTGTTTCCTACAGGTGCACGTGAAATACAACTATCTTAAAAAGTTTCATTAAGGAACACTAATGAGACAAAGCTATAAATTTAGGTTAAGTAAATGTGTAAAAGCAGATTATTGGGTTATTTGCTTTGGCAGCACCTCATATAAATATATATATATATATGTGTGATTAGGTGTACAGAAGCCAGTCTCTAATTTAGTGGCAACTAATAAATATTTGTGAATGGACAAAAACATAAATGCTCATTTAATAGGTACTTAATATTGGGGAAGTGTCCTGTAAATAAATAAAAATACTAAACTGGCTAAATTAGGCATCAGTTCAGTTCAGTTCAGTCGCTCAGTCGTGTCCGACTCTTTGCGACCCCATGAATTGCAGCACGCTAGGCATCCCTGTCCAATGCAATGTCTCTGCTTTTGAATATGCTATCTAGGTTGGTAATAACTTTTCTTCCAAGGAGTAAGTGTCTTTTAATTTCATGGCTGCAGTCACCATCTGCAGTGATTTTGGAGACCAAAAATATAAAGTCTGACATTGTTTCCACTGTTTGCCCATCTATTTCCCATGAAATGATGGGACTGGATGCAATGATCTTTGTTTTCTGAATGTTGAGCTTTAGGCCAACTTTTTCACTCTCCTCTTTCACTTTCTTCAAGAGGCTTTTTAGTTCCTCTTCGCTTTCTGCCATAAGGGTGGTGTCATCTGCATATCTAAGATTATTGATATTTCTCCCAGCAATCTTGATTCCAGCTTGTGTTTCTTCTAGTCCAATGTTACTTATGATGTACTCTGCATATAAGTTAAATAAGCAGGGTGACAATATACAGCCTTGACACACTCTTTTTCGTATTTGNCTCTCCTCTTTCACTTTCTTCAAGAGGCTTTTTAGTTCCTCTTCGCTTTCTGCCATAAGGGTGGTGTCATCTGCATATCTAAGATTATTGATATTTCTCCCAGCAATCTTGATTCCAGCTTGTGTTTCTTCTAGTCCAATGTTACTTATGATGTACTCTGCATATAAGTTAAATAAGCAGGGTGACAATATACAGCCTTGACACACTCTTTTTCGTATTTGGAACCAGTCTGTTGTTCCATGTCCAGGTCTAACTGTTGCATCCTGACCTACACACAGATTTCTCAAGAGGCAGGTCAGGTGGTCTGGTATTGCCATCTCTTTCAAAATTTTCCACAGTTTATTGTGATCCACACAGTCAAAGGCTTTGGCATAGTCAATAAAGCAGAAATAGATGTTTTTCTGGAACTCTCTTGCTTTTTCGATGATCCAGCGGATGTTGGCAATTTGATCTCTGGTTCCTCTGCCTTTTCTAAAACCAGCNGATTGAGGGCAGGAGGAGAAGGGGACGACAGAGGATAACATGGTTGGATGGCATTACTGACTCAATGGAAATGGGTTTGAGTGAACTCCGGGAGTTGGTGTTGGACAGGGAGGCCTGGCATGCTGCGGTTCATGGGGTTGCAAAGACTCGGACATGACTGAGTGACTGCACAGAACTGAACTGAATTCTATTATCTACTTGGCAGTATGTCTAGTGGTAGGTTTCTAAAGGTGAAAGAAAGAAAAATCAGATTAGGTCCTGGTACACAGTTGTGAGAGCAGTGAGACAGAAACTTTAATATAAAATATAGTTGAGGAATAAAATAGATACAGAAATCACATATTTTTCAGTAATACACTTTTATTTAATTGTCAAGGAACACTATCATATACATTATGCTCATATATGATGGGCATATCATATCATATACATTATTTGAAATGGGGTATGAGGATACTCGTTATCAAAGAGTAAGAAAGATCAGACTATTAAAGAAGTAAATATCTGGTTTCTGATCTGAGCATCATAAAAACTTTTAAAAGAACAGAAGATGGAATGACTAGAAAATGAATTCAGTTCAGTTCAGTCACTTAGTTGTGTCCGACTAATTGCAACCCCACGGACTGCAGCATGACAGTCTTCTCTGTCCATCACCAACTCCTAGAGCTTGCTCAAGCTCATTTCCATACAGTTTGTGATACCATCCAACCAACTCATCCCCTGTCATCCCCTTCTTCTCCCACCTTCAATCTTTCCCAGCGTCAGGGTCTTTTCCAGTGAGTCAGTTCTTCACATCAGAGGGCCAAAGTATTGGAGTTTCAGCTTCAGTATCAGTCTTTCCAGTCAACATTCAGGGTTGATTTCCCTTGGAATTGACTGGTTTGTTCTCCTCATAGTCCAAGGGACTCTCATTAGTCTTCTCCAACACTCCAGCTCAAAAATGTCAGTTTTTCAGTGCTCAGCCTACTTTATGGTCCAGCTCTCACATCCGTACATGACTACTGGAAAAGCCATGATCTTAATTTTTTGAATGTTGAGTTTTAAGCCAACTTTTTACTTTTTTCAGGAGGCTTTTTACTTCTTTACTTTCTGCTATAAGGGTGGAGATTATTGATATTTCTCCTGGCAATCTTGATTCCAGCTTGTGCTTCATCCACTCCAGCATTTCTCATGATGTACTCTACATATAAGTTAGATAAGCAGGTTGACAATATATAGCCTTGATGTACTCCTTTCCGGATTTGGAACCAGTCTGTTTTTCCATGTCCAGTTCTAAGTGTTGCTTCTTGACCTGCATATACATTTCTCAGAAGGCAGGTCAGGTGGTCTGGTATTCCTATCTCCTGAGGAATTTTCTACAGTTTGCTCTGATCCACTAGTCAATAGCTTTGGTGTAATAAAGAAAGCAGAAGTAGATGTTTTTTGGTATTCTCTTGCTTTTTTGATGATCCAACGGATGTTGGCAATTTGATCTCTGGTTCTTCTGACTTTTCTAAATCCAGCTTGAACATCTGGTATTTCATGGTTCATGTACTGTTGATGCTTCACTTGGGGAATTTTGAGTACTACTTTGCTAACATGTGAGATGAGCACAATTGTGCAGTTGTTTGAACATTCTTTGGCATTGTCCTTCTTTCGGACTGTAATGAAAACTGAGCTTTTCCAGTCCTGTGGCCACTACTGACTTTTCCAAATTTGCTGGCATATTGAGTGTAGCACTTTAACAGCATCATCTTTTAGGATTTGAAATAGCTCAACAGAAATTCCATCACCTCCACTAACTTTGTTTATATGATGCTTCCTAAGGCCTCATTGACTTCATATTCCAGGATGTCTGGCTTTAGATGAGTGGCAGGTCTGGTTCACGGAGACTGAGCCAGACCTGCCTTTGAGTGTTTGAATGTCTCCTATGGAGGTACAGGTTAGCAGTGACCTGCCACAGGGACAGGACTCTGGGTGCAGCAGACCTGGATGTGGCATAAGCCCTCTTGGAGGAGGTCACCATTAATCCCACATAGAACCACCAGAACACAGGACTGGGAAACAGACTCTTGGAGGGCATAATCAAATTTTGTATGAACAAGGATCCAGGAGAAAGGAGCAATGACCCCACAAGAGGCTGACTCAAGGCTTGCCTGTGAGTGTACAGGAGTTTCCAGTGGAGACATAGGTCAGGGGTGGCCTACTGCCCAGTTGGGGGCACTGAGTGCAGAAGTGTGTGCATGGGCTAATTTTAAGGAGGTCACCATTTTCCTCATTACCTTCACCATAGTTTGGTCTCAGGTCAAACAACAGGGAGGGAACACAGGTCCACCCATGAACAGAAAATTGGATTAAAGATTCACTGAGCATGGCCTTGCCACATTAATTTTGCTGCCCAAGAAAATGAAATCTGACACACTTTCTACATTTTCTCAAAGCATAGATAAGGTTTTACTTGATAAGAAATTTCCTGTTTCTTTTAAAGCATCATTCATTCATTCAGCAAAACACAGTGTGTGTATAAGGATTGCATCCCAAGAAAATGAGAAAAATACAAAGATGAACAAGACATACTTCCTCTCCTAAGGGGCATTTAGTGTAGTAGAAAATATAATAGAAGTATGCTCACAAAGAGCAAAACAGATGCAAAAAAAATTATATTTAGTAGCATGATAAATTATTAAAGAATTCAAAAGTTGGGGGAGAAGAACAATTATTTCCTGGTGGATAAGAAAGTATGACTAACTAACCTCCAGTTGACTTAAAGCTTCATTAACTAAAGCTCTCCATTCTCTCTACAAGTCATACTGATTAATGTACCTCCAATTCTGAAAATTAATAACTAAGCTACTCTTCAATATGACCATACATTTTTGTCCAGCTGTTGAAATGAATACGTACCAAGAGTCAGGTATGTTTCCTCAAACATGTTTTTGCCAATAATGTTTATTATTATGATTACATAATTTATAGTAAAATGTTATTGAAATCTTGTATCTATAAAAATTATGTTGAAATGTCTGGGAAATTTTAATGAACTGACCTCCTAAAATTGCTTTCAATATGGAAATGGGATAGATATTTTTAAATCTTTGAAAAAATACATCAAATTATTTCACATACATCTTTGTTGTTGACCCACTCCAAAGAAAACAGTTAAAATTTGCATTATGAGTATGGTGACTAAATTAAAGATTAGAAAATTAACCTTAATTTTATATGTTTTATTAAAAATAAAATGTTAAAAGTGTTTGTAGGTTTCAGTCTTGTAATTCATATCACTTTTTTGTAAGTTAATTAATTTATTTTAATTGGAGGCTAATTACTTTACAATATTGTAGTGGTTTTTACCATGCATTCTTTGATTCCAATGATTTTTTGCAGGCTATAGCACAGGTATTTTCATCCTCTTTTCATAAATGAAAAATTAAGCTTTATTTAAGTTATGACTTTCCAAACCACACAGCTAGATGACCAAGATGAAACTTTAAGTCAGGTTGTTTAAGTTGGGTCTAATGTCTGTTCCTACTTCAAAAAGTAGAATATTTTTGGGAAAAGAATTAATATGCTATAATGGAATAAACATCATGTATATGTGAAATGTATATATATGGAAAAGAATAAGAGATAAAATATATCAGTACAGTAGTTGTTTGAATAGGGTCTTCTCCAAACTCTTTCTCCACCTAAAACCTCAGAATGGGATTATATTTGCATATGTAATTAAGGAAAGGAGCCCAGTGAGAGCACTCTGGGTTATGGTGGGCCCTGTTTCAGCAACAGGATTCCTTATAAGTGACAGAAAAGGAAAAGACATAAAGAAACACCAGGGATAGGGCCATGAATAAAGATGGGTGTATAAGTTGTAAGGCTGTGTCAACAAACCAAAAATGCCAAGGAGTGTCAGAGCTACCAGCAACTAAGAGAGAAGTGTGAAAGGGATTCTGCATCAGAGACTCCAGAAAGAACCAACCCTTCCAACACTTGATTCAGATTTCTGGATTCCAAAACTGTGAGTGAATAAATTTCCATTATTTTAAGCCACCAAGTTCGTGATAATATGTAATAGGAACACTAGGAAACAACTACAACTACTAAGATACATCAATGAGAAATCATAGGTGTATTTTCTGTCAGTATTAGCTCATTTCAGGATTGAATTACTAATTATTTGTCAGACATTAAAAAACTTTGCTTTAAGGCACTGTTCTTATTTAAAGAAACAGATAATATTTCTGTACCTATTCTTTTCTACTGTCTCAGTTGTAGAAACAATGAGTCTTTGCTATTGAAAATGACATTTTAAAAAATCAAGAAAAACAGCTAACAAAAAAAGTCCTTATAAGTTTATTTCTCCAGTAAAAGACCTCTTTTGAAAATTAAGTTACTGTTTTTAAATTTAAAATTCCATGTGATTATGTTGGTTCCAAACGGTCCCACTTACAACTATTTTTTTCTTGCATTTAGTTGTGAATTGGTGAGTTGTATAAGGCCAAAAGTGAAATGCAGATTTGTCTTTTCCAGTTGAATCGTAAAACTGAAAAATTTAACTTGATTACAGTGTCCCTGGGACAAATGGAGAGATTTATATGCATTAGAAATTATGAATAACTTGATTCAATGATAAGAAAGTTTGAAACGAAGTTTATCATCTGTAAGGTTAATAAAGCTGGTTCTTCAAAACGGGTTTTTCACTCTGAAAACAAATTCATGTTAGGTGATTATTACTATTAGAAAGTTGACACACAAATAGTGTCCAGGCCACTAGCATTTGAGTCAGAAGGCTACATGTAAGGTTCACAGGGGTGTTAGGGTTCTTCAGAGAAAGAGCATTAATTAATTAATAATGAGAAAATGTATTAATTAATTATAAGAGTTGGCTTATGTGATCATGGAAGCCATGATGCATCATGATTTACCATCTGCAACCTGAGGAGACAGGAAAGCCACTGATGTAATTTAGTCCAAATCTGAAGAACTGAGAATCGAGAGTACTGATGTCTGAGAACAGAAGATGGATATCCCAGCTGAGACAGGGAAAGCAAATTCACTCTTCTGCATTTTAGTTGTATTCTGAGCCTCAGCTGATTAAATGATACCTACTTTCTTCACTAACTCCATTCATTTAAATGCAAATCTCTTCCAGAAACACCTTACAGACAGACACACATACAAATAATGTTTTATCAGCTATCTGGGCATCCCTTCATTCTTGCAGGTTGACACATAAAATTAACCATCACTGTAGGGCACCTGAATAGTGCTGTTCTTTTATCTCTTAGCTGTACTGAGAGGTAAAACCCAGTTCGGGCTAATCATTGAACAATTCAGTTAATGAGTGGTTCTCAATCTTGGCTACCCATCGAAATTACCTAGAATATTTTTAAAAATGTCTTGGCCTCACCTCCAGATAGTCTTATTTAAATAGTCTCGGGTGTGACTTGAGTAAAAGGATGTTATTAAATTACTCGGGTGATTTTTATACACAGTCAAGGCAGATAATTACTGAATTATGTGTTTGTATCTCATAGCTAACTACTACCAATCCCTCAACCCTGCCCTAGGAAAGAGTATCAGAGTGCACTTTATTGAGATAGTCTGGGTTAAATGTAATTTTGGCACATGGGGAACTTTTCCACATAATATTATGTAATTTTTCTCCTGGAAGAATATAGACCACTCCACAATGTAGAGAATTAGTATATTTATAGGCTTGGAAACAACTAATCCTATTCTGTTTTACATATCAAGGCAAGAATAGAATGTGGCAAATTTTTCCTTGGAAATAGCACTATTTCTCAAAGTATACTCTTAATACCTGCATTAGCCAAATTTCTTACTAATAAACAAGGAAACAAACAATAAGTAAATCACATTCTTGAACACCCCTCCGGACTTACTGAACCAGAAATTTTGACTCTGCACACTCATGGCCCAGGAAGCTATTGCTACAGTGACTCGTGCTAAGCATTGTGGTATTTGGGATACATGTGACTTCTAAGAACTCTTCTGACTATTTTTTGTTCACTTGAGATTTATGGTTATGCATATAAGAGAATGAACATTTAGAAGGACACTGTCTTGGACAGATTGATCACTTAATAGCATTGGCCAAGCTGATTCTACATTTATGTCCATTGATATCTAGCTTAAATGGAAATTCTTTCATTCTATAAAAATTTTCACTGTATTGTTTTTAAAACAGGAATTCTTTTTTAAAGAATGGGGCCCAGAAATATATGTTCTTAAGAGGCAACCTGGATGATCTAGTGTACACTGAAAATATATTAATAAAAGAACTCTGTCCTATCTAAGTATTTATTTTACTTTCTTCTAAGCTGCATTTTTATATCTCTTTATATACATTAAAGTAAAGCATGAATCTGAGAAAGAAAAAAATGAATACTTTATTTTAAAAAGGTTAAATGTGTTAAGTATTATAACTTGGTTATAAATTCTGGTGCCAAATAAACTCAAAATGGATTAAAGATCTAAAAATAAGACCAGAAACTATAAAACTCCTAGAGGAGAACATAGGCAAAACACTCTCCAACATAAATCACTGCAGGATCCTCTATGACCCACTTCCCAGAATACTGGAAATAAAAGCAAAAATAAACAAATGGGACCTAACTAAAATTAAAAGCTTCTGCACAACAAAGGAAACTATAAGCAAGGTGAAAAGACAGCCTTCTGAATGGGAGAAAATAATAGAAAATGAAGCAACTGACAACTAATCTCAAAAATATACAAGCAACTCCTGCAACTCAATTCCAGAAAAATAAATGACCCAGTCAAAAAATGGGTCAAAGAACTAAACAGACATTTCTCCAAAGAAGACATACAGATGGCTAACAAACACATGAAAAGATGCTCAACATCACTCATTATTGGAGAAATGCAAACCAAAACCACAATGAGGTACCATTTCACACCAGTCAGAATGGCTGCTATCCAAAAGTCTACAAGCAATAAATGCCGGAGATGGTGTGGAGAGAAGGGAACCCTCTAACACAGTTGGTGGGAATGCAAACTAGTACAGCCACTATGGAGAACAGTGTGGAGATTCCTTAAAACCTGGAAATAGAACTGCCTTATGACCCAGAAATCCCACTGCTGGACATACACAGGAAACCAGAATTGAAAGAGACACGTGTACCCCAATGTTCATCGCAGCACTGTTTATAATAGCCAGGACATGGAAGCAACCTAGATGTCCATCAGCAGATTAATTGATAAGAAAGCTGTGGTACATGTACACAATGGAGTNTTCTCCAAAGAAGACATACAGATGGCTAACAAACACATGAAAAGATGCTCAACATCACTCATTATTGGAGAAATGCAAACCAAAACCACAATGAGGTACCATTTCACACCAGTCAGAATGGCTGCTATCCAAAAGTCTACAAGCAATAAATGCCGGAGATGGTGTGGAGAGAAGGGAACCCTCTAACACAGTTGGTGGGAATGCAAACTAGTACAGCCACTATGGAGAACAGTGTGGAGATTCCTTAAAACCTGGAAATAGAACTGCCTTATGACCCAGAAATCCCACTGCTGGACATACACAGGAAACCAGAATTGAAAGAGACACGTGTACCCCAATGTTCATCGCAGCACTGTTTATAATAGCCAGGACATGGAAGCAACCTAGATGTCCATAGGCAGATTAATTGATAAGAAAGCTGTGGTACATGTACACAATGGAGTATTACTCAGCCATTAAAAAGAATACATTTGAATCAGTTCTAATGAGGTGGATGAAACTGGAGCCAATTATACAGAGTGAAGTAAGCCAGAAAGAAAAACACCAATACAGTAATACAGTACACTACCGCATATATATGGGATTTAGAAAGATGGCAACAATAACCCTGTATGAGAGACAGCAAAAGAGATACAGATACATAGAACAGTCTTTTGGACTCTATGGGAGAGGGAGAGGGTGGGATGACTTGGGAGAATGGCATTGAAACATGTATAATATCATATAAGAAATGAATCGCCAGTCTAGTTTCGATGCAGGATACAGGATGCTTGGGGCTGCTGCACTGGGATGACCCAGAGGGGTGGTATGGGGAAGGAGAAGGGAGGGGGGTTCAGGAATGGGAACATGTGTACACCTGTGGTGGATTCATGTTGATGTATGGCAAAACCAATACAATATTGTAAAATAATTAGCCTCCAATTAAAATAAATAAATTTAATTTTAAAAAATAAATAATTAAAAAATAATAAAGAATACTTGGAAATACAAAGTAATGACCTTGTTAATCTCCATTAATATGGCATCCATGAAAAAATTTAAATCTCCCAAAGATTACTGAAAGAGAATTTCAAATTTTTAAGTGGTAAGTTTATTAGTAAAATTTCTGTGTGTAGGTAATTTTTGTGTATAAAATCTCTTTTTTTCCTAGAGACATAAACTAACTTCAACAAAAATTAGAAAATTGAGAAAAAAATCTTTAAAGGTGGAAATATCGTCATAGGTAACAGCTTAAATTCAAGAGAAAAGTGAGATATACAAGACTGAACTTCAAACTCAATTCTTCTCTAGCTTTTTCCTACACTGACCATTTATCCTTTATGTGTTCATTTCCTTTTCTACTCCCTTAGAATCAATCTTTAATAATGTAATTTCTAACAAGCTTATTTCAAGTCGTTGGACTATTTAAGATCTTCAACTTGACACAGAAACACCTGTTCATTCTGTACATAATAGAACAATTATATTTTCTGAAATAAAAATGCTGCCATGTTACTCTCTAGCTTAAATATTTTCAATGGTTTCTTATTATCCTAAAGATAAACCTCAAGTCCTTTACATATATTACAAGCTCGCCATGATTTGGCTCTGGCCTTAATTTCCAGTCTAACAGATGTGATTCTCAGTGTGAGCTTATAGAGAAATATTGAAGTTTGTATGGAGTGTTACTCTTTGTCACAAAAAGCTGTTGGGGAGGGGCACTGTTGCCATTTACAGGTTAAGGGCTGATTTGATACCTTTCAATGCACAGGAAGTGTCATATAATGGAAACACAATGTGGCTCTTATATTTCTGACCAGATATTATGTAGATTAAAAATCCATTAGAATTATTTGATACAAGGATGTAAATCACTTTTACATGTTAAAAAAAATCTTTTTTGGAATGCTATTAAGATTTACTAATTTTTCCAGGTAGGTAATTGCTGTATAAATCAAGGCAAGAGTGCAGCTTATTTGGAAGGTTACCAAGAATTGCTTACTGTTTTGGAAAATAATGCCACTGTGTAGAGCAATGGAAATTCAGCAAAGTTAATTATTATTAAGGTTTGAGCTCTAATTCCCCCTATAATCTGGCATACTGGGTAGGAAAACTGACTTTTAATGATTAACTCCAACACAAGGACACAGTTTGGGGAAAAGTTCAGGCTGAAATTCAGTCTGCACACATGTACCAACAACTTAGTCCAAGCATGATAGATAACAGATATATGATAATATCTAGATACCAGTAATATTGAGTGGGTAATCTAATTATTACTTGGAACAAAAAGTTCCCATTATTAAAACTCAACTCTGAAATTTACAAGGATCATATAAGATTAACACTGTATAGAATTATCAGAGAATTTAATTGAGGAATTGAAATGAGCTGGCATTAAAAGTATAGCACTTGGCTAGGCAGAGTAGAAGGCAAAATGGAAGTGGCAAAGAGGTAAAAGGAAATCATTAAAAACACTAAGAGGTAAGTGGGAAAAAAAAACAATTAGTCACATTTTTGTAATTTGGAATCATGAAAATATATCACCACTCCGAAAAATGGCAAAACCTAAACATGAACTTTGTCCTCTAATGGAAAAGTCTTTTCAACAAGGTCCTGAACTGTCATGTTGCACAATTCCAGTGGTTAATGTTTATACTGAGTTTTGTGTTGCTCCCTAAAGTTGTGTAAAATAGAAACTCTTCTTAGATTATTATCACTTTAATGGAGATATGCCTCTTAACATGATAATTCTGTTTGAACTTTCAGTGCAACACCATGAGTCTGTCATTTATTCTTTCCACACACATCTTGTCACATGCGTATTCAGTCATTTATTTCAAGCCTCAGTCATTTAAAGTTTTGAAATTGATTGAAAATAGAGGTCAGGTTAGAGAGAAGATATTTCTTTACCTGCAGAATGCTAATATATTTGATTGAATGCATGCAGAATTGCAAGGACCTTGAGTTGCATTTGAAGAAGAGGATAATGTAGTGCTCCCTCACTTAAATATGATGTAAATCCAGGGCATTCATCTTAGAACGTTTTATACCAATTCACTAAGAAAGAATATGTGCAGTCTTGTTTGGGTGTGGGGAAATGTCTGGGAGAGGGAGTTAAGAGTTGCCAAGAAGTTCAGCAAAGCAGAAAGGGACAGGCTATAAGTTGTGAGCTGCTTTGCCAGTTTTTCTGAGTAAGGAAACACTATGCAAGATTATGCCCACCCTTCTAATGGTAAAGAACCCACCTACCAATATAGGAGATGTAGAGACACGGGTTTGATCTCTGGGTTGGGAAGATCCCCTGGAGGAGGGCATAGCAATCCACTCCAGTATTCTTGTCTGGAGATCCCATGGACAAAGGAGCCTGGTGGGTTATAGGCCATAGAGTCACACAGAGTCAGACAGGACTGAAGTGACAAAATGCACTACAGTCACAGGCTTGTTCCTAATCAGAGCCATTTAGGTTTCAGCATTGCAAATGTGGTACTTGAAACAATTTTTGACATTGTCCTACTTTGGGATTGGAATGAAACTGGCCTTTTCCACTCCAGTGGCCACTGATGAGTTTTCCAAATTTGATGGCATATTGAGTGTGGCACTGTGACAGCATCATCTTTTAGGATGTGAAATAGCTCAGCTGGGTTTCCAAGGGAAGATATAACCATTTGAAGGTAGAGTTCCAGAGAATAGCAAGGAGAGATAGGAAAGCCTTCATCACTGATCAATGTAAAGAAATAGAGGAAAGCAATAGAACAGGAAATTCTAGAGATCTCTTCAAGAAAATTAGAGATATAAAGGGAAAATTTCATGCAAATATGGGCACAATATAAGACAGAAATTGTGTAGACCTAACAGAAACAGAAGATATTAAGAAGAGTTGGCAAGAATATACAAAAAAACTATACAAAAAAGATCTTCATGACCCAGATAACCATGATGGTGTGGTCACTCACCTAGAGCCAGACATTCTGGCATGTGAAGTCAAGTGGGCATTAGGAAGCATCACTACGAACAAAGCTAGTGGAGGTGATGGAATTCCAGTTGAGCTATTTCAAAATCCTAACAGATGATGCTGTGAAAATGCTGTACTCAATATGCCAACAAATTTGGAAAACTCAGCAGTGGCCACAGGACTGGAAAAGGTCAGTTTTCATTTCAATTCTAAAGAAAGGTAATGCCAAAGAATGCTCCAAGTACCACACAATTGACTCATCACACATGCTAGCAAAGTAATGCTCAAAATTCTCCAAGTTTGTCTTCAACAGCACATAAACTGTGAAATTCAAGATGTTCAAGCTGGATTTAGAAAAGGCAGAGGAACCAGAGATCAAATTACCAACATCCACTGAATCATTGATAAAGCAAGAGAGTTACAGAAAAACATCTACTTCTGCTTTATTGACTATGCCAAAGCCTTTGACTGTGTAGATTACAACAAACTGTGGAAAATTCTGAAAGAGATGGGAATATCAGACCACCTGACCTGTCTCCTGAGAAATCTGTATGCAAGTCAAGAAGCAACACTTAGAACTGGACAAGGAACAACAGACTGGTTCCAAATCTGGAAAGGAGTACGTCAAGGTTGTATATTATCACCATGCTTATTTAAGTTATATGCAGANTCAGACCACCTGACCTGTCTCCTGAGAAATCTGTATGCAAGTCAAGAAGCAACACTTAGAACTGGACAAGGAACAACAGACTGGTTCCAAATCTGGAAAGGAGTACGTCAAGGTTGTATATTATCACCATGCTTATTTAAGTTATATGCAGAGTAGATCATGAGAAATGCTGAGCTGGATAGAGCACAAACTGGAATCAAGATTGCCAGGATAAATATCAATAATCTCAGATACACAAATGACACCACCCTTATGGAAGAGAGTGAAGAAGAAGTAAAGAGCCTTTTGAAAAAAGTGAAAGAGGAGAGTGAAAAAGTTGGCTTAAAACTCAACATTCAAAAAACTAAGATCATGGCATCTGGTCCCATCATTCCATGGTAAATAGGATGGGGAAACAATGGAAATAGTTAGAGACTTTATTTTGGGGGGGCTCCAAAATCACTGCAGATGGTGACTGCAGCCCTGAATTTAAANGAGAGTGAAAAAGTTGGCTTAAAACTCAACATTCAAAAAACTAAGATCATGGCATCTGGTCCCATCATTCCATGGTAAATAGGATGGGGAAACAATGGAAATAGTTAGAGACTTTATTTTGGGGGGGCTCCAAAATCACTGCAGATGGTGACTGCAGCCCTGAATTTAAAAGATGCTTACTTGTTGGAAGAAAAGCTATGACCAACTTAAACAGCTTATTAAAAAGCAGAGACATTACTTTGCCCCAAAAGGTTCATCTAGTCAAAACTATGGTTTTTCCAGTAGTCATGTATGGATGTGAGAATTGGACCATAAAGTAGACTGAGTGCCAAAGCATTGACACTTTCAAGCTGGGATGTTGGAGAAGACTCATGAGAGTCTCTTGGACCTCAAGGATAACAAACCAGTCAATTCTAAAGGAAATCAACCCTGAATACTGATTGGAAGGACTAATGCTGAAGCTAAAGCTCCAATACTTTGGCCACCTAATGTGAAGGGCCAACTAATTCAAAAAGACCCCGATCCTGGGAAAGATTGAAGGTGGGAGAAGAAGGGGACAACTGAGGACAAGTAGGTTGGATGGCATCACTGACTCAATGGACATGAGTTTGAGCAGCCTCCTAGAGATGGTGAAGGACAGAGAAGCCTGGCATGCTGCAGTCCATGGGGTTGCAAAGAGTCAGACATGACTGAGGGACTGAACAATAACAATCACAGATGTAAACTTACTTTTATTTACCTTCTGAAAGCAGTTTCTAGCTGCCCAGGTGATGTTAGTGGTAAAGGTCCTGCCTGCCAATGCAGAATACATAAGAAATTTGGATTTGATTCCTGGGTATGGAAGATTCCTTATAGGAAGGCATGGCAATCCACCCAGTATTCATCCCTGGAGAATCCCATGGACAGAGGAGCCTGACAGGCTCCTGGCATGCTGCAGTCCATGGGGTCACAAAGAGTTGGACACAACTGAAGCTGAAACAACTTAACATACACACACACACACACACACACACACACACACACACACACAGACAAAGCATCTTCTGCATTATGGATTTGCTGAAGGATACACTAAAATATGCATATTGCTAAAAAGGAAGTTTATTGATCATTTTTATTCCTCTTCACTTCCAAGCAGGTAGTGAGGGTGAGCACTGCATCAAGTTTACAGCTTAAAATTGCCCTAAAATTTTGATTACAAGAGACTTAATAATCATGTTTTACTTCTATAGTTTAATTGGCTCTAAACCCTGATGGTAATCCAAACAATTCCTATCAAGCTTACAAACTTAGGCTATATTAAGAATTCCTCTTACTGTAATGTACTCATATCATTTTTATCGTCAATCCTCGTGAAACAAATTAAGCTAATTATATCCTGAAGTTTAAAGTTTTGCCTGAGACTTTATTTCCTCTTGAATTGCAAATTTAAGTCAATTATTTTTCTTCCCAAGGTGCAATATCATTTTAGTTTGCGTATGAGTTGGCCTACTAGCCTTGTATCCTTTATGCCTTCACTTCTCTCACTATCACTATTTCCTATTTATATTGTTTCATCAGCAAAGTGAATGAGAACATAGGTTCTAGTGGTAGTCTTCATAAATTCAATACCAAATGTATTGGTTACTAGCTATATGGTCTTTGAATAAACTTTTATGCCTAGTTTCCATGTAAAAATTAGTGAAAACACTACTAATTTTACCCATTTGTTACAGTGATTCAAGGAGATAATGTACATATGAAGATCAGCAAGATTAGAGTCTGGCATGTAAACAGACTCTATACTATTAGTTATTATTGTTGTTGATGTTATATAAGTTCAATAAATTTATTGCCAAAACTTTTCTGTTATTTTTTATATTCAAACAAAACATTTAACTTTTCTTTCTTTAGTATTTTTTAGCATCATGACCAAATATCTTTTATTAAATAAGCATATTTTGCTATGCTTGTTTTTATGTAATGTTTACAAATAAGTGGCAAGCCATACTTCACAAACACTTAAAGAATTGTACCATACAGATATGTCACATGAATTTAGTCTAATGATTTAGCTATAAAGTTGTCACATTTTAAAATATTAGGCAGTGACAGAAGTACATTTATAGAATCAATCATTTTAGCAATATTTGCCTTTTGGAGTTTAAGAAGTAATTTCAAAGGTAAAATAAAAATCATGAATCCTTAACTTAGAGTAATTTCACTTTTAGTGAAAATTTTTGATCAATAAAATATATGATTATTACAAGTTATTATGAATTATTTATTTTAACAGGATTTATGCTACTGATGCTGCTAAGTCGCTTCAATTGTGTCCAACTGTGTGACCCCATAGACGGCAGCCCACTAGGCTCCCCTGTCCCTGGGATTCTCCAGGCAAGAACACTGGAGTGGGTTGCCATTTCCTTCTCCAATGCATGAAAGTGAAAAGTCAAAGTGAAGTCGCTCAGTCCTGTCTGACTCTTCATGACCCCATGGACTGCAGCCTACCAGGCTCCTCTGTCCATGGGATTTTCCAGGCAAGAGTACTGGAGTGGGGTGCCATCGCCTTCTCTGTGTTGCTTCAATAGCAATATTTAAACACATAGTAAAAATATGTGTGGGGTTACAGGTATTCAGGTGAAAGCAATGTTTTATTAACCAAACCTTGTAACTGCCTAAAAGTTTCAGACTACTGATGTCACCTCCAGGAATACCACATCCAAAGAAATACTGACTCCCTTCACTTACATTATCCTCTTATTCATTTTTTCTTAAACTTAACTATTCTCTAACCATGGGTAGCTGAAGTAAAAACAAAAACAAACAAGTAAAATCAAGCAATAAGTGGCATATAAAATGTTGCCTCACATTCAGATAGCTTCTTTAGGAACTACAAGGCACTATTTTTCATTTTGTATTTTAAAACAAATTTTTGCCTGTTCTAATAAAATGCTCAAACTTTCCCATAAACAAAATAGGCAGCCATTTAGAATCAATGATTTGCATTAGTGTGATCACCAATAAATTTAAATATAAATACATGCTATATTTTCTGCAAAAAGAGTCCTTTAGCAGTCAGGAAAATAATTCAATAGATATTTTTAGACCTAGTCTAAGACTCTCTCAGATTAATAAAAATATGTTTAAATATTAATCATAATTGTTTCACATGCTACAGTTATTAAGACTTCTCTTGACTGATGCCCAGAAGTTACAGAGGTAAGAATTTAATTGTTATCTTCTTAATAGGTATTTGGTGTGGTGACATTAATATCAGACAAAGAGGACTTTAATGCAAGGAGTATATTGAGAGAAGTTTTCATAATAATGAAAAATGTCAACTTAAGAGGAAGATATAACAATATTTATATTTGTGCTCCCCGGTATTCAATACAATATATATAGTGCCAAAAATGAACTAAAAGGTAAAAAATAAGCAAATATCATAATTGCTAATTGTAACACAGCTTGGTATAAGTAACTTACAACTAACTATATAAGGAATTAGCATATATAGAACATTAAGTTGAACGGTTTCAGAACACGTGATCTTTTTAGCTATACAGAGACTACATTTAATCAATTTTTGACTATAATTTTTATCATATGCTTGGCAATAAAGAAAACCTTAGTAAATTTGAAAATGTCAACTTCCTATAGATTATATCTGGAGCCCACAAGAAATAAACCAAAATTAAATGATATAAAAATTTATTAGAATATAATTTTAAATTATATTTTAAAATGCTTAGAACTTAAGCCCTTCAAAATAACTTCTGAGTCAAAAAAGATCTACGATGGACACAAAGATATCATCCATGTAAGAACTCCATCTTCCCTGTGGACAAAACCAAGTGGATTGGCCTTGAGTCTATGTGGAAAAAGAAAGAGGCTCAGTTGAGTCCAGTTTTCCAATTGTCCTTGCCAAAGTATTTAGCATCTGTGTGAAGCCTTTCTGAACCTCTACAAGAGCCCAGCTACAAGTAAAAATAAGGAACAACTCCAGTCAGTCATTGGTACAATGAGTAGAAAAATTGCCAACCACTTTCTTTTTGAATTTCTGACTCACAAAATCATGACATATAATGAAATTGTTCTTTTAAGTTACTGAGACAGCCTATTGAGTTTGCTGAAGCTACTGGATCTGTCATTCAGAAAGATAAAAATTTATCCTGAGACTCAAATCCAAGTTCAACTGTTATTTGCAATGTACTTTGGCACAGGAAAAGTTGGGGAAAGGACTACTCCATTTCTTGCTGGTGCCAAAGGATTTTTATAAGGATTTTAGAAGCTTTGGAGAGTCAAAGAGTACTTACAGTTTCCTGTGTCTGGAGATGGAAGAACATAGACAAGGTAGAGCAGGACAGAGTCTCTGGGGCTAATGACCAGTTAGTTAGGTCTTGTGTTTTGCATTGATCTCAGCCTATTGGTTGGAGAAGGCAATGGCACCCCACTCCAGTACTCTTGCCTGGAAAATCTCATAGACAGAGGAGCCTGGTAGGCTGCAGTCCATGGGGTCGCTAAGAGTCGGTCATGACCGAGCAACTTCACTTTCACTTTACACTTTCATGCATTGGAGAAGGAAATGGCAACCCACTCCACTGTTCTTGCCTGGAGAATCCCAGGGACAGGGAAGCCTGCTGGGTTGCAGCCTATAGGGTCACACAGAGTTGGACACGACTAGAGCGATTTAGCAGCAGCAGCAGCCTATTGGTAGTGATGTTATTGGCTAGGAAAACCTAGGCACTAACCTAGGCCCATACTACTTGTAGCAGTCACCTACAGAAATTTCTCTGAATGGAGCTAATGTAGTGACAATATTGGGCTCTTGTGGTTTTTTATTATGATTGTTAGACTTGCCATGGCAACAGCCATCAGGAAACTGTGAGAAGCCAAGGTTTATTACTCATGAGTACTGAAGAGTGCACAGCAGCCCTGGGTCACACAAGGAGGTTGCAGGGGGGAAGAGAGGGAGAGAGAGGGAGAGAAATCATGTACTTGGCTTCTGCTTTTATTTGCATCATGGGTGGGGACCTAAGGTTTCATGCATTCGCTCTTCACTGGTGAATTCAAACACATAAGAACAAGAATGAGGGTGAGGTGTCACTCAAGTAAGTGGTCAGTTATCTGGGTTACCTGGAGTTTTCTGAAAGGGGTGTTTCATGGGTGTGGGTAGCCTTGTTTCTTAACTAGTTCTTTAGCTAGTAGCTCTGTCATTATGCTGGCAACTTGTTTATTCAAAGTGGATATCTTTGAAATCAAAAGTTTGGTGTTGGGCATTAGTATGATAACCAAAACTTAACTATCAGGCTCTTACACTACACCTGGATTTTAGTTGGGTAAATAGGAAGTTACCGGACATGAGGAATTTTCCAGGAGCCTTGTCATTCTCATGGGACAGCTAAAAAACCCCTACTCATTCTTTAGCTGCTAAATCTAAATGCTTTGGAAAGGAGAGAAGGGTACGTGAATTTCTATCATCTGCAGGGACTACAATATGCCTGAAGAAAAGTTGGCCTATTTGAGTAGTGTCACTGTCTTGGTAAAGAAATCACAATTCAAAGATGTGACCAACAGAAAACAGATGCTGGGCAAGAGTTAGTGGACTCCCAGGAGGGAGATGCTGATACCTGGGGCCACCAAGAATGGTATTTTTAAAAAAATAACAGATAGTGATGATTAAGGACTAGAAGCTTTACCACCACCAATAACATCACCACCAGAACTCCACGGATGCTTTTAAACCTTCCAGAGCTTAGATCAAATCCAAAAAGCATCTGAAACTTGATGAAAAATATTTTGTACATAAATGAAAACAATTAAATTGGCTTACTTTGCCCTGATAAGAATTAATGTACTTTTCAACTTCTGGGATAGTTAAAAGCTAGAGTTAGAATTTAAATTCAGTTCTAGTAAAATAAAAATAATGAATATTTTGGAACTTTTTTTTAAAGATTTCATTTGTTACTGTACTTTCATAGATTTATCTTACATTAATGTATTTCAACATAAGATTTAGTAAATATTCTAACTTTATAAGTTTTATTTGACCACCATTTAGCTGTTAACTATTTTTGGAATCTAACATTAAAGGGCAAACTAAAAATTTACCAAGTACCTAAGAATTTAGTAAATTTAGTTAATTTTCATAATTTTAAATCAGAATATTTTTGTCAGTTGTTTCCTCAGATATGAATATAAATTGCTCTTTTATATTCATTTATGATTATTTTCATACATAAAGGCTGTTCTTAATCATCTTTGTCCATTCCTGCTGTCACAGAGATAGAAAACAGCATAAAACATTTTCAGTCTCCACAGGTCACTTAAAATTATCAAATGAACTAGAGGCTAAAACAGGCTACGTCCTTTTACTGAACCCCAGGAGTCACTAATATTTCTTTTAGCATGATGAAATAATAGAATTTACTTTTCTTGCCTAAAGTATGATAGAACTCACTTGTCCAGCTTATTAAGAACTTTGTTTCTTTTGTATTTTTTATTTTCTTTTTTTCATGAGCATGAAAACAAATTCCACAGGACAGTAACAGCCTTGAAAATATGAGTTTTCACACTATATAGAATGTTCCTTTAATAAGAAACCAGAGCAACATAGAAAATAGGGATTGACCCCAAATCAAACGTGAGTCAGGGCCCTGTATTGCTGTTCCTTAAACCATCTCTGGTGTCTTCCTGGAGGCTCCCAAGTGGCACAAGAAATTGGTAAAGAAATCCTTTGCCAATGAAGGAGATGCAAGAGTGCACTTCAGGTTGGATCCCTGGGTTGGGAAGATCCCCTGCAATAGGAAATGGCAACTCATTCCAGTATTCTTGCCGGGGAAATTCCATGGACAGAGAAGTCTAACAGGCTACAGTCCATGGGATCGCAAAGGTTTGAACAGGACTGAGCATGGCAAATTGATGGGGAAACAGTGGCTGACTTTATTTTTCTGGGTTCCAAAATCGCTGCAGATGGTGATTGCAGCCATAAAATTAAAAGACGCTGACTCCTTGGAAGAAAAGTTATGACCAACCTAGACAGCATATTAAAAAGCAGAGACATTACTTAGTCAACAGAGGTCCGTCTACTCAAGGATATGGTTTTTCCAGTAGTCATGTATGGATGTGAGAGTTGGACTATAAAGAAAGCTGAGTGACAAAGAACTGATGCTTTTGAACTGTGCTGTTGGAGAAGACTCTTGAGAGTCCCTTGGACTGCAAAGAGATCCAACCAGTCCATCCTAAAGGAGATCAGTCCTGGGTGTTCATTGGGAAGACTGATGTTGAGGCTGAAACTCTAGTACTTTGGCTACCTGATGTGAAGAGCTGATTCATTTGAAAAGACCCTGTTGCTGGGAAAGATTGAGGGCAGGAGAAGGAGAAGACAGAGGATGAGATGGTTGGAGGGCATCACCAACTCAATGGACATGGGTTTGGGTGGACTCTGGGAATTGGTGATGGACAGGGAGGCTTGGCGCTGCGGTTCATGGGATCGCAAAGAGTCGGACATGACTGAGTGACTGAACTGAACTGACTGAGCACAGCAAAACAACAATAAACTCTTATTCTCCTCCTCTGTTATAAATCATTAAACTGCCTTCAGGTTTCTCATTTAAACATTAGAACCAGGAATACTCCACTATTCTGATCTTTCCCCTCTCAATTTGTTTTGCCTAGCGTGTCTTCAGAATCTTCTCAAAAAAAAAAAAAAAAAAAAGATTATCATTCCTATGATATAAATGGATAATAAAAATTGTAATGCTACCTTTCTTGGCTGAAATAATGTTTACAATTCATGTGTCATCTTAAAAAGATTGCACCCCAGAAAGATTTTACATGGCCTGTTGTAAAATATTCCAAGACAAACTTTATAAATATAGACCGACTCTTTGATTTTGGTTCAATTTTCAATCAAAATATCAAAAAGTAGTAATGTGGAATACCAATTAACGACAGTAAAAAATTATAGCTGATACTTTTACTGTGAAGCCATCTTTTACAGCTCTTTTTCTTCCCCAGCGAATTTACATACCAATAATCTTCAAACTTAGATTTACTACATTTTTAAACATTCAGGGAGCAATCTTTATTCCTTACCATGTCAAACTATATACTTTTAAGAAGAGATCCCACAAATTGTACATATAATCTGCATCACAATTAAATTTTTAAAGTTTGTATTGTTCAACTTTAACATTTGCATTTTAAAACAATATTTGTCAGTGTTCACCAGTTGCCTGAAGAAAAAACAGACTTCTGAAATTTAATTTACTCATGTCTTGCTTTTTTAAACTGACTTTTTTTTTTTTTTTTTGAGCTGCCTAGGCTTAGATAATGTGGTGGTTATTGTTTTAGTCGCTAAATTGTGTCCAATTCTTTGCAACCTATATACTGTAACCCTCCAGGCTCCTCTGTCCATGAGAATTCCCAGGCAAGAATACTGGAGTGGGTTGTCATTTTCTTCTCCAGGGGATCTTCCTGACCCAGGGATCGGAACTATATCTCCTGCATTGGCCCCAGATAGTGTGGTAAAGAAAAACAAACAAAAAAAAAACACTAGCTCTGATAAACACCAATCAAGACACGTATTTTCTATGGCAAAGCTAGCAGATAAGAAATGAATAAGTTGGAGATAAGTAGAAAAGCTGATGTAATTAAACACCTTACTATTAAGAGAAAAAAATATACTTTAAAAAGTAACTGAGAGATAATGAAGAGGAAAAACGTATCTGATGAGTTCCGTAGAAAACGTAGTGCTAGTTTAACATATAAAGGTCATATCAAACTTGATGTGTCTGAAAAGACGTTTGATCTCACTCTTACACCCACACCCACATCTGTTTCTTCTCCAGTTGTCCCCATTTTAGAAAATGACACTTATTTTCACATTGTCATTCAAACCCAAATCCTTTTATGTTGTTCTTGAGTACTTTCAAGCATACTATGCATTTAGTTCTTCAGCAGGTTCTGTTTGCTCCATCTTTCTGGAACAATATTTCCTGAATCTGCTTATTTCTCATCTGCCCCAGTTCTTCTGTCCCTATACAACTATCTCAATGTCCCTGGACTCAGTACCTTCCTAAAAATTCTCATTGTTTCAATTCCTTTCCTTCTACAGACACTTTTATACAAAGCAGGTAGCCTGATCATTTATAAATGTAAATCAGATCACACCCTCTTTTGCTCAGATTCTGCTGTGTCTTCTTTTTTATTCCACAGAAAAGCAAATTTTAACCTCACTTAAGTGACTCTGCATGATTTCTCCAACCTCTCCACTCATGTAAGCTTCTGGTTTACTTCCTTAATTTGGTCTCACTAGTTTTCCTGATGATTTTTCAATAAGCTAGGTTGATTCTGACTCCAAATTTTGCACAGTATTTCTTCTTTGCTTAGAATTCTCCCAGTTCTCCATGAACCCTATTCCCTTATTGTATTCAGAGTTCTGTTTATAGAATCATCTATGGAGAGAGGATTTCCTTGATCATCCCACATAAAATTCTCTAGTCCTTGATATGCTTTATTTCCAACAAACAGCTTATCTATTTAACATTATATTGTTCTATATTTGTTTATTAGTTCATTATTTTCTCCCTTAACTAGGACATAAATTCCATGAGAGATTTTGGCTAGCGGATCCTTTGTTTTCTCAGAAACAATGCATTACACAATGTAACATTAAATATGTATTGGCTAACCAGATCAATGGGGCTTCGCAGGTAGCTCAGTGGTAAAGAATCTGCCTTGGAGATGTGAGTTCAGTTCTGGATGAGAAAGATCTCCTGGAGAAGGAAATGGCAACCCACTCCAGTACTCTTGCCTGGGCAATCCCATGGACAGAGGAGCTTGGTGGGCCATAGTCTGCTGCTGCTGCTGCTAGATCTCTTCAGTCTTGTCCGACTCTGTGCGACCCATAGATGGCAGCTCCTAGGCTCCTCTGTCCCTGGGATTCTCCAGGCAAGAATATTGGAGTGGGTTGCCATTTCCTTCTCCAATGCATGTCTCAGTTCAGTTCAGTTCAGTCACTCAGTCGTGTCCAACTCTTTGCAGCCCCATGAATTGCAACACACCAGGCCTCCCTGTCCATCACCAACTCCCGGAGTTCACTCAGACTCACACCCATTGAGTCAGTGATGCCATCCAGCCATCTCATCCTCTGTCGTCCCCTTCTCCTCCTGCCCCCAATCCCTCCCAGCATCAGAGTCTTTTCCAATGAGTCAGCTCTTCGCATGAAGTGGCCAATGCATGTCTAAGGGGCCACAAAAGAGTCAGACATGACTTAACAACTAAACAACTACATCAATGAACAAACTGCAGTAGTCATCCCCTCTTGAATGCGTCAGCCAGTCTTCAGGCCTACAGTCTTTAATTTCAGTATCACATACTAAATTTAATTGGATGACAGTAAATAAATTTTTTCTGGTCCTTCCACACAGCATATGAGATCTTAGTTTCTTGACCAAGGACCTAACCTGTGCAGTGGAAGCACAAAGTCTTAACCACTGGACCACCAGAGAAGTATCTTTTTTTATATGAAGGTTCATGTCTCATCTTTAATTTCAAGTGTAGGGCTAACATATTAATATTCATTTTAAGAAAATATATCATCATTTATATAATCATTTAATTAAAAAGTCATTTTAATTTAGATAAGATAGTTAATGTGGCTCTAGTGATGACAATACTATATAAAATTAATGCAGTACTTTCATTATCTGATAAATATAAATTCTTAGCATATAAATGTGGCAAGTTCTACAGTTCACATCCAGCAACATTAGTATCATCAGGCAAAGAAAACTCAACTTCTCACCAGAGAAGGGAGAGAAATTTAAGTGTTCTTTTAACTAGTGTATGAGATTTAGTTCTAAACATTTTGTGTTTTAGAAAGGCAAACCAGCATATTAGACCAGTGGTTTTAAATTGAGGATGATTTTTCTCATCAGAAGACATTAACAATGCTTTCAGTTTTAGTTGTCACAGCTTGGAGAAGGGTGCCATTGGTGTCTAATCTGTAGACACCAGGAATGCTGCTAAAATTCCCACAATATACAGGGTAGCTCTCCATAGTAAATTATCCAGACCAAAATGTTACTACTGTGTAGGCTGAAAAACTGTTAGACAGGCAGGACTGTAATTTTAAGTCTTTCTTTAATTTAGAACACAAGATAATTTTGAAATGTGTTCAACCCTTCAAACTTATTCCTCTGCATTTATGATCTCTAAGCTTCTAGCAATCAGTGCCTTCTTATATCTTTCCTCTCTAACAACTCATGCAGACTCAGAGTAACTGCTCTTTCATCTTACTTTCTGCTGCTCTTCCTGAAAACACGTAGTTTATAGATCAATTACTTAGGTCGAGAGAGCCTAGGAGCCCAAGTGACCATTTTTTCTTTCTATGAGTGATTATTCCCTTGAATTTTTATTTGATTATTCCACTGCTAATGCACCCATCTTTCTGACAAAAGTTTTCATCATCTTTTTCAAAAGCAGAATATGCTCTAAAATGACTATTGTGAACTGATTAAATAAAAACTGACTCAAATTTTTCAACTAAATTGAGTAAACTGAGGCATGTATATTGTAGAATTATTTTAACTTTTTTTGAAATGAAATACTTTCTGTTCCAATAAGTTTAATATTTCTCCTATTATTGGGAAAAAAGAATCTCTGCTGTTGAGACTTTTCATTCTCAGATATCAGTAAGCTTGTTTACTTAATCTGGCATTAATAGGGAATTGCATCTTTAGAGCTCAAACTATCTAGCTAATTCCATGACTTTTATGCTATTAATGGGGAATTGCATCTTTAGAGCTCAAACTATCTAGCTAATTCCATGACTTTTATGCTATCTTAGATGTATGTTTGAATTAATAAAGCATCTTGTGATTTCATATATCTTAATGTGTTATATGATATATTTAAGTACATTGTATATATTAAATTTTTTCCTAGTGAACGAAAGGACTGAAATTTGCTTCAGATAGTCCTAGATTAAATCAATGCTCAACCATTTACTGGTGTGACTGTTACTTAATCACCAAGTCATGTCTGACTCTTTTGCAACCCCATGGACTAGAGCCTCCCAAGTTCCTCTGCCCATGGGATTTCCCAGACAAGAATACTGGAGTTGGTTGCCATTTCCTTCTCCAGGGGATTTTCCCATGACTGTAGGCAAGTTATTAGAAACTAGGTCCTATGATCAATCTGACACTATTTTATGGAGTATTACAAAGAAAAATAATATGATCAATGAAAAATGTCTCACATGATCTCTGACACTCAGGAGCTAAATAATAACTAGGAATGAGTAGTATTATTAGTATATAAGAATTTGATTTTCTAATGAAACTGAAAGGTTCAAAATTCTTTAGAGAAATACCATATTGTGGTCCATGTTACCTCTTGACTCAGAAGCAACATACCATAAGACATTTGTTCATTTAATAAATAAAAGTGCACTTTTTTTTCCATATAGATATTGAGTTATTCAGGTTTGTGTTTTGTCTTCCCCAAGTATGTCGATTTCCCCTTTGGACTGCTCTCAACTTTATAAATAAATAAATAACAAATTGGCTATAGATGTGAGTCTACTTCTGACTGCTCTATTCTGTTTTATTGATCTATTTGTTTTTCTTTATGCCAACATAACACAGAAAAGACATTTAAATCTTAGAAGGTATTAAATTTAAAGTATGTGTGAGATATGTTACATTTGCAAATATGGTACACCTGATTTTATTTAAGTTTAAAAATCTGAGATTTAAGATATCAAAATGGCAGGTATTATTTTGATTACTGAGGATATGAATACAAATTATTTTCAGGGCTTTTAAAGATAAATTTCATAAAAATGTTATTCTGAGTAAGCATTAAGCAAATGAAAGGCTGATTGATGATACTTGATATAGACAATGTTTTATTTGTCATTCTTTGTCATGGGCCATTTGTAGCCATAAACTAAAAAATATTTTTAAAAAAATAGAGAGAGAGAAAGGAATTTCCAGAATATTAGCCTCAATAAAGTTTTTCAAAGTGAGGATAGATCCCTATCACAGTGACTTGCACAAAATGAAACAGTGAAAGTGTTAGTCACTGAGTCATGTCCGACTCTTTGTGATCCCATATAGACTGTAATCTGCCAGGCTCCTCTGTCTATGGAATTCTCCAGGCAAGAACACTGGAATGGCCATTTCATTCTCCAGGAGATCTTCCTGGCCCAGGGATCGAACTTGAGTCTCCCACATTGAAAGCACATTGTTTACTGTCTGAGTCATCAGGGACACCCATAAAGACTTGCCAAAAAATAGGGGGAAATAGTCAATCATAAATATATGCTGCATGAACTAATGAATGCATGAAAAAATGAATGTTGGGGACATAAAGATTGCTTTGAACATTTTTTATGATATTATGATTGACATAATGGTTACTTTCATATAATGGCAAAGGCTGACCATTCTGAGATAATATGATAATTTTAAGAAATATCAGATTTTGAAATGAGATATGAATATGTACTATGTTTATCTCACCTCTCACAACTATGTAAGGCAATATACATTCAAACTTTTCTATTT
Organism: Neotragus moschatus; assembly: GCA_006410615.1. Classification (NCBI taxonomy): domain Eukaryota; kingdom Metazoa; phylum Chordata; class Mammalia; order Artiodactyla; family Bovidae; genus Neotragus; species Neotragus moschatus. The sequence goes on from SJYA01000591.1 coordinate 1,070,164, forward strand.
CTAAAATTTCTTTCCATCTCTTTTAAGGTGTATTACATTTAAAAAATCTCATACTGACTTATCTTCCCAACTCACTTTCCCAACTGTTATACACACATGAAAGCAACAGTTTTCTATAAATCTTTCAATGGTTGGCTAATTCCAAGTCAGTTATGTGTTCATGCTGTGATAAAATTATAATGTATTTCTCTTTCTAAAGTTTGGGTTTACTTCAGACCTTGGAATGTGGGTTATAACACAACAAATCTCACCATCTGGAGGTTTGCAAGTCATAATATTTTTTACCTTTATTGTCACTGCATCTCTTTATAAATTCATAAGTATATGAGAATAAACATACACTATTTCCTGCAGTTTGTCAGTACAATAGACATTTGTGACAAGTAAATTGCTAAGAAAACATTTATAACAAATATGATTTGGATGATAAGTTGTACCTTTAAAATAGAAATAATTTCCAGGCATCTAATTTTTATATTATGGGCTTAGGAACAGACTTTTCTCATTTGAAGAATTAAGTGAGTTGACAGTTACACAGTAACAAAAACATACCAGCTACAATTGACTGCACTGTTGTAGAGTTCAACCTTTTGAAAAGCCTATCTTTTATTCCCTATATGCTAATAAGCTTCCCAACTTGACAAAAAGTTGACTTACCATACAGGTGATGCCTCATAAAGATGGGTCTATACAACATCCTTGAGAAATCATGTTCAGATACTGCAGACTGTCAGGCTAGTGAGAAAGATAGATGCAAGATCTGTGAAATTTGAAATCAGTGAAATTTTGAAAAAATATATATTGACCATTATTTCAAAGGTCTGTAAGCATGATACAAACACTTACTGATTGAAATTTTCTAATTGACTCAAAGTAATTTTCCTAACAACATTTCTGGTTGAAGGGTGAGGGAAGGTGAAGTTGGCACGGATGGTGCCTGCTTAAGAAAGTATCATTTTTATTAATTTTAGCTTAAAGCCTATTGAAACAATTTAAATTATATGGAAGACAATATATTTGGCCATTTCCTTTATTTCTTCCAGTAGTAATTGAAATCATGGTGGTTATTCATTCAGTTCAGTCAGGTCCCTCATTTGTGTCCAATTCTTTCGACCCCATGGACTACAGCACACCAGGCCTCCCTGTCCATCACCAACTCCTGGAGCTTACTCAAATGCATGTCCATTGTGTCGGTGATGCCATCCAACCATCTCATCCTTTGGCATCCCCTTCTCCTCCTGCCTTCAATCTTTCCCAGCACCAGAGTCTTTTCCAATGAGTCAATTCTTCACATCAGGTGCCCAAAGTATTGGAGTTTCAGCTTCAGAATCAGTCCTTCCAATGAGCATTCAGGACCAATTTTCTTTAGGATTGACTGGTTTGATCTCCTTGAAGTCCAGAGGACTCTCCAGAGTTTTCTCTATCAGTTCAGTTCAGTCACTCAGTCATGTCCAACTCTTTGTGGCCACATGAATCACAGCATGCCAGGCCTCCCTGTCCATCACCAACTCCCAGAATTCACTCAAACTCACGTCCATCGAGTCAGTGGTGCCATCCAGTCATCGCATCCTCTATCATCCCCTTTTCCTCCTGCCCCCAATCCCTCCCAGCATCAGAGTCTTTTTCTATGAGTCAACTCTTCACATGAGGTGGCCAGAGTACTGGAGTTTCAGCTTTAGCATCATTCCTTCCAAAGAACACTCAGAGCTTATCTCCTTTAGAATGGACTGGTTGGATCTCCTTGCAGTCCAAGGGACTCTCAAGAGTCTTCTTCAACACCACAGTTCAAAAGCATCAATTCTTTGGCACTCAGCTTTCTTTATAGTCCAGCTCTCACATCCATACATGACTACTGTAAAAACCATAGCTTTGACTAGATGGACCTTTGTTGGCAAAGTAATGTCTTTGCTTTTTAATATGCTGCCTAGGTTGGTCATAACTTTTCTCCCAAGGAGTAAGCATCTTAAAATTTCATGGCTGCAGTCACCATCTGCAGTGATTTTGGAGCCCCCTAAAATAAAGTCTCTAACTATTTGCACTGTTTCCCCATCTATTTGCCATGAAGTGATAAAACCAAATGTCATGATCTTAGTTTTCTGAATGTTGAGTTTTAAGTCAACTTTTTTACTCTCCTCTTTCACTTTCATCAAGAGGCTCTTTAGTTCTTCGCTTTCTGCCATAAAGGTGGTGCCAACTGCATATCTGAGATTACTGAAATTTCTTCTGACAATCTTGATTCCAGCTTGTGCTTCATCTAGCCCAGCATTTCACATGATGTACTCTGCATATAAGTTAAATAAGCTGGGTCACAATATGCAGTCTTGTACACCTGTCCCAATTTGGAACCAGTCTGTTGTTCCATGTCCATTTCTAACTGTAGCTTCTTAACCTGCATATAGATTTCTCAAGAGGTAGGTCAGGTGGTCTGATATTCCCATCTCTTGAAGAATTTTCCAGTTTGTTGTGATCCACACAGTCAAAGGTTTTGGCATAGTCAATAAAACAGAAGTAGATGTTTTTCTGTAACTCTCTTGCTTTCTCAATGATCCAACAGATGTTGGCAATTTGATCTCTGGGTTTTTTGTTTTTGTTTTTGTTTTTTGCCTTTTCTAAATCCAGCTTGAACATCTGGAAGTTCACAGTTCATGTACTGCTGAAGCCTGGCTTCAAGAATTTTGAGCATCACTTTGCTAGCATGTGAGATGCAATTGTGAGGTGGTTTGAACATTCTTTGACTTTGCCTTTTTTGGGGTTTGGAATGAAAACTGACCTTTTCCATTCCTGTGGCCACTGCTGAATTTTCCAAATTTGCTGGCATATTTAATACCGCACTTTCATAGCATCATCTTCATCAAAAATGACAGAATGATCTCCATTTGTTTTCAAGGCAAACCACTCAGTATTATAGTAATCCAAGTCTATGCCCGATCAGTAATGCTCAAGAAGCTGAAGTTGAATGGTTCTATGAAGATCTACAGCACCTTCTAGAACTAACACCCCCAAAAGATGTCCTTTTCCTTATAGGGGACTGGAATGCAAAAGTAGGTTATTCATTAGGTTTGTGATTAAACTTTGTTCAAATAAGTAATCGGAGTATGCTAAGGGAATTTTAAGACTTTTCAAATGGAGATAACAAAAAAGGCATAAAATAGCACATGTACTCCCGCAGTATAAGACTTTGCCTTTCTGAATGCTACCTACACCTGAACTCTGGAAATCATGCAATAGTGTTTTAGATATTCATCTGTAAATTTTTAACAAAAGCTATTCATACATTCATGCATTCAAAAAAAAAATTTGTTGAGCACTGACTCAAAAGTACTTGGTATTGTACAAGTCACTGGTAAAATTGAATAAGAAAGGATACCTATCCTCAAAGAGATCACTAACTCATATAGATTCCAAATTAGTAAATGACCTTTGCAACATGTTTTTTATAGGTACTATAATAAAGGTAATGCAACTGCAATGAACGCATTGAAAAAACTCTAAGTCAATCCTACTTGAGAGTGAGATGGTGGAAGTACAGACAGTTTTAAAAAGAAAATGAAGCTTGAGCAGAATTTTAAAGAAAAAAAAGCAAAGATTTCCAAAGATGTAATATAAAGTAAAGAAGTTTTAGAATGAGGAAATGTGTATGGGGAACTTCTTGGCTGAAAATAAAAATGTAAATTATAAAGCTAATTATGATCTTTTGATATAATATTTCTACAGAGGCATTCACTGATATGTAGCCTAATTTGAAATCTAGTGTGGCCTAAATTTAGGTGTGGGGACTACTGAAACATTTTCACCACCTTTACTTAGAGCTTATTAAGTTAGCAAAATATAATCACATAATGTGGAACACTTTACTGATGATTTCTGTGTGGTTCCTTGGAAAAGAATTTTCTCCATGCATAGGTGTTAATAGTCCGATCACATACTTTAAGAACAGAAAATCACATTTCTAATGTGTTATTTGAAAGCAGTTGCAGTGCAGTTTTATACTGTAATCTTCCAAAATATTATAGGATTTCTTTGCATTAACCTTTGGACATTTGAGCTGATACATTTTGTTACCTGAATTTCACAGATCAAATTCACACAGTAGTTTGTATTTTCTCTCCCTCAGATTTACTAATTTAACATGTGATTGGTTTGTTTTCAATCATAACACATGTATGTAACAGAATTGTTTCCAGTTTAAGAGGAAAAAATATGTAGCTTCTCAAAATATATTCTGGCCTTCAGCTACCAGGATTAACAGGGAAATTTGTCTTCTTTCTCTAGTCCCCAACCTTCTTTCTTGGTATGTCCATTTCCGGAGGTAAGGATGGACATCACTATACAAAAGTATTGCCTTGATGATGGAAGATTATGAAACTGATGTATTATCCTTCATAACTAGTTCTTTGTTGCTGTTGTATGTTCAAAAGATGAAGTTCTGTGAGCACTGTTGAAGCATAAATTTCCCTTTATACTGCTCACTTTAAACTATTAATGCCTTCTGAAATTTTGCATGTCTTCTGCAATTTGTCTGGGCAGATCTTTCACCTTGCCCTGCTTTCACTATTGTTTCAATAGGCCTTTGCTTTTTCCAATGCTCTTTCTAATGTGCTCTTGGCTTTCTTAAAATTATAAATGGAAATTTTACATTTAGGAATGAAGGGTTAAGTTAATTCGTATTGGTAATCTAGCAAGGGATCCTTTTGCAATTTTTAATTTAATTTTAGTCCTCAGAAAGCCTACTCAAAATGGAAAGCATTGAATAGGAACTCATACATGAACACAGTTTTGGTGGTGCAGGCTGAAAGCAGGAAGGCTGGCCTCAGCCATGCCCCTGACAGCCAAATAAGGAGAAATTTGAGGGGTGGAGGGTCAAAATCTATATCTGAAGCTGAAAATTTTCTTAGATATGTAATTTAATTTCTTAAATTTAAAAATAAATATGTAATATTTTGCACTACAGTAGCTTATAATTGAATTGACTGTATGGAAAAATGCAGAGTAAAATACAGAGAGAGGGATGGGTGATAAGCAGAGCAAAGTAGGTAGCATGCAAATGGAAGAAAAGGCCCCAAATTAGTAGATGACATTATGCTTTGCAAGCATGGCTTGAAATTCTGTCTCAGAAATGGCATAGAGGATGCTGTTTATGTGCTCCCCAGATGTCCTTCACTGGACCAGTACATCTCCCCCCAACTGTTGACTAGTGGCTCATAATCTCCTGCATCTGCCAGAGCATTGCCCTCACTTGAACTGGATCAGCCTCTCTGAGGAGTTTTACACCATAGCAAGATCCCATGACAGATGGACTCTGGGATGCAAAGGTAATGCACCCTGCCTCAGCATGGGCCCTCACTCTCTTCCTGAGAGCATATCTTTAATATATCATTTTGAAAACAAAAATGCTCTAAGGCTCTGCTTTTTGGAATCCTACCTAAAATGATGCCAAAATATATTCTGGAAACAGATTATAAGGATATGGTTCTGAAGGTGAGTCATTGGCTAGCAGGGAGGCAACAAGCTCCCAATAAGATATGAAAAGGGTGGGGGGGAGGTGGGCTTCCTTGGTGGCTCAGTGGTAAGAATCCACCTTCCAATGCAGGAGAGAAGGGTTTAGTCCCTGGGTAGGGAAGATCTCCTGGAGAAGGTAGTGGCAACCCACTTTAATATTCTTTCCTGGAGAATCCCATGGAAAGAGGAGTCTGGCAGGCTACAGTCCATAGGATTGTAAAGAGTAGGCCATGACTTGGTGATTAAACAACAACAACAATAAAGTAGGAAAAATATTAGTAGGGCCTGAGGGACTGTAACAGTGACTGCTCAGACTTTCACTGATTACTTAGAACAGGCTGTTTATGGAAGACATTCTCTGGCTGGTGCAGCAATTCTCACATTTCATAGATATAATGTAAATAGTAATTAATAAAACTGCAGAACTTGATGTTTGTTTCTAAGTTCCACTGATGTACAGAAGAGAGAAAATTAGAGACTTAGAACTATAATCAGTTTCATGAGGGTCAGGAAGCTTCCTCAGAGGCTCATTTGGATATTCTTTAATGCTCACAACCAGAGGAGGGGCAGCAGTGAAGAGCAGGTACAGGACCGAATTGTAAGATTTGGAGATTTGTAAAGAAGGTGGAACTTTAGTCCAGACAAGAGTCCGATGCCAAAGGCAGAGCCTTAATAACAAAGAGTGATCCTGAGACTTGAGAGGGGATATCTATCTAGTCTGATGCATTTGAGAATCTTGAACCCTCAGTTCATTTTGTCACCTCGATATCAGCTGACTTGACTTCCCACCTATGGAGAGTCCCCAAATGAAGCAAATGCCTTACACAACTACACTTGCCCTCCTTGGGATCTGTCCTACCTACCTTCTTCATCATGCAAAATTAGAGAATAATGTGCCACCTTTTCAAGTGAAGCCATTTTCCAGTCAGACAAATACTGGGTAAAAATAATCATTTAAGTCAATAGCATTTATGCTTAAAGTGCAAAAATCACTGTAGGGAAGCTGACCCCTATTTATTGTACCTAGTATTGAGCCATGATAATTAGGCCAGCATTAAGCAAGGCCTGACTGTGAAAGAGCCTGGCCTTCTACAGGAGGAGATGGATTATATGCCAAATGAGCTGCAAGACCCAGCTCACATGTATCAGCATGAAAAAGGAAAATATGCCAGAAATGTATTCTGAGAGGACTGGAACAAAGAGAGCAGACAGAGACTGAAATTTTGAGTTTTTTTATATGTGAATATTTTCCCATGACACAAGATTTAACTTCCTACAAGGGGTTTGGAAAGTGTTGCAAATACACTATTGGTTGGCCCTTCAATTCTCGGAAAATTAAATGGATCACACTAATTGAAATAAGGAAGCTAGAACTGTGTGACAGATTAGAATAAAGGATTAAAAAAAAAACAACCTCCAAGATTTGGGCATACTAGATTGGGTCTACTATAAAGATTGAAAAGCCACAAGATGGTGATTTCTAAAGATGAAAAGATATGTGTTTATAAGGAGCACACCAGCGTCACTGAGAACTCAGCAGTGGGCACCCTTTCTTCTCAGGGCTGAAGAGGACATGCTGCCTTGTATCAGTAGGATGATAGGAATCCCATATAGCAAAAGCCATGTGGTGACACTTCTGTGCCAGCAGAAATGGGGATATAATCACTAACATGAGCGGCAAGGTCAGACTAGCAGCCAGGGGCACCTGGCTTGCCGTGATCTGTGGAAATACAAGTGAAACATTACATCCTCAGGTCAAAATAGATGGCTGCCAGCAAATGAACTGAATATAAACAAGTTCTACCACTATCTGAAAGTAGAGAGTTCTGTGGAAACCTTCCCTAAGCTGAAATGGCATATAGTGAAGAAGCAATAACCTTAGGGCACATCTTGCTAACGAATACACGAAATAAACTGAGATAACGCACAAATGCTCATGCAGTTCAAAGCTGTGGCAGCTTAGTGCTGAGATGCCGAGTATAGTCTCAGGGAAGGTGCTTGATGGTACCACTCTTGCTACTCAGGGTGCACTGCCTCTATAAAAGCTCCCTGCAAAACAAACACGGAGTGCTGTTTTTGCATTTCACTTTTTTTCATAAGTGTGAAAATCCTGTTTAGATTTCTTTCCAGTAGTGAAAATAGGTACTAATGGAGTTCTTTTGTAAAAGTGAACTGGCATAATGCAAACTTTCAAAAAGTAGGAGATATATCTGTACGTATAAACGATGACAGGCAGAATGCTGCCCAATATAGAATCAATATCCTTTGCCTAATTTCTAGAATTGATCCTGAGTTCGGATATAGAACTATTTAAAGGAGAAGCTGCGTCTCCATGAAGAAAAAAGACCTTGCAACAAGAGATAGATGACAATACTATATGCTTCTCCCTTCTCTGGTGCACCGTTTCCCCACATGCTGGGAGTGGTGGTTTCTAAGGGCTCACAGATGCCCCTTGGACAGTATATTGGCTTTGGAGGAATGGAAGCTCCATTGCTCAGAAATTCATGTGCCCCCTGATCTCCAGCTCATAGGTCTGTCAGAGGCTACTGCCAGGCTGACACAGGGTACAAAGCATTGGCTCCCTTGTAAAAATCAGGACCAACAACTGATCCTCCAGGATGAAGCTGGTTGCCAGCTGACACCACATCCTTGCTTAACTTTCTTTGCCTGCCCTACCTTGCTTCTCTCTCTCCTTTTCTCCTAGAAGTACTTCCTCAATAAGTCACTTTCACAAGTGATTTCACCGAAGTTGTTACTGCAGGCTCTTCTTTTAAAGCAGACAGTCACAACCTTTTTGGCATCATGACCTGGTTTTTCCACAGACCAGTGGGTGGTGGGTTTCAGGATGATTCAAGCTCATTGCATTCATTGTGCACTTTATTTCTGTTATTGCAACAGTTCCACCTCAGATCATCAGGCATTAGATTCAGGAGACTGGCAATCCCTTTTTTAGCAAAACAAAGAATAGTAGAACCACTCTCAAAGTGAAAATCTTATGTGCTACTGAAGGCAGGGGGGAGGCCTGACAGAAGGTTGTTGCATTTTGTGGCTGCTGCTGCTAAGTCACTTCAGTCAGGTCTGACTTTATGAGATCCATAGACAGCAGCCCACCAGGCTCCCCCATCCCTGTGATTCTCCAGTCAAGAACACTGGAGTGGGTTGCCATTTCCTTTTCCAATGCATGAAAGTGAAAAGTGAAAGTGAAGTCGCTCAGTCATGTCTGACTCTTAGCAACCCCATGGACTGCAGCCCACCAGGCTCCTCCATCCATGGGATTTTCCAGGCAAGAGTACTGGAGTGGGGTGCCATTGCCTTCTCTGGCATCCTGTGGGCCCCTCTCCGTATTTGGTCCACAGGTGAGGGACAAGAAAAGTAATCCTAGCTTTCCCAGTTGCTAGAGTATGCAAGCAATAGACAGCTCCTCCACATATACCTTGGTTCCATTGTCTGTAAAATTAAGCCATTAATAATGTTTTTTGAATAATATATCCTTAAAATATATTTATAGAGACTGGCTCAGGATAAGTGCTTAANTCCTGTGGGCCCCTCTCCGTATTTGGTCCACAGGTGAGGGACAAGAAAAGTAATCCTAGCTTTCCCAGTTGCTAGAGTATGCAAGCAATAGACAGCTCCTCCACATATACCTTGGTTCCATTGTCTGTAAAATTAAGCCATTAATAATGTTTTTTGAATAATATATCCTTAAAATATATTTATAGAGACTGGCTCAGGATAAGTGCTTAATACACATAGCTATTTTAATTATTTATTTTACAATATCTTTTAGATATTATTTCTGCATATGATACACTGCAAGGTTTAATATTAATAAGAATTATAAACATTAAATGAAAGCTTAGGACTTCCCTGGTGTTTCAGATGGTAAAGAATCTGGATGCACTGCAGGAGACCCAGGTGCCATCCCTGGGTCAGAAAGATTCCTTGAAAAAGGGAACAGCAACTCACTCCAGTTTTCTTGTTTGGAAAATCCCATGGACAGAGGAGCTTGGTGGGCCACTATCCATGGGGTCACAAAGAGTCGGATATGACTGAGTGACTAACAATTATCTATGTATTAGGCATTGTCTTAAAACATTTTACGTGCATCCATATAATAATTTTGGTTACTCTATGAGATTAGTAATATTCATATTTATGCTTTGTATATGAGCAAACTGAGGAATAATTGGCCACATGGCTTGCCGAAATTCTCATGACGGATGAGCAGTGGAGATGGGCTAATAACCCCAAACTCTGATTCCAGAGCCCATACTCTCAATCATGCACTTTGCTGTTTCACTGTCATTAACCCTAATGATGACAAAAAGTTTCAGAACTAATTTGTTGGTAGATATCATTTTTAAATAAAGAAAATGTAAATATCGGGTCACCTTTAATGCCATCATCATTTTCTTTTCCAATAGTTGGGGAAGTATTCAATCATTTGGATAGACCACATCTGCAACACAAAAAATCCAAGTAAAGACTTTTTATTTTTACAATTTGGCTCCCATTGTAATGCAAAAATAGTTCAGATGGGAAATATGTAACTATTATGTTTTGTCAGAGAAAATTTGGAAGCAGCTTGACACTAAATCTGCTTATATAGTCATATTTTTTCTATATATACTTGAAAATTCACCAATTCTTTTTTATTGTAAAGATTAGCTTTTCAAAACTATTATTTTGTATTTTGAATGTAAGAGATTGTTTAAATAATATAGAAAAGAAAATGCCTTCTTTGATTTCTGCATCTTTTAAAAATTTCTTTTGATGATAGAAACTAGGGAGCTAATGGTTAAAATTATATAACAATACATTTGTGGTCAATTTCATATAATCAACACATTTTCTTAGTTCTAAGTATACTATTGAAGGCATGATTGAAATAGAATTTAGTGTATGTGCCTGCCATTATGCTAAGCAGCTGATCTGTACAGCAATGCTACAAAGTAAGTATTATGATCCTCATTCTATAATGAAGAAACTGGGTCTCTGAAGATGCCAGGAAACCACCACAGTCATAGGGACTATAACACATCAAAGCTCATTCTCGTTTTAATCAATATGATATGCCATCCCTGGAAAAAAAAGGAAGAGTTATGTCATTATTAAGATATGAAGGACATGCACTAAACACATGGAGAAGTAGTGGGTAAGAGAAGTACTATGTTTTCTGCTAATTGTGTAACGCTGATTGATGGAATAAAAGAATTCAGATACATGCATGTGATGTTTGAGCAAGTTACTTTTCCCTGGTTTGTTAAAGCCAATGTTCAAATATATCATTCAGTTCAGTTCAGTCACTCAGT
>SJYA01000591.1:1085969-1167330 GCA_006410615.1 Neotragus moschatus
TGAGTGATCACACCATCATGATTATCTGGGTCGTGAAGATCTTTTTTGTACAGTTCTTCTGCGTATTCTTGTGACTTCTTAATATTGTCTGCTTCTGTTAGGTCTATACCATGTCTGTCCTTTATCGAGCCCATCTTTGTGTGAAATGTTCCCTTGGTATCTCTATTTTTTTTGAATAGATCTCTAGTCTTTCCCATTCTGTTGTTTTCCTCTGTTTCCTTGCATTGATCACTTTCTTATTTCTCCTTGCTATTCTTTGGAACTCTGCATTCAGTTGCTTATATCTTTCCTTTTCTCCTTTGCTTTTCACTTCTCTTCTTTTCACAGCTATTTGTAAGGCCTCCTCAGAGGCATTGTAAGCCATTTTGCTTTTTTGCATTTCTTGAAAAATCAGTCAAATTATTTATTTTGAGTGTCAATTTATTAGACGACTAGAGGCTTTATTGAAACAGTCCTACATGGAATTAAATAGACCTGGATTTGAATTGTAGCCATTCTCATCGTGATAATTCCTAACCAACTGTACCCTATATTCATCTTCTGTAAAAGGAGGATATACTGCCTAACATTCTAGGGTTGTGGAGGAAATTAAAGATCATGAATTTGATACATGATAATTACTGCTACCATCAATTAAAGAGATTTTATACATATTTTATGACAATCATACCATTAGAATTCAGTGTTACTTTCTATACTAATATGGCATTATGCCACATAGAATCCAATTATTATGATCACCAAGGTAAGTGCATTAAAGGAGCTATTTAAAATAGTCTTTGTTACTTTAGTACCTAAAAAAAAAAAAAAATTTGTATTGATTTATTAGTATTACTGTACCAGTACCACAAACTATATGGTTTAAAACAATGGAAATTTATTCTCTCATAGCTCTGGAGGTCAGAAGTCAGAAATTGAACTGTTGGCAGAACCTTGCATGTTAAGTCAATTCAATTGTGTCCGACTCTTTGCAACCCTATGGACAGTAACCCTCTAGGATCCTCTGTCCANAAAAAAAAAAAATTTGTATTGATTTATTAGTATTACTGTACCAGTACCACAAACTATATGGTTTAAAACAATGGAAATTTATTCTCTCATAGCTCTGGAGGTCAGAAGTCAGAAATTGAACTGTTGGCAGAACCTTGCATGTTAAGTCAATTCAATTGTGTCCGACTCTTTGCAACCCTATGGACAGTAACCCTCTAGGATCCTCTGTCCATAGGATTCACAGGCAAGAATATTGGAGTTGGTTGCCATGCCTTCCTCCATAGGATCTTACTGACCCAGGGATGGAGCTTGCATCTCTTACATTTCCTGCACTGGCAGATGGGTTCTTTATCACCAGCACCACCAATCATGCTCCCTACAAAGATTCTCGAAGAGAAGGTTCCCTAGACCTCATCCTCCCAGAAGCCTACCGNTCCTCCATAGGATCTTACTGACCCAGGGATGGAGCTTGCATCTCTTACATTTCCTGCACTGGCAGATGGGTTCTTTATCACCAGCACCACCAATCATGCTCCCTACAAAGATTCTCGAAGAGAAGGTTCCCTAGACCTCATCCTCCCAGAAGCCTACCGGCCCTTCTGACTGACCTGTAGATGCATCAGTCCAATTTCATGCCTCCAACATCACACAGCTGTTTTCTATGTCCTTGTCTACATTTTCCTCTTTTTATAAAAACATCAATCATATTAGATTCAGTACTACTCCACTACTCATTTTGACTTAACCAATTAAGGTTGTGAGAACTCTGTTCCCATATAAAGTGTCATTGACAGGTATTGGGGGTTAGGACTTCACCATAACGTTTGGGGTCACACAATTCAACCTATAACATCACTTAAGGCAAGTAAGTAACTTTTAAAAATTGTCAAATCAATGGCTCTATTTCAGTGAATCTAGCATTCCCCCATTCCCACTATTTTTTAATCAACCTGACATGAAATCAGTTCCATCATTTTCATTCCCCCCCACCCCAACATTCCCTTGGTTGGTACCAGTATGGCTGTGGGCTTCCCTCAGACCACACACTCTTCTAGTTGTTACCCTGCCTCACACATTCACTGGATGATTCCTTTGTATGTCACTTGCTATGTGTGTGAGTGTGTGTGCTCAGTAATGTCCAACTCTTTGCAATTCCATAGCTATAGCCTGTCAGACTCCTTGGTCTATAAACTTTTCCAGGCAAGAATATTGGAATGGGTTGCCATTTCCTAGTCCAGGGGCTCTCTCCAGCCCAGGAATAGAAACAACATCTCTTGCATCTCCTGCATTGGCAGGCTGATTCTTTACCATTATGCCACCTGGAATGCCCCACATACAAGGACATTTTTGCCCAAATTTTTTATTTGGTCTTAAGAATCACTAACACAGCTGTCATGTTGTTTCATTTGACAGTGTCTGAAAATAATTATATATGAAGAAATTTTTATTTATCATCAGAATAATTTATAGACCCATAGATGATATGAAAATCTATCAATTTCCTGAAATATATAAAAAGCTCTGCCATAGTCATATTTGTTTAGTTTGGAATATTATGCACTCACATGCATACTATAGAGGATATTATTGATAAGAACAAAGCTTAGTAAACCACAATGCTGCTACAAAGCAATGTCTATGACTATAAATTTCCCTGTTGTCCTTCCTTCTGTGATATCATTTTCTTATTCACTATTTGTTAATGTTGTGTATAGAAGTATGTTTATTTATAGCTCCCATACATTTCCCATATTTATATAACTTTGGTACAGACTACCTTACCAATGGCTCAGATAATTTTTTGTACTAAAAAAGTAAATTTCAAAATTACTTCTGACTTAATTAAAGATTATTGTCTCATGAAAATACACTATTTAGAAAAATTATTTTTCTTTATGTTCAAAATATATATTTTGGTCTTTCAAGCATTTTCAGTGCCAAGTGAACTATTTTTTATGAACTTATCCAACAGATATCTGTATCAGCGTCATGGCAAGCATTTGAGAGTTATACAGATATATTATAAATCAGGGTCTTGACCTCAAGGAGACAAGATTCTAGGAGGGAAGAATGTGATGATCTAAACTACCAATAGCTACACACTACAAGGAAAAATGAAATCAATGCTATAGAGAGATGTGAAATGCTGTAAGAGAAATGGAAAAAGTGGTTGTCTGAATCAGACAGAAGTTTCAAGTAGGAGAAGATTTTGAGGGTCTTTGCAATAAGATCCTCAAATAAATGAAATTTCTGAAGGGGAGAATACTTCAGAAGAAAGCACCAGCATGAGCTCAAGTATTCTTTAAATTCATCAAATATCTATGAAAAGGATTTTCTTGACAGTAATCTTTGTTTAATATTGAAATGACTACCGATGTGAATTAGAAAAATAATACTCTTAATGAATATGTAGTCTTTACAAATATGAAATTCAGCTGAAAAAATTGAGAAAAGAATCTCCTAGAGGCTGGATATATTTCCAGTTAGGCCAAAAAGATTGAATCAACAAAATCTTAGTGCAATTTCCCACTTCATTTGCCTATCATATTGCAGCCTATGTAGGATAAAAACAATTTGTTTCAGTTTATCATGATGCTAAAGAATGATGATGGCTTCCCAGGTGGCACAGTGGTAAAGAATCTGCCGGCCAATGCAGGAGACNAAAATCTTAGTGCAATTTCCCACTTCATTTGCCTATCATATTGCAGCCTATGTAGGATAAAAACAATTTGTTTCAGTTTATCATGATGCTAAAGAATGATGATGGCTTCCCAGGTGGCACAGTGGTAAAGAATCTGCCGGCCAATGCAGGAGACAAAAGTTTGATCCCTAGATCTTGAAGATACCCTGGAGTAGTAAATGCAACCCATTCCAGTATCCTTGCCTGTAAAATTCCATGGACAAAGCAGCCTGGTGGGCTATAGTCTATGGGGTCACAAGGAGTCAGGCACAACTGAGCATGCATGCGAAGAATGATGATTCATTACCCCAAAACAGACTACTTGCTTTATCTCTATTAATTGTCCAATTTATGTTTAAACATGGTTCACTGTTATGTTTCTTTAACTTTTGAGGTTTTCTTTTCTCATTTTCAAGTTGGAGATAAACCATTATTCCTCAACCCTACAGTACTGTTTATTTATGTTTGTAAATCACTTCGTTCATAAATTTGTATTATTTGTCATTTACTACTTTACCTGTATTTCAATCCTTATTGTATGGTAATTTCTTACAAGACACATTTAGTTTCATTTGATAAGAACATTTTTCAAAAGTAAAATTATGACTCTCCTACAAATGAAAAATGAACATGTATCAAATGTTTTTATTTAACTCAGTTAATGAGGTAATCACTTAAAGTTAAAACTGGTTCAAAGGTGACTCCGCACACCCTTTAATAGCTAAGCTGGTAGAGCAGAGGACTGTAGATCCAAATATGACTCCAAAATACAGATATACATGTAGGCCATTGAAATATGAAAATGAATTTTCCAATGGGTACAGAACTGATGAATATCCACAGGGTGGAAATAATTTCTAAGGGCCAAACTGGATCGCTATAGGCAAGAATTATTTTCATTACTGTCAGTTTTCTACATCTTACAGAACTGTCAGATCCAATCCTGGAGATGGTTCAGATATATATAAAATTAGAAACTTAGAAGGATTTGCTAGAGAATGTTCTGCTTTCTGTTAAAAGGACATACATTTTTGCCCATTTCAAAGTTTTCAAAAATTTTTACAATGACACATATATCTTTTTAATCCGTGTGTTGCAACCAATTGATTACTTCATTGTTGAATAGATGTATTATTTTTGTTTAGCTTCTTTCCTAACTAGTTAAGGAGAATTGTACCTAAGGCAACTATTACTGCAGCAAAAGAGTCTTTGAAATGGTACCAAAAGAGTTAGAAATCTGGGTTGAAGTCCCAGCTGTGTCATTAAGTAAAAATCTTACCTTCTTTGAACTGTATTCTTTTTGTCTGTAAAGTGAGGATAATAATATGAGCTCTGAAAACTAACTTTGAGAGTGGAAGATTAAAAATGTGAAAATGCTTTCTAAATTATAAAGTGATTATCTAAAAGTGAGTTTCTATTTTTATGATATTTATTATCAGGTTTTCTCTGTGGATGTACATCATTTTTTTTTTAATCTGCTCGTGTACCATTAACTAGATCACTGTGAAAATGATACCTCTTGAGAAGAAAAAAAATCTAATAAACACTTCTGCATTTAACCCTATTTCAACTTCTGTAATAATCCTAGAATAACTACTTGCTCTTTTGGAAATACTCCAACCTAAAGGCCTAAATTAAAGTTTTAGAAATTTATTTAATCCCCAAAGGTGCCATGAGCAATACTTTAATGATGTCTAGGCCCCTAGCTCAATGTGCACTCTAAATAGGGAATACTGGGATATGATTTTTATTCTGATCTACTTTTGAAAATATTTTAGAGAAGAGAATGATTTTCATAGATTTCTTCTTTATGCCAAGTTTAATAGAGGTCTTCACAGAGCAATCACTTCATTTAAAGGAGAAAATAGATTTTTGATCTATTATATACCTGCTGGTTTCTGTGAAATGCTGTTTTCTCTAGTGTATAGTTTTTATTTTTGGCTAGCTACTAATGTGAAAGGTAAGGAGTTGATAATATTTTAAAGATTTTAAATAAATTTGTAAATGCTCCTGAGGCAGAAGATACATGCTGTATCTGCATGAGATACTTTTGAAGGCTTTCATCTATAATAATCCTTTCATCATGAGGTGATGAGTTGGAAAAGGGAATTTATGTAAAAAGGATTTAAAAGAAGATGGAAAAAGCACTGATAAATTACAAACACTAAACTGCTGATTAGTTCACAAGCTTACTTTCAGGTCATAATATTTGAATCCCGTGGATCTCTGTTTTCCTCTCTCTTTTTTTTTTTTTAACTTTTCCTTTCCCTGGGAACCAATATCTATGTTATTTCCCAACACTGATCATAGAAAGAATAGGTGGGGGACTAAAAGGTAGACATTTAATTAAATTGATGAAAGAAAGGCATCTTAATATTATTCCATGAAAATGTTGCAAGAGACACAGTGGTAAGAAAGGAGTTAGTGAGAAATGTAGTCAATCTGTCTTCTTTCCTCAGTGGATTCTGAGTATATCTGCTACAGAAGGAAGACTCAACTTTGCCACACCTTAGCTTTCACCCTCAGAGAAGGCAATGGCACCCCACTCCAGTACTCTTGCCTGGAAAAACCCATGGACAAAGGAGTCTGGTAAGCTGCAGTCCATGGGGTCGCAAAGAGTCAGACATGACTGAGGGACTTCACTTTCGCTTTTCACTTTCATGCATTGGAGAAGGAAATGGCAACCCACTCCAGTGTTCTTGCCTAGAGATCCCAGGGACGGGGGAGCCTGGTGGGCTGCCATCTATGGGGTCGCACAGATTCGGACATGACTGAAGTGACTTAGCAGCAGCAGCAGCAGCAGCTTTAGCCCTTGGAGACAACTGCCTGAAGTGAGTTATCCTAAAAAAGAAGAGAGTGAAAAAAGTGACTCTGGTAACACGTAACACAGTGTTCCCTTTTGTCTCAGACTGAGGTGAGAAATACTCTCACATACTGCAGTGAAATTTCAGGTTGCCCATGAAAGATGTTTGGAGATTCCCTGGTGGCTCAGATGGTAAAGCGTCTGCCTGCAATGCAGAAGTCCTGGGTTCAATCCCTAGGTTGGGAAGATCCCCTGGAGAAGGAAATGGCAACCCACTCCAGTACTCATGCCTGGAAAATTCCATGGATGGAGAAGCCTGGTGGGCTACAGTCCATGGGGTTGCAGAGTTGGACACAACTGAGCGACTTCACTCACTCACTTATGAAAGATGCTTAAAGAAAGTATGAAACCAGTTCTGCAAATCAAGGTTCATCACTCACCACCTGCAATAAAGNGATCCCCTGGAGAAGGAAATGGCAACCCACTCCAGTACTCATGCCTGGAAAATTCCATGGATGGAGAAGCCTGGTGGGCTACAGTCCATGGGGTTGCAGAGTCGGACACAACTGAGCGACTTCACTCACTCACTTATGAAAGATGTTTAAAGAAAGTATGAAACCAGTTCTGCAAATCAAGGTTCATCACTCACCACCTGCAATAAAGGCGATACCATGGAATGTGTCGGAGGTTTGATGAGGCTATTGAGAATATTTTTTAAGTTTAAGTATACTGTTTGGTTCCACATTCCCTGGAAAAAAGGAAACTGGCAGACTGGGGAGGTTAAGAGAAGTTTTGTGATCAGCTAACACTCAGAAAATATCAACCACATGTACTCCCACACATGCACAGAATTGCAAGTCTTTCTTTTTTGTGTTTAGTTTTTTCNGTCTTAAATAAAGAAGTTACCTAGGATGACTATCTAAAGCATATAACAAAAGACATTCTCAGAGAAAAATTTTGAGAAAAATGTCAGTTGCTATTAAAGTTCATGTTAGCTATCTTGGACTTATATCTAGGCCCCAGGGGGAGAAAGTGAAAGTGAACTTTGCTCGTGGAGAATTCCATAGTCCATGGAATTCTCCATGCCAGAATACTGGAGTGGGTAGCCTTTCCCTTCTCCACAGGATCTTCCCAACCCAGGGATTGAACCCAGGTCTCCCACACTGCAGGTGGGTTCTTTACCAGCTGAGCCTCAAGGGAAGCCCAAGCATCCTGGAGTGGATAGCCTATCCCTTCTCCAGCATATCTTCCTGACCCAGGAATCAAATCAGATTCACCTGCATTGCAGGTGGATTCTTTACCAACTGAGCTATCATGGAAGCCCCAGGGAGAGAAAGGAGTATAATAAAAACTCAAGGAGAAGGTTTACCTGGCTCTGAAATGGATTGGGGAGCCCTATAAATGAGTAAAATACCAAAGAGAATCCTGTTCTTCTTGTCTACACACTCTCTCCTCTCTCTTGTCCCTGCTTTAAGATGGTATGAAGCAATATGAAGCTTTAGCATTCTGGAGGCTCAAAAGAGGAGATATAGTCCCAAGTGGATGAGCACACCTGCTCCTGGAAACTGTGCACTGGGGAGAAAACAAGGGATGCCTAGCAGAATGTCTGGACATTGGAAAATTCCATTTGAGACGTGCAGTGTTGGGATTAGACATGGCTTGAAGGAATTCTAGAGACTTGGCAGAGGGCTAAAGCCAGCAGATTGGGGAAAGAACTGGGTAATATAGATACCTAGCTTAAAGTGGACTTACATATAACCCATAGAAAGGCAAGGAATGTAAAAATATTGTTTACAGACAGTAAGCTCAGTTATTTTGTTAGCCTGATTTTTTTTCCCAAATCTCTCAAAAGGCAGAANGCAGATTGGGGAAAGAACTGGGTAATATAGATACCTAGCTTAAAGTGGACTTACATATAACCCATAGAATGGCAAGGAATGTAAAAATATTGTTTACAGACAGTAAGCTCAGTTATTTTGTTAGCCTGATTTTTTTTCCCAAATCTCTCAAAAGGCAGAAAGTTTACAGCAACTGAATTGACTGAATAAGAATTTATTGTAACAAAATGAAATTTGAGTCAGCCAAAAAATTTGTTTGGTCTTTCCCACACCATCTTATGGAAAAACCCAAACTACTTTTTTGGCCAACCCAGTATTTTGTAAGTGCCATCTTTCTGTATTTGCATGGTCAAAATTCCATCCTATTACAATTTCTTGTTCCACAAAAGAGGACTTATATGACAATGAAACCCTGACAATAGTTTATCTCAGCCTAATATGCCACTAGATGGTTAAAAAAAAAAAAAGAGGGGAAAAGCCTATAAAAAGCACCTATGGCTCCATGCCCAAATGCTTTACTTTCCTGAAAAAGCTTTTGGAGATCAACACCTGCATATTTTCCAACATGATCTCATTTTATAATGGGTGTTTGGTGAGTAGACTGTGGTTCCAGGTGTCATTGTTTTTCCATTCTCTGGCATTCAGAAATGTATCATTTGCATGAGAAATGATTGCTCTGGTCTTGGCAGGGAAGGGCCATTCTGCTTTGGGAAGATATGAAGAAAGAGACCTGCAGCTGAGGCCAGTTTAGCATAACTCCTCTCTGCTTGGCTAGCTCCTTTCGGACTTCTCTTTGTATATATGGGGTAGAGGCCCTGAATGTATTGATTCATATGCAGCTGTGGCAATAAACAGTAAGCTAAGAAATTCCTGCTACCCTTTGAGTTAAATCTGCTTTTGTGTTAGTCATCCAACAGACACTTCTGCTTTATAAATGGAACATATTATTTATGAAAAACTTTAAGTGGGTCAGGGATGACATATCTTAATATTCCTCTAGTTCTTTGGAAATATTCATGAAAACTGAAATGCCAACCCCCATAGAGCTGATCAAATTTTGTATTCATATAATCCATTCTTAATATTTTTCAAAAGTCTATATTGTAGGATCAGGGGGAAAAAAAACCCAACCCGCCCTAATGAAATAAACTACCATTGTATCAAAAATTGAAATTGATCAGGTATGTGGATATTAGATAGACTCCCCATCTCCCATTACACCACAACTTAGTTTCAATGTAAACACAAGGAACATAGTTGTGTAGAAAATATTTATGAAAATATACTCTTTTGGTCTTAAGTGTGCAGAGAAATGAGAGCACAAATGGTCTTTTCTATATAAATAGTTGAACAAGGAAACAACCAGACAAAAATGAATGGAGACATACATGACTGAGACTTGGAACAGTGACTTTAAAAGCCACATTTGAAATCATAGGAACAGAAAAAAAAATACTCCAGCCATAATGCTAGATAGATGATTCTACTTGCAATCTTCATTTACTCACTGCTACTGCTGCTGCTAAGTCGCTTCAGTCGTGTCCAACTCTGTCGACCCCATAGACGGGCAGCCCACCAGGCTCCCCCATCCCTGGGATTCTCCAGGCAAGAATACTGAAGTGGGTTTCCATTTCCCTCTCCAATGCAGGAAAGTGAAAAGTGAAAGTGCAGTCGCTCAAGGGGTTTCTGACTCTTTGCAACCCCATGGACTGCAGCCTACCAGCCTCCTCTGTCCATGGGATTTTCCAGGCAAGAGTACTGGAGTGGGGTGCCATTGCCTTCTCCTAAGTCTTAGTAAACTCTTACCAAGTATAAGCCACTATTCTGGACACTGGAAGTAAATTTCACATCTTCCAAGAGAAGAAATTTCTTCCAAGAGAAATTTTCTTGCACAGAGAAAAGTTCTATATACATGAAAGAGCTGACAATTATAAATTTTTTATTATTTAAATAAAAGAGAATCTAAATGCTCACAAAACAGGGTAAGTGCCTTTAAGAACTCATCTGTGTCCAAATTGAGCTTACAGGCTCATTAACCTAGATAGCATATTCAAAAGCAGAGACATTACTTTGCCGACTAAGGNGGGGCTCCAAAATCACTGCAGATGGTGACTGCAGCCATGAAATTAAAAGACGCTTACTCCTTGGAAGAAAAGTTATGACCAACCTAGATAGCATATTCAAAAGCAGAGACATTACTTTGCCGACTAAGGTCCGTCTAGTCAAGGCTATGGTTTTTCCAGCAGTCATGTATGGATGTGAGAGTTGGACTGTGAAGAAGGCTGAGCACCAAAAAATTGATGCTTTTGAACTGTGGTGTTGGAGAAGACACTGGAGAGTCCCTTGGACTGCAAGGAGATCCAACCAGTCCATTCTGAAGGAGATCAGCCCTGGGATTTCTTTCGAAGGAATGATGCTAAAGCTGAAGCTCCAGTACTTTGGCCACCTCATGGAAGAGTTGACTCATTGGAAAAGTCTCTGATGCTGGGAGGGATTGGGGGCAGGAGGAGAAAGGGACAACAGAGGGCGAGATGGCTGGATGGCATCACTGACTCGATGGACATGAGTCTGAGTGAACTCCAGGAACTGGTGGTGGACAGGGAGGACTGGCGTGCTGCAATTCATGGGGTTGCAAAGAGTCAGACACAACTGAGCGACTGAACTGAACTGAACTGAATTGGTATTTCTAATCAAGATTTATTTTCTAACTTCAAATATCCAACTGTATACTCCACATTGGACTTCCCCAGTGGTTCAGGGGTAAAGAATCTGCATGCAATGCAGGAGACACAGGTTTAATCCCTGGGTCGGGAAGATCCTCTGGAGAAGGAAATGGCAACCCACTCCAGTATTCTTGCCTGGAGAATCCGATGGACAGAGGAGCCTGGTGGGCTACAGTCTGTAGGTCGCAGAATCGGACACGACTGAAGCAACTGACCACACATGCACACATACTCCACATCTCCACTTGAGTGTTTTAAGGGCACATAATATTTGACATGTTTACGAACTAACAAGTTATTTTATAAATAAAACAGCTCCTGTTTCAATGCTTTCTATCATATGTATCCAGTTGCACAAAACAAATTTCTGAGTTACTCTGAATCAGTTATGACATTTCCTTCTTCTTCACTCACTTATCTAATTCACTACAATACTTGTCTCTTCAGTTAAACCTCTTAAATCTGCATGTCTCCTTCTTTGATGTCACTACTCTATTCCAGTCTGTAATATTCTACTATCTAAACTGTTCTGTTGGCCTAGAAACTATCTTTTCCCATCTACGTTGGACTCTTCCCCATTCTTTCTCCACACTGCAGGTGTAGCAATTTTTTTTTTCCAAAATGTAATTCATATGTTATCTCTCTAATGAAACTCTTTCAATATCTACTGCGCTCTTAGGATAAAAATCAAATTCCTTAATAAAGCAGTTCAGTTGATTTCTCTTAGAACAAGTGACAGAAAACTTGACTCAAAATAGCTTAAATACATGGAGGATGTTTTAACCTTGCTTACATAAAAGCCTAGGAAAGTGTCTCACTTTAGGCACAAATTGAAACACCTGTTTCCTTCCTCTGTCAAGGAGAGCCTACATGTCTTGGGCTCCCTGAAACCCTCATTTGATGTTAATAAGAAATAAGTATTTGTCATTTTAAGCCACTGATATTTTGAGGATTTTCCCCCTATAGCTTAACCTAGTGGAAACTGCATATAGAGTTCTAGAAAATGGGATATCTATAAATGTTATCTGCCATAACGAAGCACCAAATTATGTGGCATTAGCTGTAGAAGAAGAAGAAAGTGAGAACGCTGTCATAAGAGGCTATAAAAAAGACAGCAGGATTCTATTGTGAAATATTTGGTAAAATGTTCATTTGGGAGGCAGAGTATATAGTTTAAAAGGTTTTGATCAAAGTAATGGCAATATGAGTTGGTGAGTATTTGCTCCATTTGGAGAAGTGTTTCAAGTTAAGAAACGAGCTCAGGAAAAAAATGGTTTCCAAGTGAGAAAGAAGGGAAAGCACAGAAATGTGGAGACANTTGGAAGGCAGAGTATATAGTTTAAAAGGTTTTGATCAAAGTAATGGCAATATGAGTTGGTGAGTATTTGCTCCATTTGGAGAAGTGTTTCAAGTTAAGAAACGAGCTCAGGAAAAAAATGGTTTCCAAGTGAGAAAGAAGGGAAAGCACAGAAATGTGGAGACTACAGATTTGAAAAATTAATCAGATTTTCACCTCAGCTGTTAAAAGACTGTCAAATTATGGTCAAATCCAAAGGTAAAAACCAAGTGAAGGGTGTGGTCATAGAAATATAATGTCTGGACAAAGACTAAATCAAAGGAAAAAATCTCAAAACTTCCCTTAAGTCTGATTTTATTAAATAGACTTAAGTAAATCATTTCATTTTGACAAAATTTCTTAAAGATGAGAGTGCACTGTTGTGGTCTCATCAGTTCAGTTCAGTTCAGTTGCTCAGCCATGTTTGACTCTTTGCAACCCCATGAGCTGCAGCACACCAGGCCTCCCTGTCCAATACCAGCACCCAGAGCCTACCCAAACTCATGTGCATTGAGTTGGTGATGNCTTCCACTGTATTATCATAAGGGATTTTATTTAGGTCATACCTGAATGGTCTAGTGGTTTTCCCTACTTACTTCAACTTAATTCTGAATTTGGCAATAATGATTTCATGAGCTGAGCCACAGTCAGCTCCCGGTCTTGTTTTTGCTGACTCTACAGAGCTTCTCCATCTTTGGCTGTAAAGAATATAATCAGTCTGAATTTGGTGATGTCCATGTGTAGAGTCTTGTCTTGTGTTGTTGGAAGAGAGTGTTTGCTATGACCAGTGTGTTCTCTTGGCAAAACTTTATTAGCCTTTGCCCTGCTTCATTCCATATTCCAAGGCCTAATTTGCCTGTTACACCAAGTGTTTCTTGACTTCCTATTTTTGCATTCCAGTCCCCTATATTGAAAATGACAGCTTTTGGGGGTGTTAGTTCTAAAAGGTCTTGTAGGTCTTCATAGATCCATTCAACTTCAGCTTCTTCAGTGTTACTAGTTGGGGTATAGACTTGGATTACTGTGATATTGAATGGTTTGCCTTGGAAATGGACAGAAGGCATTCTGTTATTTTTGAGATTGCATCCAAGTACTGCATTTGAGACTCTTTTGTTTATATGATGGCTACTCCATTTCTTCTAAGGGATTCTTGCCCACAGGCATAGATATAATGGTTTTCTGAATTAAATTCGCCCATTCCAGTCCATTTTAGTTCACTCATTCCTAAAACGTTGATGTTCACTCTTACCATCTCCTGTTTGATCACTTCCATTTTATCTTGACTCATGGACCTAACAATCCAGTTTCCTATGCAATATTGTTCTTTAGAGCACAGGACTGTATTTTATCATGAGTTACATCCACAACTGGGCATTATTTTTTCTTTGGCTCCATCCCTTCATTCTTTCTGGGATTATTTCTCCACTGACCTCCAGTAGCATATTGGGCACCTACCAACCTGGGGAGTTCATCTTTCAGTGTCATATCTTTTTGCCTTTTCATACCGTTCTTAGCGTTCTCAAGGCAAGAATGTAGAAGTGGTTTGCCATTCCTTTCTCCAGTGGACCACGTTTTGTCAGAACTCTGCACCATGATTCATCCATCTACATGGCATGGCTCATGAGTTAGACAAGGCTGTGATCCATGTGATCAGTTTGGTTAGTCTTCTGTGATTGTGGTTTGCATTCTGTCTGCCCTCTGATGGATAAGGACAAGGGGCTTATGGAAATTTCCTGATGGGAGAGACTGCCTGTTGGGGACTCTGGATCTTGCATTCCTTAGATGTAAAATAATAAANAGTTAGACAAGGCTGTGATCCATGTGATCAGTTTGGTTAGTCTTCTGTGATTGTGGTTTGCATTCTGTCTGCCCTCTGATGGATAAGGACAAGGGGCTTATGGAAATTTCCTGATGGGAGAGACTGCCTGTTGGGGACTCTGGATCTTGCATTCCTTAGATGTAAAATAATAAATTAAACTAGAATATTTTAAAAATAAATGTATTTCTCCTTCAAAGACTTCACTCAGCTTTAGGATATATTTTTAAGTTTCAACAGCTATTTACTCATAGTTTTATAAATGCTTCTGCTATCTTCCAACACAGTATTTATTGCAAAACAAATTATCTAAGAATTTTAAAAATAGATGAAAACTTTTTTCCTAATTTTTGCCATGTGCAAAAAAACCCCTGATCATTCCATTGAAAAACTAATAGACATTCTGAAAAATAATGTGAAATATTCATTTGAACTCTAAATCATTATGAACTAAATGATGAAAAGATACGGGATAAATTGGGCTTTAATGATATATTATAAAAATAGTGGCTTAAGTATTTTTTATTATAAATAGTAGTAGAAAGTTTCTTCCTGTGATTGCTGATAAATATATTTAATGTGAATGTCGTTAAGAATTCTTGGAGATGGAGAGACATTAGTCAAAGGGTACTAACTTCCAGTTATAAAATGAATAGTTTAATGTAATTTAATGTACAGGATAGTGATTATAGTATAATAATATTATGTACTTGAAAGTTGCTCAGAAGTAGACTTTAAATGTGCTCATTACAAAACAGAAAAACAAGATGATAACTGTGTGTGTGTGATGATATATGTGTTGCTGCTGCTGCTGCTGCTGCTGCTGCTGCTAAGTTGCTTCAGTCGTGTCTGACTCTGTGCGATCCCATAGATGGCAGCCCACTAGGCTCCTCTGTCCCTGGGATTCTCCAGGCAAGAATACTGGAGTGGGTTGCCATTTCCTTCTCCAGTGCATGAAAGTGAAAAGTGAAAGGGAAGTCGCTCGTGTCCGACTCTTCGTGACCCCATGGACTGCAGCCTACCAGGCTCCTCCATCCATGGAATTTTCCAGGCAAGAGTACTAGAGTGGGGTGCCATTAATTAATCTTATTGTGGTAATGATTTTGCAATACACATGTATATCAAAGCAGCCTATTGTTAAGAGGCCAAATTATAAATTATAAACTCAAGTTATAAGTAATGGACATTTGCTCATTTGAAAAAAATGAATTCATGGAGTGAGAATGTTGTGATTTATTTTTTAAATGAAAAAAATCTATAATCTGAATCTATTGTGGCTCTAACAAAGCTGAGGAGTGTAGGTGGTGGGCTGTATGAGCTTAAAAGGCATTTCATAAAAGGAAAAGTCAGATAAGAGAGAGAAAGCAAACAGAGATAGAAGAGCAAGTTGACTCAGAAAAGGCAGGTAGAGAAAGCATGTTAAAAAAAAAGAGATGACAGTAAGGGCAGGAGGGTGCCAAAGAAACAAAAGGACAGATTTGGATCTGGAGAGGGTAGAGAAAAACACAAAAAATGCTGCTAAAGTGTGATTCCACATAAGAAGCAGTGAAAAAACCTGCTTGTGAAACAAAGAAAAATACTGGTCACATTTATAATGTGGACATTATTATAGTTAAGACAGTAAGATTAAGATACCAGCACCCAAAATTGAGTACTGTAGGAGGTCACATGATGGAAAACTACAATTTTCTTAGAAACTAAGAGATTTCCTATTATATGAGAAAGGCACATATATAATACATGCAGAGTTATTCTCCCCTACCTTTTCTATAGCAAGCATGGGCAATACATTGTGAACCTTTTCTCTCTGGAGCTTGGAGGTGGTCTCTTAACACCATTATTATTCATCTGATGACCACTGCCAACCAAAGTTGGCACATGATCGACAGTCTCTCTTACCTATGTTGAATCTTTGAAAGTGAAAGTGTTAGTCACTCAGTCATGTCCGACTCTGCCTTCCAGGCTCTTCTGTATGTGGGATTCTCAAGACAAGAATACTGGTGTGGGTTGCCATTCTTTCTCCAGGGGATCTTCCCTACCCAGGGAGCGAATCCGGGTCTTCTGCTTTGCAGGCAGATTCTTTATACTCTGAGCTACTGGGTAAGTTTTTCTTTGTTGCTATTGAACCTTTAAGCTTGTACTAATATAATCAACATAATATAATCGAATTATATGTCTAAAAAGGCACCAAACAACACTGGGTTTGTCACTTGCTTACCCACAATGGTTAGACCTTTGCATTAGAACCTTCCCAAATTTTGATCTACACTGTGGCTGAAGACAGAACCATTGAGAGAGGTTTTATAAAAGGGAAAAAATTCTTAGGTCTAACATTTGGGCATTTGATGTCCTTTTTCTATTTTCTTAACCTGCTTCCTAAGATGAGTATTATGGATTGAATTGTGTCACTCCCAAATTAGTATATCATAGCCCCAAGGTGACTGTATTTGGAGATACAGCCTTTAAAGAGGTAAGTTTAAATGGGGTCATTCAGGTGGGTCCTAATCCAACATGACTGGTGTCCTTATAAGAAAAAGTTAAGACACAAGACAACACAAACTGAGGGATACACATGTGAGGACATGGAAAGAGGGAAGAAATCTTAGGTCTCACAAGAGCCTACTGACACTACAATCTTAGAACTCTAGCCTCTAGAATTGCCCTTTTTATTACAGCACTAGAAACCTAACACAATGAGAAATATTTCCTGGTTCAACACATTCCTTTAAAGGACTTCTCTGGTGATACAGTGGATAAGAATCTCCCTGCCTTTGCAGGGGATATGGGTTTGACCCCCAATACAGGAAGATTCCACATGCCACAGAGCAACTGAACCTGCACGCCACAACTAATGAGTGTGCATGCTCTAGGGCCCACAAGCCATAACTAATGAGCCCGTGTTGCAACTACTGAAGCCCATGCACCCTAGAGCACATGCTCTGCAACAATAGAAGCATCGCAACTAGATAGTAGTCCCCAATTTTTGAAACTAGAGAAAGCCCACGTGCAGCAATGAAGACTCAGCATAGCCATAAACAAATAAAGCAGTATGTATGTCAAAAAAAAAAAAAAGCCCATCACTTTAAAGAGCAAAAATTTTAACTGACAGACCATTCCATTTTTATAAATTCTGCCTTTTCTCCCCCATGACTACATTTTAGAGGTAAATTGTCATGAAGTCAAGCCAAAAACTTATCAAATGCTTTAACTGAATGATATGTGTAGCAGATGATTTCCTATTGAAGATATTTTGTGTCTTTGACCATTGTACATTGTGAATTAGCAAAGCATGCATCTCTTTCCTTCATTCCATTACATTGTATGTTTTTACAAAAATATAAAGCATAGTATGTTTATACAAAAATAAAATTTTCTCATTCATTTCATCCAAAAGTATTCCATTGTATTTAATTATCTTGTTTACTATTTTCACTGAGTATACTTTGTTTTATATGATACTAGGAGTTCTTTTTACCTTTGTTTTAAATTGTATGTTTCTTTTTGTTGCTTCTGGTTAGTTTTGAAACCTCTGAAAGCACTTAAGGGGCTTCCCAGGTGGCACTAGTGGTAAAGAACCCACCTGCCAATGCAAGAGATGTGAAAGGCAGATCTGATCCCTGGGTTGGGAAGATGCCACTTGGAGCAGGGAATGCCAACCAACTCCAGTATTCTTGCCTGGAAAACCCAATGGACAGAGGAGCCTAGTGGGCTATAGTCCATAGGGTCTCAAAGAATTGGGCACAACTGAAGCGACTTAGCACACATGCACAAAGCATTAAGAAGCTATTTCACATTTGGTATAATTTCATGTTTAGCATCCAAAATCTATGAATTGGTATATAGACATCTGATGATATAATTGTTGTTTCTGACTTTATAATGATATTTTAAGTTTATTAATAGAAAATTTGTCCATCATTATTTTTTTATATGTATTTTTTAAAGCCCCTTCCTCCTGTTCCCATATCATTAGTGATGTTCTAGATAATACACTTGTCATGCATCTACCTGAATATATTTCTCCCAGTAAAATCAAGTCTACAAATATTCAAATTAAAAAATGTAGTCTTTCTAGCATTTTTTTTGATCACTTTTGGGATGTTGATATCCTCATCCTTATTTTACAAACATGAAAACTTGGTAAAGATAATGGGTTTATGTCCAAGGATGGACGTAAGAACCCTAAAAAAAAGAAGAGACCATCAAAACATGTCTTTTTTTTTTCTTTTAAATTAATTATTTTAATTGGAGGCTAATTACTTTACAATATACTGGTCATATCTGTGACTCTACAAAGATTTTTTTAAAAATTAATAAACTCACTATTTTTAGTGAATCCACAAACACCACCACCATCTTCTCATTTCTTTTCAAACTGGAATAACCCATTATGCAATGAGACATAGATCTATGTGCATATTTATACATTCAGATAAATATGCACAAAAGTTTTTAAATTTTGCATTTTATCAAAACAATCACAAATCACTCTGACGGTAGTATGTCTTGGTTTTTGAACCATCTACCATACTTGTATACCTGCTGATTAGCCTTCAAATTCAGATCAAGGACCACCTTTTTTATAAGCATCTTCTGACTCTCCATGATTACCAAGAACTACTTATTTCTATCTAAAAATTTGTGTTGTTGAACATTTGATATCCTATTGCCTATACTTATTTGCATTACTGCATTTTTATTAGACCATAAAAGCTCCTTGAGTACAATAACTTAATCATCTTTATATGTTCAGCATTTAGAAGTATGTTTGGCAAATAAGTACTCGGTAAGTACACACACTCGGTAAGTGTGTGGTGGGTTAAAGAATAAATATATATGAAGCAAAGTCTTTAGGTATGAGTCTAATGAATGCAGTTTTTGCAGGATTCAGACAACCTAAAAAAGTCATGTGCTTGCATTTTTGCATTGAAAAGTGAAGTGTGTTAATGTTTCATAACTGTTAAGAGATAGAGCTGGGCTATTAGAAATAACACTAATGAGTATAATGCACATGGACCATATCTCATTTTTGTGCCCCAGTGCCTCCTACAATAGCAGTAAGGGTAAATGATTAATGGATAAAAAGATGATTAATGTGATCATTTTTTACTGAGAAAATAAGAACACTTGCAGTTTTGACTGAGATAATACAGTTCTAGTATGTTTTAAAAATTGCTAAAAGAGTGTTAAATAGCAAATATAGAGTCTATATGCCATTGATGTTGTTTAAAAAAATAAAGCCCTGATTATATAATTAACTGTTTTGCTTACCTGTTACCCTTGGTATAATCAGTATATAAGTTGAAATAAAAATAATACATCTATTCAGATAAGAATTTTATTTTCCTAAAATAGCTAAAATTCTTCACCAGGATTCTGAGGGACAGTAGCATCATAAGTAAATGTGCAGCAATTGAACTGAAATATCTTTCCTATTTCTGATGGCTGGTGGTAATTTGATTGGCTCCTGAGTGTCTATGACACTGATCAGTGCTCATGAGTTTTCCTTTTGCTTTGCCACACAATACCAGAGGATGAATTATGCAGATGGAGGATAAATATTCTTTAGTCAAGGATATATAAAATGAAGCTAAAAAGAAAGGTGAGAACTTTATAATATGATTTCAGTACATTTGCACTTCATCATCATTTATGTACTTCATTTCCTATGTATTTCTAACTAGTAATCTCTATTTCTGCCATCAGGAATCTATGCATTTCAAACTCAGACTTGTACAAAACTAAGAAATTTTCCTCCTTGAATTTTAAATGCAAAATCTGGCATTCTCATTTGCATGAGGGGAAATTTGTAGTTATAGCCAACAGCCACATTTCTCTTCTGTATGTTCAAAAACATATTTAACTATGAACAAAAATTAATACTTGAACAAATCGAATGGTATGTTATTCTTAAACACAAATCAGTTTCATTTTTGGCTATTTCATCCTATTATTATCTGACATTTATATTTTGCTTTAGCGAACTTAGTTTCCTCACTATCTCTTATTTGACATCATTCTTCAATCTTTGCCTGTGGATCTCTCACAATCTGGAGCACCTTCACCCTTCTTTTCTTTACTTTTCAAGTTCTCCATATTTTATAAGATTGAACACTTGTTTTCTTCATCCCAAAAGCCTTTCAGAAATATTTCAGTGCCATTTAAATTTGTTTTTGGCACCAACTGACAATCCTGACAATCTCCTCTTTGAAAGTGAAAAGTGAAAGTCACTCAGCTGTGTCCGACTCTTTGTGACCCATGGAATATACAGTCCATGGAATACTCCAGGCCAGAATACTGGAGTGGGCAGCTGTTCCATTCTCCAGGGGATTTTCCCAGCCCAGGGATCGAATCCAGGTCTCCTGTATTACAGGCAGACTCTTTACCAGCTGAACCACAAGAAGGCCCAATCTTCTCTTTGCTCCTTCTTAATTTTTTTACATATATACTTCTGTATAATAATAATAATACTTTTCATGACACGGTCTACATCTTATAATTTTTTAGTGTTTCCTATTTCACTAAATTAAGTGGTAAGACCAAAATTCACCAAATATTTTTTGAACTGAAATAAATGAATCTTAAAAATGCATCTTATATTAAAAAATAAAACTATGAAAAATGTTTTAAGACTCAGAGGAATAAAATTGACATGGCAGTATAATAGAGGCTCCCAACTAAACTCAGAACTGCCACTATGAGCACAGAAATTGTATACCCCAACAAGGAGGTTAATACACTCTATTTTGGTTACCTATTGCTGAATAATCATCCCAACATTTAAACCAACAACAGCCATTTATTATCTTTCATGGTATTTTGATTTGTCTGAACATATTGGGTGGGTCTTCTGTCACATGTGGCATTAACTGGGGCTGCAATCACCTGGAAGCTCCATTGAAACATCCGAGGTAACTAACTTGCATGTCTCACAGTTTAGTAACAGCTGTTGTCTGGGAACTCAGTTGAGACTGTTGAGCAACAAGCCATAGTTCTCACCTGTGTGTGGCCCATCCCTGTCGATAGCAATGTCTCCCTCCCTATTAGCAGAGAGAATCTCTCTCTATAGATTGGATNTGGAAGCTCCATTGAAACATCCGAGGTAACTAACTTGCATGTCTCACAGTTTAGTAACAGCTGTTGTCTGGGAACTCAGTTGAGACTGTTGAGCAACAAGCCACAGTTCTCACCTGTGTGTGGCCCATCCCTGT
This sequence comes from Neotragus moschatus, assembly GCA_006410615.1. NCBI lineage: Eukaryota > Metazoa > Chordata > Mammalia > Artiodactyla > Bovidae > Neotragus > Neotragus moschatus. The sequence continues at coordinate 1,107,367 of SJYA01000591.1, forward strand.
CGATAGCAATGTCTCCCTCCCTATTAGCAGAGAGAATCTCTCTCTATAGATTGGATTTTTCACAGAATTACAATTAGATTTTAAAATGGAGTGTTGCAAGTGATTAAAGTAGAAACCATAGATCTCTTTAGATACAACTTTAGAAGTTGTGGAATCACTACCACCAGATTCTGTTATAAAAGCAAGTAATAAGGTTAGACAAAAAGAAGGAGATAGAAGCTATTTCTTGACAGGAGAAGTGGCAAAGAATTTGCTGGCATCTTTAATCAAAAAAATCATCGCTTTGATTTTCAACTAAAATCCTGGATATTCATCAAGTGACTAACTAATCAGCTGATACTTTGAAACTAGGTTTTTCAACTTTTAAAAGTTAATGTATCCTGCATCGAACCTAGACTGGCAATTCGTTTCTTATATGATATGATACATGTTTCGATGCCATTCTCCCAAATCACCCCATCCTCGCCCTCTCCCACAGAGTCCAAAAGGCTGTTCTATACATCTGTGTCTCTTTTGCTGTTTCACATACAGGGTTATCATTACCACCTTTCTAAATTTCATATATATGCGTTAGTGTACTGTATTGGTGTTTTTCTTTCTGACTTACTTCACTCTGTATAATCNGCTGATTCATGTCAATGTATAGCAAAACAAATACAGTATTGTAAAGCAAAACAAACTAAAAAATAAACATTAAATTAAAAAAAAGAAAATCAAATTTCCACAAAAAATAAACTAAAACTAAATATGTTCTAAAATGTTGACACATGAAATTCTTTAATTTTTAAACTTGTAAGTATCTAAAAAAATTACAATAATTTGGATGAAAAGTAAGAATCAACAATGTTTAAAAAGATAAACTTCAAAATTAATTTTTACAAAACAGATATTTCTCCTTCAAGAATGTTAAAATAATTATTTGAGGATTATCCAGCATAAAAAAATTCTGAGAGTATAGAGAATAAAAATTATATCAGCCCATAAATTGGCAAATGTAATAATATAAGCAAAGTATCTTATTGGCTAAGGAAATTAAAATCTGTATAATGATTTATTCAGAAATGACATAAATTAGTCGATTAAATAAAAGAAATACATATATGTTTAAAAAAAGTTAATGTCAATGACTGTGCTTGATTTCCTATCTTGTAAGGTTAAATTGCACTTAGATGATGAAAATATTATTTTTAGTGAGGAATATTTCATAATATTAATATGCTTATCAGATTTGTATAAAGCAAGTATAGTTACTTCTTCTTATACTTGTTATATCATATATATATAACTTTTAATTTTTGTTCATCTTTTCATCTGTCCACTGAAAAAGACAAATGCTAGAATTTTCTTACAGATTGTGTAAGACAAATAGTAGTCCCAAGTAATACGTCAATCTGCAGCATATACCATTAAAAGCTAGAATGATTTCAGGTCATTGCCTATTCTTTTAGTCCAGTTTGATAGATCTAGTTGACATTATTCTCTGAGATTCCCACAAAGTCTCCTAAGGTGATTTGATGTTAATAACTGTGAGTTTCTGAAATGTTAGGATATAGTCTTAGTATAGAAACCACAGGAAACTGAAAGCACCATCAGAAGGTTTCAGTGCTAAACTGAATCTAGCATATTTTATTGTAGTTAGAAGTACAAAGAAATTATCAATGGTTTCTTTGAAAAAGACAACCATGGTGGCTAGACTTAGAAAAACAGTGTTATTTTCATCAGCAACTACAAAAACTTGATTGTCTTAAATTTTCTTTCACACTGACCCTATGACATAAAAGGTATACTTTAAAGAAAAATATATGGATAGTTAAATTATAATACTTATATAATTATAGGATATATTTCTAGCTTAGGGAAACTGAAAAACATTATCAAACTACTTTTATAATTTGTACTATATTTTTGTCATTTAGTTTTTGAAATTCATTTTGAAAAAAATTCAGACTTAACAAAAAAGTCGCAAAAGCAGTCAGCAGATTCTTATACACCTGGCATTGTCTCTCAAAATGTTAAAGTCTTACATAACCACAGTATGATTATCTAAACCAGGAAATCAGCACTGATACAATATTGTTAAAAAAAAAACCTACAGGACTTATTTAAATATCATTAACTGTCCCAGTATCCAATTCAAGATCATGAATTGAATTTAGTTATCATGTCCGTTTAGCTTCCTTTGGTCCCAGTTTCTTAAATTGAAGTCATTTCTACCTGATGAGAGAGTGAAAAGAAAAGCTTCTATAAATATATATGATACTATCATTTTTAAAGTATTAATTCCCCTTTATGTATTAGGGTCAGAAAAAACTCCTGAAATTGTGCTCAGTTGCTTTCTATTCCCCAAAATAGCTTCTTCCACATGATAGCCAAGGTAACTCAACCATTTCAAGGACACAGTTTGGCCACTAGATGACAACAGAGTCCTTTTCTATTTGTCAGTATTTCTTTCAGTCTTGCCAAGGTTTCCAGGTTAAGGATTAACACCAGTGGCATATTAACCAAAGAGTTTATAATATTCTAATACTATCTGAATATGACACATTATACTAGAAGATTTAATGTTGTACAGATCACATTGTCTTATAATTATCTGTTTTCATGCCTGTCTCCTTACTAAACTATGAAGTACTTAATGAACCTAGTCATCTCTTATTTATTCTTACGTTCATGAGATCAAATACTATCGCCAATATATAGTTGATTGTCAGTACACGCTTAACATATATATTAGTAGTAGTTCAGTCATGTCTGACCCTTTGCTACCCCATGGGCTGTAGCCTGCCAGGCTCCTCCATCCATAAAATTCTCCAGGCAAGAATACTGGAGTGGGTAGCCATCCCTTCTCCAAGGGATCTTCCTGAACCAGGGATTGTGCCCAGGTCTCCTGCATTGCAGTCTGATTCTTTTACCATCTGAGCCACCAGGGAAGAACAATAAATTGGATAATGTATACTATATATATATATATATATATATACACACACACTCATACATACATATATACCATTTTACCTTTAAAACAACTTTCAAACAAAATATGGATTAATAAATTGCCAAATGTTTTATGCAATAAGATTTAATGCTTTGCTTTTCAAGAGAATTGAGAATTNTATATATATATATATATATATATACACACTCATACATACATATATACCATTTTACCTTTAAAACAACTTTCAAACAAAATATGGATTAATAAATTGCCAAATGTTTTATGCAATAAGATTTAATGCTTTGCTTTTCAAGAGAATTGAGAATTATCTCTAAATCTGTTCTTTGAAGGCTGGTTTGGAATTCTCTTTATTGGTCATTTGCACTGGAAAATAATACTTAGTAATTTTCTAGTCCTGTGTTGAAGGGTCTTCTATTTGGCTCATGCAATCTTCTTGATCATCTCTTAGCCAATAGTGACAATATAAAAGTTTCAGTTCAGTTCAGTTCAGTTCAGTCACAACCCCATGAATCACAGCATGCCAGGCCTCCATGTCCATCACCAACTCCCGGAGTTCACTCAGATTCACGTCCATTGAGTCAATGATGCCATCCAGCCATCTCATCCTCTATCGTCCCCTTCTCCTCCTGCCCCCAATGCCTCCCAGCATCAGAGTCTTTTCCAATGAGTCAGCTCTTTGCATGAGGTAGCCAAAGTAATGGAGTTTCAACTTTAGCATCATCCCTTCCAAAGAAATCCCAGGGCCAATCTCCTTCAGAACGGACTGGTTGGATCTCCTTGCAGTCCAAGGGACTCTCAAGAGTCTTCTCCAACACCACATTCAAAAGCATCAATTCTTCGATTTAGACCAATTTAAATGTAAATAGAAGTACATTATGAGCTTCTTATAGAACTTCGGCTTGTCTTACATAGATATCATCTTGTTCCTTCTTTCATCTTTCCACTGAAATAAGTACAAAAAGACTCCTTTATAATGAACTGCTTCATTAAGCATTTTGTGATCATGGGAGACACAAGTAAAAGCCAAAGACAACGACCATGGTTATAGGTTCACCTTTATTCAACTCCTGAAGAAATGGCTGCAATTGCTTTCATCTGAAATGTCTGCATATGAGGTGAATAAGCCCTATATGCTTGTTTCACTGCATCTGTGATTTCCGTTATTTAAAAATTGATTCATTCCAAATGAATAATGTCTATAAGTAATTTGGAAGGAAAAGCTACTTTTTTTAATTAACCAGTTTTTAAATTCTATGAAGTAAGTAGCATGTTTATCTTTACCTTATATTAACTTTGTAATGACTAGTAGAGGGCTTCATACATATTAGAGGACTGAAAAACATTTGCTTAATTTATGAATAAATAATTTATGAAATTTCTAGGTGAAGCTTATGTTGCTGCTGCTTCTGCTGCTGCTAAGTCGCTCCAGTCGTGTCCGACTCTGTGAGACCCCATAGACGGTAGCCCACCAGGCTCCCCCATCCCTGAGATTCTCCAGGCAAGAACACTGGAGTGGGTTGCCATTTCCTTCCCCAATGGATGAAAGTGAGAAGTGAAAGTGAAGTTGCTCAGTCATGTATGACTCTTAGCGACCCCATGGATTGCAGCCTACCAGGCTTCTCCGTCCATGGAATTTTCCAGGCAAGAGTACTGGAGTGGGATGCCATTGCCTTCTCCAAAGCTTATGTTAAATTGAAGTATTCTTTTTGAGATGCCCATCCTTATTCAGAAATTTAAAAAAAAATAGATTTTCAGGAATCAAAAAATACAAAAGAATAACCACTGAAAGGGAGAAAATATTTGCAAATGATATGACTTTTAAGAGGTTAATATCCAACAATATAAACACCTCATATATTCTACATTAAAAAAATAAACTTAATTTTAAAAAATAGGTAGGACTTTTCCATCAGTGCAGTGGTTGAGACTCCATACTTCCGCTTCAGGGGGCATGGATTTGATCCCTGGTTGGGGAAGTTGTGCATACTGTGCAATGTGGGGGGAAAAAATAGACAAAAGATCTGAATAGACATTTTTCCAAAAGGGATGCTCAGAAGGCCAACAGACAATTGGCCTAATCATCAGGGAAATACAAATCCAACCCTTCATGAGATATAGTTGGCAAATATGTGGAGAAAAAGAAACCCCTATGCACTGTTGGAAAGAATGTAAGTTTGTGCAGCCACTGTGGAAAATAGTATGGAGGTTTCTCAAAAAACTAAAAACAAAACTAGCACATGACACAGAAATTCTACTTTGGCATAATTTGGAATAAATTGGAGTATTTGGAGTAACTCTCTGAAAATAAGGAAAAACACCAATTTTAAAAGATACACACATCCCAATTTTCATAGCAGCAGCTATTTACAATTGCCAATATATGAAGGCAAGCTAAGTGTCCATCAACAGATAAGTGGATAAAGAAGATCTGGTACTTATATACAATGGAATACTATTCAGCCGTAATAAAGAATGACATTTTGCCATTTGCAGCAACATAGTTGGACTTGGAGGGTTTTAATCTAAATGAAATAAGTCATGTATAGTTTGAAATTAGAGTTTTCTCCTGATACATGGCCAGGAAGGGGATTTCAGGATCATATGGTAACTATGTTTAGTTTTTGAAGAAATCTCCAAAGTGACTGTACCAATTTACATTCCCATCAATAATACATGAAGGTTTCTTTTCCTCCACATACTCTCCAGCATTTATTATTTGTAGATTTTTAATGGTGGCTGTTCTGACTGGTGTGAGGTGCTCTCTCATTGTAGATTTGATTTGATTTCTCTAATAATTAGCAAATGAGCATCTTTTCATATGCTTTATTGCTGTCTGTATGTCTTCTTTGGTGAGATGTCATTTTAGAACTTTTGATCAGTTTTCAGTTGGGTTGTTTTCTAATTCTTGAGTTTTAAGAGATACTTATATGTTTTTAATACCAGCACTTTATCAGCTATGTGTTTGCAAAAATTTTCTCCAAATCTGTGTATTATTTTTCTGTTCTCTTAACAATAATTTTTTTCCAATAAAAAAATTTAAAGGACAATAATACAATTTTAAGCTGTATTTATTACTTATAGAGATTCTCCATAGCAATAAAACATTATATAACTACAATAATTTATATGACTAAGGAAATATATAATATTAAATAATTCTTAACTATTTCTGGGAAAATTGTCTCCATTTATTTGAAATAATTTCTGAAAAAATGTATGCCTATGTAGTGCTGGATATTTGTATTGTTGATTAATGGAAGTAAAATAAATAAGTTTCTTCTAGAGATTTTTAAATTTTAATGTTGCCATAACTGACAAATTGTTTATAACTTTGAGACCTTCCTTGTTTCTAAGTGTATACACCACAAACAGAGGCTTGCAACTTGTTTAGTGTTATGGAGTCACTAAAACAGTCATCTGTTTAGTGTCATAAATGAGAGATATTTATTGATAAATAACCCATTTACTATTAAAATAAGAAATTCAATAACATAAAAAGAGTTAATTCAATGTAATTTATATTAACTGGTCCAATTATAGGTTGATTTTGATCAAGTACTGAGAATACAGCTATATTAGGCAGGATTCCCAGTTGCAAACAATCTACCTCTGGCAGATTTAAGCAAAACAAACAAATAAACTTATTGTAACACACTCATAGCACAATGACAATTATGATAATTATGACACAGGTTTTGTACTTTCTAATCTGTTGAAAAGAGTTGTTGTTGAGAAATTGCTGCAAATTATGAACTATATCACCCTTACCTGTGAATCCATGTGGGTTTGGTGTCTGGGTCTCATCTAAGAAGGTAAGGATAAATGATGTGTGTTGCTTCATAGAATGACTTTAAAATAGAGTAACTTCATTCCTGTTTGTTCTTGCTTTAACTGCAGATGCTGACAGTCTTAGGGAGTGACAGAGTATCAAGATGGAAACAATCCAAGTCATCTACTAACTAAAAATCCTCGAAGTTCAGTGACTTGATGAGAAATAAACTTCTATATTTTAAACCACTGAAGTTTTGAGTGGTTTATTCAAGCAGCTACAGTTATCTTAACTGATATAGGAATAAATTTGCTGGAATTCTAGATTATCAGGCTTAGAAAACTGGCAACAATAATGGAAAAGTGAAAGTGCAAGTCACAGCCAAATTTCACCACTGAATCAGTTGGGTGAAGTCTCCTGTTTCTACAGCTGAACACTGGAAATTGTAACTTTGATTGAAACTAGCACTAGGCAGTGGGTATGGCTACTGGCTCTGTGGCCCCTGGCACACCAGGATGCTTGAAGTTGCTACGGTCTCTGAAGCTATTAGAATTTAGTTTCTATCACCTTTGATTGATTGTCTAAATAACTTTTGGCTCAAAATCCCAGGTGAAATTGGATGAGCTTATCTAACATGTAGGTACAGTGTTCAGTATTGAAAATGTTGGAAAAGTGAGTGTCTGAACTTTTGGAGCCTCTACAATGGGGGGCAATCACTAAGTTTCTATGCTGGAGAGTCTTCTGATTTTTAAGTTATTCAGATATACACTAAACTAAGTATTTAAGACATTAATTTTGAGAAGTATACTAGTTTTCTATTGTATTTGTGTTAATTACTCAGTTGTGTCCAACTCTTTGTCACGCCATGGACTGTAGTCCATCAGGCTCCTCTGTCCAATGGAATTCTCCAGGAAAGAATACTGGAGTGGATTGCCATTTCCTTCTCTGGGAAACTTCCCAACCAAGGGTTCAAAACCAGGTCTTCCACTTTGCAGATGAATTCTTTACGATCTGAGCCACCTGGAAAGTCTCAGTTACCCCTACTGCACAAAAAATTAATATCCAAAATATCAATCCCCTAAATGAAGGACTAAAACGGTAAAAATTAGTTTCTGTGAGTTAGGAATTCATGAATAACTTTGTTGACTGGATATGGTCTCTCATGAGAGACCTGATAGGGGCTGCAGGTATCTGCTAACTAGATAGGAGATAGAGGATCTTCTCATAAGATGGGTCATTCATAGGGCTTTTGGCATAAGGCATAAGTGGATCTCTTCATAGTATATCAAGTGACCTCATGACATAGCAGCAGGCTTCCCACTAGCCACATAATCCAAGACAGAACAAGAGGTAAATGCCATCATTTCTATTATGCCTTAAACTTCTAAAGTGTACACCATCACTTCTGTCATATTTTATAGGTCACACAAGCCAATTATGATACAATATCAGGGAGAACTACACGATGATGTGAATATCTAGAGTCAGGGATCATGGGGGTCACTTTGAACAGTGACTGTGACAGGAAAAGTGGACTTTATTATGCCACTACATACTTCAGTTTTCACTACAGAATTTTAATTATAGAATAAGTAAGTTTCAAGTAAGAGGTAATTTTATTGATTCAAGTACTACCAAATATTTCTCTGAGTTTAACTCTTTAATTGCTATATCTACTCACTTCTGGGATTTCAGTCAGTTTGGAGGCTGGGAGGTGTGTGTGGAGATTAGCTTCTTTCAGCTCTTAAAAAAGACTGCCAAGGAAAAAGGGAGCAGCTGAGTCTCTTCCTCACCACTCTGGTCCTACTGTATGCCTGACCACTTCCTGTCCTATATCCTGCCTCGCCTGTATCATGGTGACCAGAGTAAGGTAGCTGTAATGCTGATGCTGGCAAGACAACTGAANGTTCACGTATTGCTGAAGCCTGGCTTGGAGAATTTTGAGCATTACTTTACTAGCATGTGAGATGAGTGCAATTGTGTGGTAGTTTGAGCATTCTTTGGCATTGCCTTTCTTTGAGATTGGAATGAAAACTGATCTTTTCCAGTCCTGTGTCCACTGCTGAGTTTTCCAAATTTGCTGGCATATTGATTGAATCACTTTCACAGCATCATCTTTCAGGATTTGAAACAGCTCAACTGGAATTCCATCACCTCCACTAGCTTTGTTTGTAGTGATGCTTTCTAAGGCCCACTTGACTACACATTCCAGGATGTCTGGCTCTAGATTAATGATCACACCATCGTGATTATCTGGGTCATGAAGATCTTTTTAGTACAGTTCTTCTGTGTATTCTTGCCCCCTCTTCTTTTCCTGCTGAGTGTTTCTCTGCCTTTTCATCTTGTTTAGATTGCTGTGTTTGGGGTGGCCTTTCTGCATTCTGGCCATTTGTGGTTCTTCTTTATTGTGGAAGTTCCTACCTGTGGGTGGGGTTGGACGAGTGGCTTGTGGGTTTCCTGGTTAAAGAAGCTTGTGTTGGTGTTCTGGTGGGTGGAGCTGGATTTCTTCTCTCTGGAGTGCAATTAAGTGTCTAGTAGTGTTTTGAGATGTCTGTGGGTTTGGTGTGACTTTGGGCAGCCTGTGTATTAAACCTCAGGGCTATGTTCTTGCATTGCTGGAGAATTTGCATGATATGTCTTGCTCTGGAACTTATAGGCTCTTGGGTGTACCTTGGTTTCAGTGTAGGTATGGAGGCTTTTGGATGAGTTCTTATTGATTAATGTTCCCTGAAGTCAGGAGTTCTCTGGTGTTCTGAGGTTTTGAACTTAAGCCTCCTGCCTCCGGTTTTCAGTCTTATTCCTATAGTAGCCTCAAGACTTCTCCATCCATACAGCACCAATGATAAAACACCTAGATTAATGGAGAAAAGATTCTCCACAATGAGGGACACCCAGAAAGATTCTCTGAGTTACATAGAGAAGAGAAGAGGGAGGAGGGAGATAGAGGTGACCAGGGGGAGGAGAAGGGGAATCAAAAGGGGAGAGAGCAATCTACCCAGTAATCAAATCCCTATGTGCTCTCCCCAGCTTGGAACACCCAGAGAGGTTCACAGAGTAACACAGAGGAGAGAAGAGGGAGGACGGAGATAGAGGTGACCAGGAGGAGAAGAGGGAGGGTCAAAAGGAGAGAGACAGAACTAGCCAGTAATCAGTTCCCCAAGTGTTCTCCACAGCCTGGAATACCCAAAGAGATTCAGAGTTGAGGAGAGAAGAGAAGGGGGAGGGAGGAGATAGAGGTGACTTAGGGGAGAAAAAGGAGAGTCAAAAGGGGGGCAGGGCAATCAAGCCAATAATTACACTCCTAAGTAAAACTGGGTACTGAAGATTTAATTCTTAAAGGTACAAAATTGATAACAAATACTGAAAAACAAAGATTAAAAATCTAGAGGAGAGGTTAGACTCTTAAAATTACAATATTAAAAAAAATCACAAAAGTTATAAAAATATATATGAAATTTGTTTTAAAAATAGGGTCTTTTTTTGCAAGGTAATAATAGGTTATAAAAATGAAAATCAAAGGAGTAATAGAGGACTTAAAAGTTTAAAAAATTAAATTTAAAAAATGATAATAGTAAAAATATATCTAAGAATTTCTCTGAAGCTGTTGTGGGCAGTGTGGAGTTAGTTCAGTTTCAGATAGTTCCTTATTCCAGCTATACTTCTCAAGATCTAATGTAGTTGGTGCTAACTACAGGCTTTAATCTGTTGCACCTGTCGCTTCCAAGGCAGTTTCCTCTGTTTATTTTGTCTTCTTCTGTTTGCAAGTCTCTTCAGTGTTTAATTTTTGCCCTGACACAAGGGGACAAAGATGGTCACTTACTTATGCTCACTTGTTCAGTTGTTCTGTGGGGAGCGAGAAACTCGGCAAACAAATATCACTGGCATTTGTGGGAAGTGTTCGCAGTGTCTCGGCCACTATGGGTTTGCCCTCGATCATGACATGTGTGCACTCCCAGTCTACACTGCTCAGGCTCCAGATTGCTCTGTAGGTGAATTGTCTAAATGGGCCCTGGTTTGTGTGCACTTCCCAGGTCTAAGCCACTCAGGTTCAGGTTCTCGGGTACTCCACAAAGGCATAAACTTGTTTGGGCCTGTGTTTTGTGCCCTCACAGGTCTGAGAAGCTCAGATGACAAGGTGTTGGTGAGCACACACTCCCCAGTGTGGTTTGTCTTATTGCCTCCTCCATCTCAGCTGCTCAGTTTCCTGGGTGCACAGCAGGAGCACCATCTCAGGTATGCTGTGTGTCTCTTTTAGGGAGCTGATCTCTGGTTGAGACCCTCCTGGCAGATGTCAACTGTCCAGGATCCCAGGAAGACTTGGTTAGCAACTAGGGGGCTGCTCACAGTTTGGTAGAGGATGCCATCTCAGGGGCCAAGATTGTTCCTTTCCAACTCTGGCTGTTGCCTGCCTGCCTGCCTCTGGTGGGGGATGGGCCAGTCTGCAGCCTGCTAGCTCTCCTCTGGTATTCACTCAGTCCTTTGTTCTGTGAGCGGCCACAGTGCCTTAGGTTATGGTTTTTCACAGGAAATGTCTCTCTCTCTCTCTTTTTTTCTCTCTTTCTGGCTATCCCACAGTCTGGGTTGCTATCTCACATTAGCTTCCTCAGATTGCCCTCAGGGCATTCAGGATGGGTCCGCAGCTCCTTGTTCAGCCCCCACTTGCTGGTGGCAGATGCGAGCCTCTGGGTTACTTCTCACCGGGATTTGCTGTAAGGCACGCAATCTGTGGGGTTTGTTTGTTTGTTTGTTTGTTTGTTTTTCCTCCTGGTTATGTCGACCTCTGAGATTCCAAAACCCCACAGACCCACTGGTGATCGGATTTCCTAGTGTTTGGAAACTTATCCTCTTTTAGGACTTTTGCCAGGATGGGTCTCCATCTCTAACTCTTTTGTCTCTCTTTTAATCTATTATTTTTGTCCTACCTCCTGAAGACAATGGGATGCCTTTATGGATGCCTGGTGTCCTCTGTCAGTGTTCAGAAGTTGTTTTGTGGAATTTGCTCAGCATTCAAATGTTCTTTTGATGAATTTGTGGATGAGAAAGTGATCTCCCCATCCTCTTCCTCCACCATCTTAGGACTGCCCCTCCATCTTTTAGGATTTCAAATAGCTTACCTGGCATTTCATCACCTCCACTGTTTTTGTTTGTAGTGATACTTCCTAAGGCCCACTTGACTTTGCATTCCAGGATGTCTGGCTCTAGGTGAGTGATCACACCATCGTGATTATCTCGATCGTGAAGATCATTTCTGTATAGTTCTTCTGTGTATTCTTGCCACCTCTTCTTAATACCTTCTGCTTCTGTTATGTCTATACCACTTCTGTTTTACATTGTACCCATCTTTGCATGAAATGTTCCCTTAGTATCTAATTTTCTTGAAGAGATCTCTAGTCTTTTCCACTCTATTGTTTTCTTCTATTTCTTTGCATTGATCACTGAGGAAGGCTTTCTTACCTCTCCTTGCTACTCTTTGGAATTCTGCATTCAAATTAGTATACTTTTCCTTTTTACTTTTGCTTTAACTTCTCTTCTTTCCTCAACTATTTATAAGGTCTCCTCAGACAACCATTTTGCCTTTTTACATTTCTTTTTCTTGGAAATGGTCTTGATCACCGCCTCCTGTACAATGTCACAAACCTACACCCTTAGTTCTTCAGGCACTCTGTCAGATCTAGTCCCTTGAACCTATTTGTCACTTCCACTGTATAATCATAAGGGATTTGATTTAGGTCATACGTGAGTGGTCTAGTGGTTTTCCCTACTTTTTTCAGTTTAGTCTGAATTTGGCAATAAGGAGTTCATGATCTGAGCCACAGTCAACTCCTTTTCTTGTTTTTGCTGACATTATAGAGCTTCTCCATCTTTGGCTGGAAAGAATATAATCAATCTGATTGGGAATTAGTATCTGGTGATGTCCATGTGTAGAGTCTTGTGTTGTTGGAAGAGGGTGCTTTATATGACCAGTGCATTCTCTTGACAAAACTCTATTATCCTTTGTCCCCTGCTTCATTCTGCATTCCAAAGCCAAATCTACCTGTTATTCCAGGTATTTCTGACTTCCTACTTTTGCATTCCAGGGCCCTATAATGAAAAGGACATCTGTTTTGGCTGTGAGTTCTAGAAGGTTTTGTAGGTCGTAAGAAAACCATTCAAATTCAGCTTCTTCAGCATTACTGGTCAGGGTATAGACTTGGATCTTGGAAACAAACAGAGATCATCCTGTCGTTTTTGAGATTGCATCCAAATACTGCATTTCGGACTCTCTTGTTGATTATCATGGCTAATCCATTTCTTCTAAGGGATTCTTGCCCACAGTAGTAGATATAATGGTCATTTGAGTTAAATTCACCCATTCCAGTTCATTTTAATTCACCAATTCCTAAAATGTCAACATTCACTCTTGCCATCTCCTGTTTGACCACTTTCAATGTACCTTGATTCATAGATCTAACATTCCAGGTTCCTATGCAATATTGCTTTTTACAGCATTGGACTTTACTTCCATCACCATTCACATCCACAACTGGGCATTGCTATTGCTTTGGCTCTATCTCTTCATTCTTTCTTCTCCTCTGATCTCCAGCAGCATACTGGGCACCTACTGACCTGGGAAGTTCATCTTTCAGTGTCCTATCTTTTTGCCTTTTCATACTGTTCATGGGGTTCTCAAGGCAAAAATACTGAAGTGGTTTGCCATTCCCTTCTCCAGTGAACCACATTTGGTTAGAACTCTCCACCATTAAAGAGAATAGAAAGAGATAAATAAGAAGTTGCTCCTGGCTAGAAGCTAAACTGTAAAGGAGAGTAAATAAGCAAATGATGTCTATAAAGGAATATAAGTGGGGGCAGGGGGTGTGGAGAGAAAGGATTTTTTTTCCCCAAAAAAAGTGAGAACCCAGAGCCAAGTATCTATTTAATTTTATTCTTGATGAAAGTGAAAGGGGAGAGTGAAAATGTTGGCTTAAAGCTCAACATTCAGAAAATGAAGATGATGGCATCCAGTCCCATCATTTCATGGCAAATAGATGGGGAAACCAAAGAAACGGTGGCTGACTTTAATTTTCTGGGCTCCAAAATCACTGCAGATGGTGATTGCAGCCATGAAATTAAAAGACGCTTACTCTTTGGAAGGAAAGTTATGGCTAACCTAGATAGCATATTCAAAAGCACAGACATTACTTTGCCAACAAAGGTCCACCTATTCAAGGCTATGTTTTTTCCAGTGGTCATGTATGGATGCGAGAGTTGGATTATAAAGAAAGCTGAGAGCCGAAGAATTGATACTTTTGAACTGTGGTGTTGAAGAAGACTCTTGAGAGTCCCTTGGACTGCCGGGAGATCCAACCAGTCCATCCTAAAGGAGATCAGTCCTGGGTGCTCATTGGAAGGACTGATGTTGAAGCTGGAGCTCTAATACTTGGTCACCTGGTGTGAAGAGGTGACTCATTTGGAAAAAAAAAAACCCTGATGCTGGGAAAGATTGAGGGCAGGAGGAGAAGGGGATGACAGAGGATGAGATGGTTGGATGGCATCACTGACTCAATGGACATGGGTTTGGTTGAACTCCGGGAGTTCAACTCAGGGAGGCCCGGCATGTTGCGGTTCATGGGGTTGCAAAGAGTCAGACATGACTGAGCAACTGAAATGAACTGAACTGAACTGAATTAGTTTTTGGAGTTGAGAGTTTATCTATATTAATACTTATTTAAGCCTTCCTTGATTTTCATAACTGTATAATTTACATATAGCTGAATTTTCATTCCAGGTAGCAGAGACAAAATAAAAGAGAAAGATTGATTTTGTTGAAAAATCATAAGAAAATTGCAGCTATACTCACTTTGAAAACTTAGAAATTCACGATATATGGTTAAAATTTAAATGTAAGTCTGAAAGATTTCAACACTGGACCTAGTGTTTTGGTATGGAGCCCACAAAATCTAGTATAACATTCCATTGCCCAAAGATGAAAAAATGAAGTCATTGTACCTTTAACGTGTGACATAAGTAAAGATAAAACGATACCTTCCAAATCAAAAGATTGGGAGTCACAATTTAGGCCTATAAAATATGCCTATCTATCTCATTATTGAATCTAATTAATAAATTCATCAAACTATACTTTTTGAGTTTCTAATTTTGTACAAAGTAATGTACAAAATTTAAAAATGTATTACCTCTAAACTATTGTAATTTGCATCCTGTGCCTTAAGATAGGTTTTGAAAGTTATCTGAATAGAATTTTATTGAGATCCGATAGCATCTTCAGGATACAAATCAGTTTTAAGTCTATATCTTGACTTACATAGCAATTACTTTTTTATTAGTTAGAAGTTGACAATTAATGTACTTTCTTATTTGCATTATCTTAGTTTTAGAGTCAATAATAGCAATAAAGTACCCTGATTGATCTCTGGTAGCCTTGGCCTCCAACGGCTTAAAGTGAGACTTGGGGTGCCAAAGTTTGGGGCCAGGTTGTGGCAGTTAAAGCACCAGATCCTAGCTACTAGGCCAGTGGTCAGTGACAAGGGCTGGCCCTTTGGCTTTGCAAAAAAGAATTCCCACAAAGATGGAAAGTAGTGAAACAAGTAAAGTACTTATTAAGGGGGAGAAATGAAAGGTATATGTGGATAGACACATGGGCAGACTCAGAGAGAGAGTCCCTGAGTCACACCCTTGTGGCAGCTTGAATTACTTTTTTGGGACATTTCTTCTGGGCTTCCCTGGTATTAAATCTCAGGGTACTCCCATATATGCACACTTACCCCTTAGCCAAGATGAATTTTACTGAAAAAGTGTATAGGTAGAGGCCATCCCTTGATGTAACTCACCTTTGGCCTCCAAGAAGCCTTTTCCGTGCATATATGGTCGGGGAGATCTCCTGACTTCATGAATAAGAAATACGTGGTCTGGGCAGGGCCCAGCCTTCTGCCTTATGTTCTGCTATTCTTCTCTTGGAGTTTCAGTCCATGGGGAATGAATCTCCAATTGCTTTACACTGGAGAGGGGTGCACATCTGTCTTCTGTCTCATGATCAGGAAAGTCCTGATATTTACAATTGAGATAATTGCAAATAAGGTGACAGATACTTTTTATCTGATAAAAATACATGCAAAGCAGTTTTTTTGTCTTTTTCAGTAGAATAATAAGAAATGATTAGTTTCCTTCTCTTTGTTCCCTTTCCACAGCTTTACAACAGTTTACCTACATACACTATAGATTCTGATTACATAGAAGGTGATTCACACTATTTGGAAAAATACATTATATTTTTAGGATTATAGCATATTTTTATTGTGAACATTTATCACATAATGTGGAATAATAAAGAATGATTATATCTTAAAAATACAATACACATTGACAATTCCTTGAAAATTCATTATAGGGAAATATAATGTATTTTTAGGGAAATTTGTAGTTTCTGTGTTTAATTTATTCTTTTTTTAAAATTATTGAATTTATTATAATTTAGGTTCTTTTCTTAGCATTCAACCACCCACTTTTCGTTGTTAGGTCACTCAGTTATGTCTGACTCTTTGAGACCCCATAGACTGCAATACACCAGGCTTCCCTGTCCTACACCATCTCCTGGAAGTCATGTCCATTGAATCGGTGATGCCATCCAACTATTTCATCCTCTGTCTTCCCCTTCACCTCCTGACTTCAAGTGTCCCCAGCATCAGGGTCTTTTCCAATGAGTCAACTCTTCACATCAGGTGGCCAAAGTATTGGAGTTTAAGCATTAGTCCTTCCAATAAATATTCATGATTGATATCCTTTAAGATTGACTGGTTTGATCTCTTTGCAGTCCAAGGGACTCTCAAACATCTTCTCCAGCACCACAGTTTGAAAGCATCCATTCTTTGGTGTTCAGTCTTTTTTATGGTCCAACTCTCACATCCATACATGACTACTTGAAAAACCATAGCTTTGACTATATGGACCTTTGCTGGCAAAATAATGTTTCTGCTTTTTAATATGCTGTCTAGTTTTGTCATAGCTTTTCTTTCAAGGTCTAAATATGTCTTAATTTTATGGCTGCAGTCACTGACTACCTAAATAGCTTTAATAGAAATTGCCATTTAACTCCTAAGTCTCTCTCTCTTTCTTTCTGTATTTTAGGTTACAAAGTCCAGGGAGTCTGTCTGGCATTTTACACTTTATACACAACTCTTCCTTCTTAGGATTCCCTCACCTCTGGGCTTCTGTGACAATTCAGCTTTCAGATCTCTTATCTTTTTAAATTATCTTTCTCAGTTTCTTATTTATCTGCTTGTTTGATTTATAATTTTAAACTCTTCATCATTTTTTGTTTATACTCTTTCTTATCTTGATCTTTAGATATTTTTTCATCCTGAAGGTGATGTCTTTTGCATCAGGTGATGTCTTTTGCATCAGGTGATGTCTTAATTTTTTTTTTAACTCTACCAGGATTTAATTCTGACTTTGCATTAGAATCATCTGGGAAGGATAGGAAACAGAATTGTTTGCCTCCGCCCACAGAGATGTTGTTTCAGAATTCCTGGGGTGGATCCTGGCTGTTTTTAATTTCTTAAAGCTCCCTAGGTAATTTGAAAGTGTAGCCAGATTTGAGAACCTGTGCTATTTACATTCTCTGGGAGTGATCTCATCCACTCATAAAGCTTCAACTACCTGCTCTACTCAGAAGATTTATAAATATGTATCAGCAGCTTTAGCTTCTCTCCTGAGCCACAGGCTTGTTATAGATAATTACTCAGTTTGGATTCCTTCCTTCCTTTACTTCGTGAATGTTTTAGAGTGCTACCAAGGGCTAGGTGCTCTGCTAGGTGTAGGGATTCAGAAATGAGCTATATATTATTCCTGCCCTCAGGGGATTTAAGTAGTATATGAAATAAAGACAAATAAATAAATAAGTAAGTACTATACTGTCATAGCCATGGCAGAGTAGGACATACACCTAATCCAGATTAGGCAGACTTGTACAACTCAGGGGAATTTTGTCACAGATAAATACAAAAGATAAAATATGTCTCAAAATATGGAAATATATTTTGCAGATGTAAAAGATGGTGGTAATAGGGGGAGAGAGAGGATTATTCACAGTTACAGGAACAAAGGAAACTAGGCTATATCTGGGGAAGTACACACACAGGTTTCTGTGGCATGACTGTTTCCTCTTCATGATTTCCCAGTAAAATATCAATAGTTCTGTTATTTTTGTGACTAAATTTCATAGAACAAATATATCTTTCATTTAAAAGTTTGGGGCCAAAATTTAAACAAGAAAAATGTTATATATATTAACTAAAATGCAAAATACTGTGTGGGAAGTTGCCCATTATATTCTAAAATATAATTGGTAGAATGTCAGATTTATGTGTAGATATTTTAAAAATCACATTGAATATAAAGAGGGAACACACATCTTCACTGCTCCTTATCCTAAGTGAAGCAGTTACACTCCATAATGCAGTCTATAATATTCTCTGTCACTATCTTGAAGGTTTCAACTGTTTCTCTTTTAGCTTTTGTTTTTGCCTGAGTTGTATAAAGAATTAACAAAAGTTAAGAAAAAAAATTTGAAATAAAGTTCACACAAAAGGTAGCAAGGGGCATGACAAAAGGGATTAAAATGGAAACACTATAGCACCATACGAAGAAAATCAGTAACAAGAATATGAACAAAAGTACATTTTACAATTCTTTCATGCTAGAGCATCAATGTGCCCTGATAATTTACAAACCTTTTTTGTGATAGAGCTCTTTCAGATGCAGCAAAATGATGGAAACCATCAATTCCTCCGAATTGGATAGTTGGTCTTAAATATTCCCTTTACCACTTATCTTTTCAAGGTCATAAAATTTCTTTTACAAATTTTTGGGGTTATAATCCATGTTTCATGCAATTAACCCATCTATGGTATACAATTCAATCATATTTATATTCATAAAGTTATGCAAACATCAATCACCACAGTCAACTTTAGAACATGTTCACTACCTCAAAAAGAAAACTTGCACTACTTAGCTCCCAACTCCTAAGCCCTCATCTCCCAACCTTAGGCAATAACTATTGATAATTTACTTTGTGTCTCTGTAATTTGCATGTGTGTATGTGTTTGTTGTTTAATATAAATGGAGTCTTAGACTCTGTTGTTCCTTGTGACCAGATTCTTTCACTTTGTTTTTAAGGTTCACTGATGTTGTAGCATACATCTATATTCATTCTTTTTTTACACACATACAAAAAAAATGGCTTCTTTTTAGTGGTCTTATAACCACTTTAGTAAACGTTGATTTCTGTTGGAATCCAATGAATTTAGCTCCTTTACTGTGGTAAAATACACACAAGGTATACCATTTAATAAAAGTGTACAATTCAGTGGCCTGAATGTTGTGCAACCATCAGCACTATCTAGTTCCAGGACTTTTTCATCACCTCAAATGAAAATCCATTAAGTAGACAATCTCATCGTCTTTCCTACAGTCTCTGACAATCACCACTCTGTTTCTGTCTCTATGTATCTGCCTATTCTGGGTATTTCATATAAATGGAATCATACAGTATGTGACCTTCTGTCTCTGACTTCTTTCATTACTTTTGTGTTTTTAATAATGTTTTTTTCTGAGCAGGGACCTGTGGCATCATAATGAACTATAGCATGTAAATGGACAAAAGAAAATTTACAAGCTTATTGTATAAATTGCTTTTTGCCAAAGAAAAAGCTTATTGAGCCTCTGTTATGTGCTAGTATCCAGATCTAAGTATTTGCACATGCTTTTCCATCTTTATTGAGCTATAATTTACAAATAAAAAGTGTATATATTTAAAGTATAAGACAATTTTATAATATATATACCTTGTGGAATAATCCCCATGACCCAGCTAATTAATATATACATTACCTACAGAGTTGCAATTGTTTTTTGTGTGCATGTGATCTACACACCAAATTTCAAGTATGCAATTAAAATATTATTTTATGTAATACTACAAATATTAACACACTACTCTACCTTACACCTCCAGCATTTATTTATCTTACATAATGGAAACTTCATATCCTTTGATCACCTCTCCCCATTACCCCCACCCCAGGCCCTGGCAACTGTCATCCTGTTATCTGCTTCTATGAATTTTAGATTCCTCTTATAACAGAGACCATAAAATATTAGTCTTTCTGTGTCCAGTGTATTTCACTTAGCATAATGTCCTCTAGTTTCATTCATATTGTTGTAAAAGTAAGGATTTCCTTCATTTTTAAAGCTGAATATTATCCCATGTCTATATAATATTGCATTGTATGCTTATAAAAAGTTTACTTTATTCACCAGTTAATGGACATTGGTGTTGTTTTTATCTTTTGGTTATTATAAGTAATGCTGTTATAACCCATGTATCTGTGGTCAACCGATTTTCAGTCAGGATGCCAAGATCATTCAGTGGGAAAGGAATAGTCTTTCCTACAAATAGTCATGAGGCATGACTGGATATCCATATTCAAAACAATGAATTTGGACCCATATCTCACACAAAATATAAATATTAACTTAAAATGAATCAGAAGCCTAAATATAAGAGCTAAAACTAGAAAACTCATGGGAGGAAAAATAGATGTAAATTTATTGGACTTTGGATTAGACAAAGACTTCTTAATTATGACATCAAAATCACAAGCCACAAAAGAAAATAAGTTGAACTTTACTGAAATTAAAAACTTTTGGCTCAAAGGAAACCATCAAAAAATTGAAAATGTAACCCCGGAAGGGGAGCCAATATTTGCAAATTGTATAATTGACAATGGGATAGTACTCATATAGAAACAATTCTTATAACTCAACACAAAAGACGAATAACCCAAATTAAAAATTAGTAAACTTAGACATTTTCCCAAAGAAGATACACAGTCAATAAGCACTAGAAAAAAATACTCAGCATTATTAATCATCAGGGAAAGTGTTAAAACCATAATGAAATACCACTTCATGCCCACTAGGAAGGCATTTTTTCTTTTTTAAAGGAAAAGGAAACTGAAAAGTTTTAATAGAGATATTTAGAAACTAGAATTTACTGCTGGCAGGAATGTAAAATGGTGCAGCCCCTCTGGAAAACATTTGGTATTTCCTCAAAAAGTTGATAAAGTTACCATATTGTCCAGATTTTAAGCTTATTGGAATTGCTACCAGTACATCGAGACAACTGAAGATGTGGTCATACAACAAACCAGCACCATAAACTTGCACAGCTCTTAACAACCTGTGTCTACATCTAGCCTATCTCCTTCTCCCTCCTCAAAGTTTTTCACTCTTCAGTTTTCTTTCTCATTTGGGAGTAAATGTTTTTTGTGGAGTCACTTTTTTTTTTCTTATGTAATATTTTAAATAAATTTTGTTCTAACAAAAATTCATTTATTTAGTCTAGCTTTGCCTTGCTATATTGTAAATCTTAACATTTATGGCCTGACATACAAACAATGTATGTCAGATAAAAGTCAACTGCTTGATTAACAAACATATTGATAGTTTAGCTATGGAGATATTTTAATTATTGTGCACCCTAATACTATCAATTTTTATAAACCTAAGCTTTTAAATATATTTTATTACAGTTTTCAGAAATTGGTTAGATAGTTTAGCTTGATAATGATGATTCATTTTTTCATTGGCAAATGAGTTCCTAGTTGTCATTTTCATACACTGACTAATTTTAAGGAAAGGATTGCCAATGTTATCTGAAAAAAATAGCACTGCCATTATTTCATTATGCCCATAAAACGGATCTTCAAGGTATTAACCTGTTGAAAGATGTAGACAGGTTTTAGATCATAATGAATTGTATCTACCATGATAAAAAAAATGTATAAAGATGGCTCTGGAAAGTCTTTGAACAATCTTAGTGATATGAATGTATTTGAACTTAGAGAGTTCATCTGCTGTCAATGTTGAGATAGGATGAAAAGGGCACTACTGGAGGCAATGGGAGTAGCTAAAAGGCTATAGCAGTAATCTATGCAAAAAATTCTGAGAACTTTTACAGAAGCAAAGAAAAAGAGGACATAAAATAGGTGATGGATTTTAGGAAGTAGATTCAAATGTATAGGAGGCCAACAAAGGGTGAGCATCAAGTATTAGCATCCAACTGCTGCTGCTGCTGCTAAGTCGCTTCGGTCGTGTCTGACTCTGTGCGACCCCATAGATGGCAGCCCACCAGGCTCCCCAGTCCCTGGGATTCTCCATGCAAGAACACTGGAGTGGGTTGCCATTTCCTTCTCCAATGCATGAAAATGAAAAGTCAAAGTGAAGTTGCTCAGTCATGTTCGACTCTTAGTGACCCCATGGACTGCAGCCTACCAGGCTCCTCTGTCCATGGGATTTTCCAGGCAAGAGTACTGAACTTGGGTATTTTTCAAAGTTAAAGTAGCCACTAGTGTTAATAACACTGGATAAGCACATAGCCTGTGTGTTCCAAGGAAAAAAGAGAACTATAACCATCCTAATGATCTATCATGGAAAATAATAATAAGACAAAATATTTCACAAGAGCATGTATGTGTCAAGCATGGTGGTAAGTATATTCCATAGATCATACTGCAAAATCCAAATACCTATACCTTGAAAGTGAAAGTGTTAAACAGTCATGTCCAACTGTGACCCCATGGACTGTAGCCCACCAGGCTCCCCTGAATTATTGAAATCTAGTGGGGCCCTGTAGGGCTCCCAGACATAGAAGCCTTTCTGTACCCTATTTCTTGGAGGCAAAACTCCAGCCTTTGTGAATCTCTGAGTTCCAAAGGGTTGATTTGAACAGTTGCTGATCAAGGGACAAGCAGCTAAGAAATTACCTGACACAAGATGAAAGGGAAGAGAGAAGCTCATCCGGATTGGGAACTCAGGTACACTTATGGCTGATTTACGTCAATGTATGGCAAAATGAGTACAGTATTGTAAAGCAAAACAAACTAAAAAAAATAAAAATTAAAAAAAAAAAAAAAAAAAGGATTAGGAGGGCTTCCCTGATAGCTCAGCTGGTAAAGAATCCGCCTGCCATACAGGAGACCTGGGTTCAATCCCTGGGTTGGGAAGATCCCCTGGAGAAAGGAAAGGCTACCCACTCCACTATTCTTGCCTGGAGAATTCCATGGACTGTATAATCTATGGGGTCACAAAGAGTCAGACACAACTGAGTGATTTTCACTCACTCAAGATTAGGAGAGGGACCGCCTGAGATGAGATTAGGAGAGTGCAGGCCCTGCTAACACCCTAATCTTGTCAGGGAACTCACCTTTGACCCACTGTTATAAAAACCCTCCTTAAGTTCTCTAGGGTCTCTGAGACACATAGTTTTTTGAGGCAGAAGCCTGGTGTGTCTCCCTTTGCCAGGCAAAATAATAAACCTATTTTTCCTACTTCAGCCCAACCTCTGTCTCCAGGACTGGATTCAACATCAGTGTACAGAGAGGAGAAGCTTTCAGTAACATTGCTGATAGAGGAGTAACTCTTCCACGAAATGACATGCCCAAACAAAATGGGTCATAATATCGTGATTGTAAGGTAAGGAAATTACAGGTGAGGTTCAGAAAAATAACAAGACAAACATTTTACAGGAACAGATCACCTTTAATGAGGTGAGAAGGGGCAGCAGTCAGTGGGCTGCTGCGCTAAGTCAAGAGTAGGTATATATAGAAAACATATATATGTGGAGATNCGTCTAGTCAAGGCTATGGTTTTTCCAGTGGTCATGTATGGATGTGAGAGTTGGACTGTGAAGAAGGCGCCCTTCAATTCATGGGGTTGCAAAGAGTCAGGCACGACTGAGTGACTGAACTGAGGATGTAGGGAAGAGGGAGAAGCAGTCAAGAAACAATAGCACAGCCTTGGGGGCAAAGATTCTGGTTATGCCTCAAGGAATATACTTAACAACTTTTGAGTAGTTTTGTGGGAAATAATGTCCCCACCCAGGTGGACAAGGTTACTTCAAGCTAAGGGAAAGATTCCTGGAGCACAATCCTGTTACCTCTCCAACATCTAGTCAGAAGAAAGTCACATATCCTACAACCCTCCACCCACATTTTGCCTTTCCTTTTCAAGGCCTGTTGGTTACTTTCCTGTTAGTCCTCCTGTTTGACCACTCCCTATTTCAACTGTTCATGAAGTTTATTTCTGACAGGTTCCAACAGTTTCAGGCTAAATTATTACTCTGTGAAAGTGTTAGTCATTCAACCCTGTCTGACTCTTTGTAACCCCATGGACTATATAGCCTGCTAGACTCCTCTGTCCATGGAATTCTCCAGGCAGGAATACTGAAGCCAGTTGCCATTTGCTCTTTCAGTGAATCTTCCAACCCAGGGATTGAACCCGAGTCTCCTGCATTGGAGGCAGACACCAGTTAACTCCTATGACTATGTGGTGGAAACTAATTTGGGGCATGAACTATCTCAACTTAGATCAGATAGAGTAGCAGTCCCCAACCTCCTGAGGATTTGAGGTGGAGTGGGCTTAATAATGATAGAAATAATGTGAATATTAAATATGCACTGAAACCACCTCAACCCCCACCCTGCTTCCTGTTTGTGGAAAAATCTTCTTTCATGATATGAGTACCTGGTCCCAAAAGATGGATACCAATGAAGTAAAGAGAGACTTCTCTATGAGGCAGGACAGCACTCACTCCCAGGAGGAAGTAGTTACAGAAGGAAGAGACCCCCACCCTAATTCCCAAGAAGTATCTTGGGTATCAATATATGCAGATGACATCACCCTTATGGCAGAAAGCAAAGAGGAACTACATACCCTCTTGATGAAGGTGAAAGAGGCGCATGAAAAAGCTGGCTTAAAACTCAGCACTCAAAAAAACTAAGATCAAGGCATCTGGTCCTATTGTTTCATGGCAAATAGATGGGGGGGAAATGGAAACAGTGTTAGACTTTATTTTCTTGAGCTCCAAAATTACTACAGATGGTGACTGCAGCCACGAAATTAAAAGGCACTTGCTCCTTAGAAATAAAGCTATGACAAACCTAGATATTGTATTAAAAATCAGAGACATTACTTTGTCAGCAAAGTCCATATAGTCAAAGCTATGGTTTTTCCAGTAGCCATGTATGGATGTGAGAGTCAGACCATAAAAGAAGGCTGAGCACTGAAGAACTGATGCTTTTGAACTGTGGTGTTGGAGAATACTCTTGAGTGTCCCTTGGACTGGAAGGAGATCCAACCAGTCAATCTTAAAGGAAAGCAATCCTGAATATTTATTGGAAGGACTGATGCTGAAGTTGAAACTCCAGTACTTTGACCACCTGATGTGAAGAGCCAACTCATTAGTAAAGATTCTGATGCTGAGAAAGATTGAAGCCAGGAGGAGAAGGGAATGACAGGGTACAAGATGGTAGGATGGCATCACCAACTCAATGGACATGAATTTGAGCAAGCTCCAGGAGATGGTTAAGGACAGGGAAGCCTGGCGTGCTACAGTCCATGGGGTCCTAAAGAGTCAGACATGACTGAGTGACTGAACAACAACAATCTTGAGTATGAAGTTTTGGGAGGAATTGTTAGGCAATGATTAACTAAAAACACCTGCCCTGGCCAGCTTGAGGGAATTATCCCACAGTAGGAAGACCTGATAATGAACACAGAACTGACAACCTGTAGCCAACCAGAAGAACTGGGGAGGAGCCAAAATAAGGGAGGAGACACCAGCCCATCTAAGTCCTGCCAACCTCCCAGAAACATCTGAGACAGAAACCGTCTTGACTAAGAGATGGATATACTGCCAAGAAGGGCCTTGAACTGGACCAAATATAGGAACAGGAAAGATGATCATTCTCCTAGGTGGCACAAATGGTAAAAAATCAACCTGTCAATGCAGGAGATGCAAGAGAGAGTGACTTCTATCCGGGGATTAGGAAGATCCCCTGGAGGAGGTAATGGCAACCTGTTCCAGTATCTTGCCTGGGAAATTCCATGGACAGCAAAGTCTGGAGGGTTATGGTACATGGGACCTTAAAGAGTTGGACAAGACTGAGCAACTGAGCACATGTAGCAGCATACGGCACATTTAAGGTTTTCTGGGTGGTACTTGTGGTAAAGAGCCTTCCTGATGCAGGAGACATAAGAGACACGGTTTCAATTCCCAGGCAAGGAAAGTCCCCTGGAAGTTGAAATGCCAATCTATTCCAATATCCTTGTCTGGAAAATGTCATAGACAGAGGAGCCTGGCAGGTTACAGTCCATGGGGCCACGAAGTATCAGACATGACTGATCACAAAGCAAAAGGTGATCAGCCAGAGACAATCCAAAAGGCTAACACTATCTCCATAAACCCTGAGTCTGCAAGTCAGAATAGTTCTCCTGGGTTCCCTTATGCTGTTGCTCTCTGCTCCAGTGCCCATTTCCAAGAAACTTCTTTGCTTTGTCAATATATCTCATTTCCGAGTGTTAGTCAAGAAAGCACTCAACTATGGAAGATGCCCCTCCTCCAGTAACTCCTGAAGATATAAAACTGGGACCAAATGCCCAGAACAGCTTTTGTAGTGCCTGAAAGTAAAAGAAGTGGGTCAGTTGGGGGGGTGGGGGGTGGGAAAAAGAGGTAAGTGCATATTTGCTTTTGTTTCGGTATGCTTTGTTTTTGTTTTACTTTGGTATGCTCCAGCCTAAGCTCAACATAGTCTGAAACATGGACACTGGGGCATAGATGGGAACAGAGACTAAAAAGTAAGATAGTTCTAGCTCAAAGAGTATAGAAAAACTTCATTTTTCCAGTCTTCTCTTTTTCTCAATGCTCTCCCTCCCCAGGCCCCCAGCCATCCTGGGTTGGCAGTGGCAGCCCTGTCTGCATGATTTCCAAGGAGCCAAAATTCTTAAGGAGGGAAACTTCCTCTCTGATCAAAGAAACTGTGGCCCCCAAAGGTGGGGTGAAACCCTGTTAGTGTTTTTCTTCTCTGCTCTCCTGTTGCTTGATATCAAATGCAAGTGCAATAATAGAAAGGCATATTGGTGGGGTAATAAGCTACAGCCTTCAGAATGGAATAATGAGAAAAGGGCCCTAGGAAACTAGAAAGTACTGGAGAGATTGTGGAGAGTGGTTGTTCTCAGAAAGCAGTCCCCATAAGTTTTACATGGAGTCCTGAACTTACTCCTGGGCTACATAGGCAGAGAACTGGTCTTCATTAGAATATACTTGGAAAACTGGACTAACAAGACATTCACTGGCCAGTGGGAGAGCTCATGTGGAAGAAACCAAAATTCTCAAAGGTTTTGAACTCTGAAGTGATATTGGAGCCACAGTCCACAGAAAATGGTTTGAATTGTGACTTGAAGAATTGTGACTTTGTATTCTAGTTAAATTCTAGTTAGAAGATGAAATGGGTATTCAATTTCACAAAGCACTAGATTTAGATACAAGCCTGTGATAAATATACAGTCAATTTATTCAAATGGTCAACTGGATTAAATACTCTGCCTTTGAACAGAAAAAGAGACTTATGTTGATACACACTGTCAAAAATAAGCCAGCAGTTGTAGTGCTGTCTGAAAAGTGTTTAAAGAGAGTCTCCAGGTTAAGACTCAGTCAGTGCTTTT
This sequence comes from Neotragus moschatus, assembly GCA_006410615.1. NCBI lineage: Eukaryota > Metazoa > Chordata > Mammalia > Artiodactyla > Bovidae > Neotragus > Neotragus moschatus. The sequence continues at coordinate 1,134,657 of SJYA01000591.1, forward strand.
ACTGCCATGGCCTTGATTCAATCCCTGTTCAGGGAACTAAGATTTCCAACCCACAAGCTATGCAGTCAAAAAAAAAAAAAAAGTGTCTAAGTAGAAACACAAGTGTAAGTGAAGTTGCTCAGTCATGTCCGACTCTTTGCGACCCCTTGGACTGTAGCCTACCAGGCTCCTCTGTCCATGGGATTTTCCAGGCAGTGGTACTGGAGTGGATTGCCATTTCCTTCTCCAGGAGATCTTCCCGACCCAGGGATTGAACCCAGGTCTTCTGCACTGTAGACAGACGCTTTACCATCTGAGCCACCAGGGAAGTCTTCAAGTAAGAACACAGGAAACATAAAACAAAACATCACATCTGATCTGTTGATTTTTTTCGCAGGTTATGTAATACTATTTTATGAAGTACATTTAATAATTGAAATCCTAGTACATCAGTGCATTTTAAATTACACGTCAGATAAGCTGAACTAAACAGTTAACCCTAGTGGTTTGTGTTTTGTATAGAAAGCATATTTTTAAAGTTTTTTAAAACATAAATCTTTTTTATGAGTTATATTTTGTTCTTTAAGTGCAAGTATATAGTTACTGAGCTTCCTTAGTGGTTCAAATGGTAAAGAATTTGCCTGCAATGTGGGAGACCTGGGTTCTATCCCTGGGCTGGAACAATCCCCTGGAGAATGTAACAGCTACCCACTCTAATATTCTTGCCTAGAGAACTCCATGGACAGAGGAACCTGGCAGGTTACAGGCCATGTGGTCACAAAGAGTGGGACCACCTAACTGAGTGATTTTCACTTTTATTTTCAGAGTGGAAGCCAAAGAGGAGAAATTTTTCAAGAAGAGGGTGATAGATATTGTAAAACACAAAAAGGGTCAAATAAGACACACAGAAGTGAAGGTAACTATACATAATTGAAAAAAGTATTGTTAACTTTAGCTAAAGCAGTTTCAGTTTAATGCTTGGGGTTTGAAATGGATGAAGAGGTCTTAGGTAGATAGATGATTGTCTTCAATTGATGATTGAGTGGGAGGGGAGGAAGTGAAGATATTCAGTGGGGATTATATTGGGGAATGTTTTCTGTTAACAGTAGAAAAAAAGGCCCTTCTGGGACTCCCAGGAGAAGGGAATGGCTACCCACTACAGTATTCTTGCCTGGAAAATTAATGATGCTCAACTTTTTTCTATTTTTTTTTTTCTAAGAAAATATAGGAAATACTAAATGTTAATTTGAAAACTGACTGAACAGTTTCACAAGGAGAATAATTGTTTAATCATGAATGATAAAACACAGAAATTATTTCTAGCATACTAGAATAGGGCTTACTTTTGAACTTCAGATAAGAGACTAATAATTTTTCCTGTGTAATTTCAAAAAATATTTTTTCTTAAGCTTATATTTTTATTTTTCAGTGATGTTTTTAATTTCTAATAATTGGAATACATTTAAAGTTTCAAAAGATAAACAAGATACAGGTTTACCTTTCTCCTTTTATAAGTCAAGGATACATCACAAAAGAGGAAAAGAGAACACAATATAATTGGTACTTGGTGAGGATTTTAAATTGTCTTGATATTGTGCCTTATTTGTGCGGATTTATTTTAATACTGTTTCAGTTTCTTTGATGGCTTTGAACCTATCCAGATTTACTATTTCTTCTTAATTATATTATCATATTGCTTAATTTTGAAGAAAAAACTTTTCTTTATATAGTTTAAGATGCTTAAATTTATACAACTGTCATATTTTAAATATAATATGTATCTATACATAACATCTTTTTATTACCAATATTATTTCAATAAACATTATGTCTTCTTAATTTTAGCCCTATAAGTATTTGCCAGTTTTGTCTTTTCAAAATCTATGTTTGTTCTCTTTTCAATTTAATGAATGATTTTGCCTTATTTTTTTGTTCCTCACTATGTTTTAATGCTTCCCTGATAGCTCAGTTGGTAAAGAATTCACCTGCAATGTGGAAGACCCTGGTTCAATTCCTGAGTCAAGAAGATTCCCTGGAAAAGGGATAGATTACCAACTCCAGAATTCTTGGGCTTCCCTTGTGGCTCAGCTGGTGAAGAATCCACCAGCAATGTGGGAGACCTGGGTTCAATCCCTGGGCTGGAAAGATCCCCTGGAGAAAGGGAAGGCTACCCACCCAGTATTCTGGAGAATTCCATGGACTGTATAGTCCATGGGGTCGCAAAGAGTTGGACACGAGTGAGCGACTCTCACTTTCATGTTTAATGAATTATTTTCTCATTGCTTTTTCCTTGAATCTCACTTCTTTCTTCTGGCTTCAATTTTCCTTTTGTTGAAGGGATTATTTGTGAGTCTAAATGTCTTAAAATGTCTTTATTTTGTATGTACTCAACAGTAATTTATAGTTCATATTGTGCCTATAGTTCTATTTTCCCAGTAATTTTCTCTTAGCATCTACCTTTATTTTCTGGTGATTTGGGCTGTTTTCTTTAATTCTTCATGTTTAGCAGTATTTCTATAATATGTCTAGATACTAGAAAAAATATGCTATATATTTTGTGGATTTTTCAACTCATGTAATTTTTCAACATATGTGATTTTTCTCTGATAAATTCTAAGAAAGGCACACACACAACACACCATCATTAGCTCTTCAAATATCACTTGTTTTTTCTTTATTAGAATATGTTGAAACTACTTGCTTATCATCCATATTTTTTAGTGTTTCTTTCCTATCATTCATTATTTAACTTTTCTATGCTGCACTCAGAGATTTTCATAATTATAATATAATCAATAATTCTCTTTAGCTATGTCCAGTTGTTACATTCTTTTAGTTGTTATCAAACTTAACATATGTATACATTTTTACTGTATTTTTAAATTTCTGAAGTTCCTATGAAAATTTACCTTGTTTTCAATTTCATAACTGCCCTTTCATTTTGAATGAATTCTCATTATTTATAAATATTATTTCATCATTTATTTATGTAAAGATTACAGAATTGCTTTATGGTCTTTTTCAGATTGCTCTATTATCTTCTCTCTTCTTTTGACAATTTGTTCAATGTGTTGAACATCTTTCATGGAAGCAGATATTCTTTTGTATTTGGCATTTCATGTTTAAGAGCTAATCTGCTAAACATGCCCCTCTCTATATGATGTATGGGCTTTAGGCAGACTCTGGTCCTGTTTAATGTATAGTTCTTTAGTTAGAAGTTTTGCTTGTGGCTATGTGTTGTAGACTTTCAGGTTTTGATCCCATGTGTTCACAACTTATTCAGCCCATCAGAGCTCTTTCATCATCTTTTATGTATGGAAAATACATTGCAGCTTTAGAAATCATGAGTGGATGCCAAGCATAATTTCTTGTCCAATATGAGATGTTTGTCTCTGTCCTCAACTAGCCTTAGAGTTCTTATGCCATATTTCTTATATCAAAGCACAGAATCCAAGTCTTATCATAGTTTCATTTTTATTTTCATTTATTTATTTTTATTTAATTAATTAATTTATTTATTTTTACTCTTTGACCATGCTGTGTGGCATGTGTGATCTTAGTTCCCTGACCAGGGATCAAACCTGTGCCCCTTGCATAAGAAGCTTGGGGTCTTAACCACTGGATCACCAGAGAAGTCTCTCATTTTTACTTTTAATCAAGATATTTTTCTTATTTTCAAACATGACAATGTGTTTTTTTTTTAACCTGACAATAATTTTTGTACAAGTTGTGTACCATGAAATGTATTCATTTTAAATGTACAGTTCACTGAGATTGAGCAAATGAATACACAATCAAGTTATCTAGTTCCATGACCACATAAATTTCTTTCATGTCATTTTTATTTTTTAATATAATGTTAAAAACAATTTCAAACTGATAAAAATGTAGCAGGTATTGGTATAATACAAATAACCTTCTTTCATAAACTATCTGAAAATAAATTCCCAAACTGATGATGGCCTCTCACTATGAATATGTTGTGGGTAATTTTTTACAGAACCACAATATGATTATCAAAATCAGAAAAGTAACACTAATCAGTACTTACATTACTACATTTAATCTTCAGATCCCATGCAAACTTTGCCAATTATCCCAATAAGGTCCTTTACACAAAAGGATACAATTGAGAATCATGCTTTTTAGTTATCAGGTCTTTACAGACTCCTTCAGTTGGAAATGGTTCTTCAGTCTTATTTTGACCTATAAGCTTCAAAATTTGAAGGTTCACANTGGCAGGCTATAGTCCATGAGATCACAAAGAGTCAAATATGACTGAGCACCTACGCATGAACACAAGTATAACAATAACTCTTGAATTTCATCAATAAAGTGATTTATCACATGAAATTTTAGCAATCATAGTCTCATATTCTTAGGAAAGGAGTTTCAAGACAACTAATAAAAGATAGACAGAAAGTAGCCATTGTTTGGGTTGTTGCTGCATGCTGCTCTCTCTGTCTCAAGTTCTAGGAAACCATAGATCTAGGAAGAACTGCTTAGTAAAGTCAATCATCAACAAAATAGGAATCTATAAAACTTTGTTTTCTATAACTTTCTAAAATCTCAGTGCAGAGAGAATAAAATACACCTTCATAAAGTGAGTCCAGAATATTTAAATGACCAATTTTAGAACTTTTTATCTAGTTCCTTGTGATTTCAAAACATTGTTACCATCCTATTTTTTTATTTGTAATATGGAAATAAAAATATTTTATTTTAGAGTATATTATTTCCCAGGTTCTAGGGTCTTTATGCATTATCTTATATAATGTAAGCTTTTTGGTAAGCTTATTATTAGCTCTCTTTTACAGTTGTGAAATGGAAGCTTGCAAAGTTAAACTTTGCTAAGGGTAGGGCTAAGCATATCCACCCCATAGAAAGAAAAGTGACAATGGTAACTGAGAGTCCTGATCAGAATGTGATGTAAGTCAAGAATTACTAAAATTATATGTGCCTTTTCAACCTTGCACAGATAAAAGCGACTTATATCACTTAAAGTGACAACCTGCTTCTGGAGACACACACTTTCTGGAAACAAAATTGCTTAATGAAGTTCTTGGCTACTCCATTTGTGACAAGTGCATTTTAAAATGTTATAAAATAGCCATAGATTATGAACCATGTCACACATATAGCTATTAATGCAATGAGACATGACAGAGCATGAAATGCACAATATTCATTCACGTTGAAGGCTAAGTGCCATCAGTGCCTCTATGTGTGAATTAATATAGTATAACACACTCCTTGCCATAGAATGTCACACAGTGATGGTGACTGGGATTGTAAAATGCTTTAATCAAATATTATTTGGAAAGAACAAGTATATGCTGTCACATCGATGACAAGGTTTAAAAGTGTTGAGCTAAATAAATTATGCTGCTCTATAGTCACAGCCCATTAATCCCATCAATTGTGTAATTATTTTGAATTACCTTATTTGAACTACATTTCAATTCTGAAATCGTATATGAATCCCAGGACACTGAAAAAATAAATTAGAGTCAGCAGTGTATCTTTTTAAATACATTTCCAGAAATTTCAGCTGATGTTAAAGTATAAATTGTATTGTACTCACTTTCATGTATCTAGGGACAGAGCCATGCTTCAACTGTAGTTTTTTTTCTCTTCCTCTTATATTTGAAATTTCTCTTTATTAGCTACTTCCCTACAATCTGTGCATAAGTGCTTTTTTGTTGTTGTTGTTTAGTTGCTAAGTCCTGTCCAACTCTTTGAGACACCATGAACTATACCTGCCAGGCTCCTCTGTCCATGGAATTTCCCAGCAAGAATACTGGAGTGCACCATTTCCTTCTGTAAAGGATCTTCTTGACACAGGGATTGAATCCACATCTACTTGGAAGGCAGATTCTTTCCCTGTGAGCCACCTGTTAAGCTTTAGTCATTTTTATGTTTAAAATTTACCTTTTAGGGTCCAACAGGGCCCTTTTTCTTCTGTTAACAGGCAATATTCTCAAGTATAAGTCCCATTGAATATCTTCACTTGCTCACCTCCCACTCCATTGTCAACTGAAAGCAATCATCTGTCTACCTAATACCTCTTCTATCTCAAACCCCAATCTTTAAACTGAAAACTGCTTTAAGGTCAATAAAAATGTCTCAATTATTTATAAATTTCTACCTTCACTTCAGTATGTCTTGTTTGACCCATTTTTTGTTTTACAATATCTATCATTCCCTTACTGAAAAATTTATCCTCTTGTTTCTGTTACACACCTTCTAGTAGGTCCCCTTTAGTCTCCTTCTTAGCCTTTTCTTCCACTTCACATTCTTTAAATACTCCTATTTCTTCAATTCTGTTCTTGCCCTTTTTGTTATCTCACTGCATTGATCTTGGGAGATTCTTTTCATAGTCTCAGTTTTCAGTGGTCATTATTCAAATAAAAACACTAGTTTACAACTCTCTGAGCTGTAGTCTCATATGCTGTGTACTCTATGCTGTGCTCAGTCACAACTGACTCTTTTGTGACCCCATAAACTGCAGCCCACCAGGGATGGGCTTGCACAGGATCTTCCAGGAAAGAATACTGGAGCAGGTTGCCATTTCCTATTCCAGGGGATTTTTCCAGCTCAGGATCAAGCCCATGTCTCCCTGCATGGGCAGGCAGATTCTTCACCACTGTACTACCTAGAAAGCCCTATAGTCTCATATACTTACTGTCTACCTCTGCCTCTGGGATCTTCAAAGTCAACATGGTCCAAATGATTATCTGTCCACTTATCTTTTTATTATCCTATAATCTCGATCTTGATGAATGATTTCACTATTAACCCATTGAGCTCAATCTAATATCTAAGACTTAAGTTTCCTACTTTCTCTACCTCATTCACCATAAAGGTGTTTCTGTTGAATACTTTCTCTAAGTAATGGAACATTAGTGGATTTACTTTTGTATTCATCAATTTATGATTTTTTACTAACTCTAGATATCATGACTTTGTCTTTTACACTAGTAGAAAAATATTTGGTGGTAGGTAATTTTTCTTTCAACGTTTTAGTGTATTTTAAAATTTTGATTAGATTCAGTACATTAAATAAATGTATTACTCTAAATCAAGTTTTACATACAGCTTCCTTAATTCCTTATATTATTTTTTTTCTTGGTTGGTTATATCTTATTAGCATATTTTCAAACCTAATTCAATCTTTCTCAATATTTTGTATTTTTCCCCATTTAAAAATGCCATTTTATGTGTTTGTCCATTTGGGGTTTTATATAATTTTATTAATATAGAGTTCATGTATCTATGAACATAGCCAAACAGCCAAAATACAGAATAGTTACATCATGAAAAGGATCTTTCTTATCACTTTTTTATCATCAAGCTCATGTACATTTTTTGCTTCTCTGTCTTCTTATTTCTAAGCCTTAACAACCATTGTTTAGTGACACTACAGTTAGTGCCACAAATGGGGTTAACAAGCCCCTACTGGGAGAGGGTTCTAATAATTTTGCTTTGCTAAGCCTTACCCTTGAAAACATCAGTTGGTCTGAAAAGAGGAACTCACTTTTCTGAACTTGTGAAATAGATCTTAGCTTCAGGTCAATCAGCTAAGGTAATCTTTAAAATTCCTCAGGAATTTTCTAGGCAAAGATNAGGGTTCTAATAATTTTGCTTTGCTAAGCCTTACCCTTGAAAACATCAGTTGGTCTGAAAAGAGGAACTCACTTTTCTGAACTTGTGAAATAGATCTTAGCTTCAGGTCAATCAGCTAAGGTAATCTTTAAAATTCCTCAGGAATTTTCTAGGCAAAGATGGAAGTAGGTTGGACATAAGAAGAGAGTCTTAGAGCTCTGTGATAGTTAGATAGGGTTATACAGGAGGGAATTTGTGAGAGACAGCTGTGTTGGCCATTGCTTTCATCTATTACCCTTTAGGATGTGTCCAGCTGTGTCAAGCATAAAACAGGTAAATCTACTAGGAATGGAAAACAGCTTCTAGAAAGGGAATAGTTAAAAACTCCCAAGTGACTATAGCAAAGTTTCATGTTTAATTATTTTGCTTTAAGAAATGAAATTTTAGCTATGTTTTTTTCTGAATTGTGGGGAAAGAATTTTAATTTCTGAAGCTGTCCAAGAAGATTTTCTAATCAGAAATTAAGCAGGTAAGAGTCTTATTGTTACCTCTGTGGGGAGAATAATAGAGTCAGGTGCATGAGGTACATATATGTCAATATACATATTCACATATAGTGAATTGTGAGGATCAAGTAAATGGGGATAAAAGTCATGTGTGGATAAAAAATAGGCAGTATATCTTCTAGTGTATGTAGGGTGAATGAATCTTTCCGAAAATACAAATAATAAATCTGGCTTTATTTTGAGCAAATGTTTAAATGAATCTAAGAATTTTAGTTGAATGTAAGAACCATGATATACAGATATGCTCACCACACTTCCTTAGTAGAGAACAATATTAGGTGGAAAAAAAGATCCAGACTATTTAGACAATATAAATGAGAAACTAAAACTGGGAAAATAGAGATATTTTTTAAGCTCACCTTGCTAAAAATTTTAAGCAGTTCCTAGGAGGGGAAAAAAATGAAGCTAGAAAATACAATTCAAGTTTTTAATCTACTGTTTTTGAAAACCTATTTGTTTAAAATAACCAATAATGACTATAGCAGGAGTTAGTCATTCTCAACTACAGTGAAGAACTCATGTATATCTTGACATGAAACAAAGCCAGTGAAAGAGCCAAAGTTATCTAGGAATGGCCCCTGTGTCATATGTATTCTACTCATAATCCAGTGCAGAAGGAAGTATTTGGGACCACTGAAGTAAGTACCCAAATTCCTTATACAATTTCAGAAGAGATATTCAGGATAAGTTGTGATTTGCTTCATATCCTTCTTTACTTCCATTTCCTGGAAAGGAAGAACGCCTCCTGTGTCCACACCAGGGTCCAAAAAGTGGACAGAAACTATATCAGTTATTTGAACACTAGGCATTTTATATAGATAACTGTTAATTTATCACTAATGAGTTAACTGAAAGGGTAAAAAGAGAAGGGAAATGTAGCAATTTTAGAAACAGCTATCAAATGAGAGCTGAGGGAACAAAGAGAAGGGGTTGGAATTAGTCTTGGTAATTTATATCAATTTCCTCTCTAAAATGAGGCTAATATTCTCTAAGGGCTTCCCTGCTGGTTCAGTGGTAAAGAATCTACCTGCCAATGCAGGATATGCAGATTTGATCCCTGGGTTGAGAAGATATCTGGGGAAGGAAGCAGCAACTCACTCCAATATTCTTACCTGGAAAATCCCATGGACAAGGAGCTCGGTGGGCTACAGTCCACGGCATCACAAAGGAGTCAGACACAATTTAGCAACTAAACAGCAACAATATTCTCTAAAATATGTGCTTTAAAACTCTGTAATTTCCATAAATTATGCTCAATACTTGTATGATAGAAAAGGTAGCATTGTGTTTAATTTTCAGTTAAAGAAAATAAGGGCTGGCATATTAGGATAATGCTATCTAATATATGAAATAACCCCTACATTATAATGCCCCACTATTATTGAAGCATATTTCTTACTCACTTAAAAGAAATAAAAAGATATCTTTGATTACTGAGAGATGCTCCTCTACTCACTGATTTAGAGATCCAGGTCCTTTCATTTATGGTGCCCCTACATGCTAGTAAATTAATGCTCAAAATTCTCAAAGCCAGGCTTTAGCAATACGTGAACTGTGAACTCCCTGATGTTCAAGCTGGTTTTAAAAAAGGCAGAGGAACCAGAGATCAAACTGCCAACATCCACTGGATCATAGAAAAAGCAAGAGAGTTCCAGAGAAACNTCAGATCATGAACTCCTTATTGCCAAATTCAGACTTAAATTGAAGAAATTAGGGAAAACCACTAGACCACTGAGCTATGACCTAAATCAAAATTTTAACAATTATACAGTGGAAGTGAGAAATAGATTTAAGTGATTAGATCTGATAGACAGAGTGCTTGATGAACTATGGACTGAAGTTCATGACATTGTATAGGAGACAGGGAGCAAGACCATCCCCAAGAAAAAGAAAGGCAAAAAAGCAAAATATCTGTCTGAGCAGGCCTTAGAAATAGCTGTGAAAAGAAGAGAAGTGAAAAACAAAGGAGAAAAAGAAAGATATACTCATCTGAATCCTTACAAAACATGAAATTTCAGAATACCACTTTGTTTACATTTATTCACCCAATTTTATTTGCAAAACACCATCTTCTTTTCTCTCCTTTTATTTTCTTTAAAGAAAAGAATTCTGAAAAATTCCAAAGCAATTTAAATTATGGAAGCTGTATCAGCCATTTAGGTGTATATTATATACAATTGCTAAATTTTTTCCTTCGAACATCTTATTTCCCTTAAATGAAAAATGTGCCATTTGTATTCGTTTGTCTGTTTATAAAGTTCAATAAANTTAAAGAAAAGAATTCTGAAAAATTCCAAAGCAATTTAAATTATGGAAGCTGTATCAGCCATTTAGGTGTATATTATATACAATTGCTAAATTTTTTCCTTCGAACATCTTATTTCCCTTAAATGAAAAATGTGCCATTTGTATTCGTTTGTCTGTTTATAAAGTTCAATAAAATGTTTTGTACTTCTAAACCTTTTTTTTTTACTAGATTTTAAATCTGTGGAAGCTTTTCACTTCCATGAGATGTCAATTAATTGCCTGCTGAGAGTCTGCTCTAGCAGCCAGCTAAAGCATCACTGATCTGAAAATTAAACGGGGCCATTTGCTCTGGTTGTAAGTTATAACTCTCTGCCAGATAAATCACAAGTGATTGGCGCTTAAGTTATATAAGGAAAACTTTGCATTTTTTTTGTTGGATTGATTTTCACAATCAGCTCCTGAAAATATTATTCTAAAGTGCCATTTACAGTCTTTCTTAATATACTGTTGTGGCAATTTACATTTCTATGTAAATTTATTGAGAAGTTTTGTAATTGTCCCTTCACAACGGATTGTATTGCTTGAGGAGGAAGAAAACAGTCATGGTTTACAGTTTGCTATGTGACTATGTAAAACATATTTTGGGATGTGATAAGATGTATTTAAGTAAAAAATGACAGCCTACTTACAGCTCACATGTTATTTAAAACTGTGTGCATACTTCAACCAATTGAAGCATTTGTGAAAGCAGACAGCTACTTTCAGACACTTGCAGTATTTCAGCTCCAGGCCCCCTTCCTACCAGCAGACCAGTAGATCTTACCAGTTACTATGACTCCTTAGGCATTATGTGTGAGAAGAACACCTGCTTCTTTCTTTACAACCGTCCTTTCCTTAATAATGACATTTTATTAAGGAAAATGTCATTATTAAGGACATTTGTATATCATACCATATAAAACTTTGTACCCAGTAAAACAGAGTTGACTAAAAAAAAATAAAGATCAAGTTTTGCACTACTATAAACTGTTTAATAGAGTATAAAACTGAGATGAATCTAGTTCTGATTTTTATTATACAGATTACATAACTCATGACATGATTTCAAAGGTTTAGAGCCAATAAACCTGACCTTGTCTTCAGTGTGTAAAATAGGAAGCAGTGCATATTCATTCTTGCAGCCAAGGGCATAGGAGGCAAAAACCTTACAACTCAATTCCATTTTCTGCTTACATAATTTTCAGTTGACCAATTTAGATCATGCATCCAATAAAAGTGAACACAAAGACAATCCTTCAGTGTACGCGGGTTTATTAGAGACGGGAAATTGAGAGAGAATAAAACTAGTTCCCTTAGTTCCTTTGTGTTCAAACAGAAATCTGAAGAACACAAGCAAAATGAGGACTCATTTCCATTTCTTTAGGTTAGCCACCATTGATTGCATCCTTACCATGTGTTAGTCATTGTAAAAGCAGTGAGATAAGAGTTCATTCAACAAGTTATCCTGTTACCAATTTTTAATTAATTCAAGCTAGATATTGTTTAATGTTCTTAGAATACCATGCTGAACGAGCAGAAAAATCCCTGCCCTCGAGTTATTCATAAGATTAAGTAGAGGGTGAATTGAGGATAAAAATGAGCCAGATTTTAAAAGATCGGATGTGCTGAGTTAAAAGAACTAGATATATACATATTATTATACATAAAATAAATAATAAGAACCTGATGTATAGCACAGGGAGCTCTGCTCAGTACTCTCTAATGACCAATATGAAAAAGAGTCTTAAGAAAACAGTGAATATATGTCTTCGTCTAACTGATTCACTTTGCTGTACACCTGAAACTAACACAGCACTGTAAACCAATTATACTCCAACAATTTTTTTAAAGAAAGTCATTGGATTTTATGAAGCAAATGATGAATAGTCATTGTAGGCTTTTAAGTAAGAATTAGAGGAATTAGACTTTCCTTCGAGAAAAAGTAACTGGCTTAGGAGTAGTTTGGAGATAGAACAGAAAGAAGGTAAACCTGGAAGATGTAGGGGAAGTGATTACATTCATAGAGTTAGAGTAATCCTGTGGGCTAAGGAGACATCGTGGACAACAAGATTTAAGAGAAATTACCTTATTTGAATTATATTAATGAGGTAGGAAGAACAAGTAACTCATAGGATCTATAAAGTGGTGAGGGGGTAGATGATAACAAAAGCATGGGAGTGGGAGAAGCTTGAAAATTAATATGACAGGATTGTTTTATGCATCTTATCTCACACTGCCAACAAACAAAATTCTAAACAACAGTTCTTTATAAATAGCTACCACTTTTTCACTGTTCCCTTTTGCAGGAAAATTCCTGAAAAGAATTGTCTATGCCTNGAGGGGGTAGATGATAACAAAAGCATGGGAGTGGGAGAAGCTTGAAAATTAATATGACAGGATTGTTTTATGCATCTTATCTCACACTGCCAACAAACAAAATTCTAAACAACAGTTCTTTATAAATAGCTACCACTTTTTCACTGTTCCCTTTTGCAGGAAAATTCCTGAAAAGAATTGTCTATGCCTTCTGTCTCCAATTCTTTTCCCGTTCTACCATAAACCATCTGATCAAACTTTATGACACCTATGGAAACTATGTTTACCAATGTAGTTGCTATACATTATACATTATATGGTCAAGTCTCAGGCTTCATTTTGCCTGGCCAATCAGCAACATTTGACATAACTGATTATTTCTTCAGTTTCAATAATATTTCTTCATTTGGGTTCCAGAAACTCATGTTTTCTTCATTTTCTCCTACCTCATTGATTACTCTTTTTCATCTCCTTTATTGGTGTCTTCTCTTTTCTACTTCCTAATACTAATGCTACTCAAGATTCTATTATTCATTCTCTTCTCAATTTATATTCACATTTCTAAGACTGAAAGCCATGAGCTTTCAATCTCATTTATATGCTGTTTATTACCAATTAGAATTTCCAATCTGAACTTCTTTTCTGAACTCTAGATATATATTGAACTGCCTCAATATCTTCATGTGGGTTTTCAATAGTTTTTTATTCAAAATATTCAAAGTGTAATTTCTAATCTGTCCCTTCCCCTAGCCAGCCACTACCACAAAAATCTCTTTTATTTACATCCTTCAGTATCTCAGTTGATGTCAGTTTCTCAGTGGCTCAGACCAACAAAAAGCTAAGGACATTGTTAAGTCTCTGTGGCTTCCATATCCACATTCATATCATCGGACAGTCTTGTTGGTTCTACCTTCAAAATATTCCTATACTCCTGGCATTTCTCATCTTCTCCATGGCTATATTCATGGTAGAAAGACTTTTATCTCTCATCTGCATTGTTGCATTGCATCCCAAATAGAATCTTTTCTTTGACTTTGTCCCTGTAAAGTCTCTTCTTAAAAAAATAAAACCAAAGTGAACTTTCAAACAAGTAAGTCAGTTGTGCAACTCACCTGATTCAGACTTTTCAATGGGTTCTTATTTCATGGAGAGTAAATCACCTTACATAGCAAACAAGATTCTACATAATATGGTGAACCTAGGACCTTTCTGCCTTCACCTTCTACAGTCCTTCCTCTCCTTGACTCAACTTCAGCAACACATATCTTTGCTACTTTTTTGAAAAATACAGATACACTCTTATCTTAGGGACTTTGCTCTAATTGCTTCTAATTTCAGGATTTTTTTCCTATAGACACCTTCTTAGCAAGCATCTTTGCTCAAATTTTAACTTCTTAATGAGGCCCATCTTGACAACCACAGCAGCCTGCCTAAGAAGAAGCAGTTAGGAGAAAAGGAATAAAACTAAGAGTCTGAAATACCAAGCTTTATCAAGGGATTTTTTTTTAATTGAAGTATAGTTGATTTGCAATGTTGTTTCAGTTTCAGACATATAGCAAATTGATTCAGATATATATTCTTATGCATATTCATACATATATATATATTCTTTTTCAGATTCTTTTCCATTATAAGCTATTATAAGATATTGAATAGAATATTCCCTATACTATACAGTTGGTCCTTGTTGGCTATCTATTTTGTATGTAGCAGTGTATATTCATTAATCCCAAACTCCTAATTATTCCTCCCTTCAACCTTTTGGTAACCATAAGTTTGTTTTTCATGTCTGTAAGTCTGTTTCTGTTTTGTAAATTCATCTCTATCATTTTTCTTAGATCCACATATAAGTGATATCATATGATATTTTTCTTTCTTTGTCTGACTTCACATTATGATAATCTCTAGGTCTATCCATGTTGCTGCAAATGGCATTATTTAATTCATTTTTTAAGGCTTGGTAATATTTCATTGTATATATGTTCCACATCTTCTTTATCCATTCAAAAAAAGATCATTTTTTAAAAACTACTAAGGAACTGAAAATGAAGAAAACACCAGACCATGTAAGATAAGGATTAAATGGATTGATTTGGTTTAGTAGTAAAAAGCTTGTCTATGATCTTGGCAAGAATAATTGATTTGAATTGTAGGTGAGAAATTCAGAGTGTATAGAATTCTTGCTTCTATGTTATAGGATAAATATAATCAATAAATATAAGACAATCTGATATATCCAAAAATTCAAAGATCATCTTGTTCACACCCACCCACCCCCAGTTGTTTTTGTTTTGTTTTGTTTTCAGGAAAGGACAGTGAAATCCTTTTTCCTCATTCATAAAATGAGAATTACGATATCTGATTGATAGTTGTTGAATCTTTTCTGGAATTTTAATTTGAAAGCCACTGTTCTTCCACCACATCATTGTATGATTAGCATTTGTGGGAGAAAAGGTGAGATTTTGGGCCAAATAAAATAATTAAAAATAAAATAATTGTTATCTTTGGAAAGCATTTACTTAAATTTATATTCCTTTATGGGCTTCCCTGGTGGCTGAGATGGTAAAAAAAAAAAANCTGGGAAAGATTGAGGGCAGGAGGAGAAGGGGACAACAGAGGATGAGATGGTTGGATGGCATCACCGACTCAATCAACACGGTTTTGAGTGGACTCTGGGAGTTGGTGATGGACAGGGAGGCCTGGCCTGCTGCAGTTCGTGGGGTCACAAAGAGTCAGACATGACTGAGCGACTGAACTGAACTGGCTTATCTCTCAATCCTTTGAGGGATGCCATAATGTTTGTTTGATTTAGACTGCAGTTCCAGTGCTGTCATGAGCCTGGTGTCTCAGAGATGTTTTCTTTAATGTATTGCTGAATTTAAGAAATATATAATAAATGCTAAGTTTGAGTCAATAATATATAACTCTCTGCATCCTGCATATTGATATAATGACACTGAGAACATTCTCTTACTTACTTCCTTCAAAAATACAAAGGAGTTTGAGGAAAATATTACTGATATTTATTTTACAGACATAGCTGAATCTTCAAGAAATTAAGTGACTTGCTAAATATTATAATTACTAGTGTGTGGGGAATTATAGAAAAAGATTTATGGCCAGGTCTGGGATAAGGGATGACATTTTTGGCAAGGTTGTTCCATTCCAGGGCAAGTTCCTGCCTTTATTTAAGTTTGATATTTTGTTCATTGTGTGCTTTTGATATTCATTTCTAGTTTTTTAATTTTAGTAAATGGTATCATTTTGATTACAAGGCTTCTGGGCACCTCCTCAAACTTTGTGAACTGAAATAAGTGCTTCACTCACTTCACTGTTATCTGAGCTCTGCCCAGGTCTGGAATATTTAGGCATTCTCAATGAGTAACTAATACAAAAGTGCAGCAATTAGCTATCATTTTAGAGCTCTCATGGAGAACTTTTAGAAAACCAGGAGAGTTCAACTGATAGAAATTTGAAATTCTTAATTCTTAGGTAGGATTCTTAGGTAGGGGAGAAAGCATTTCAAGTAAGTAATCACATCTCACCCCTCTCTCCACTATCAAACTTGCACCCAATGAAAGTACACTCTAGTTTATAAGATATTTCTCTTGCCTTGAGTGTGTCTGCTGGATTATGATCTTTTTCTTTAATATAAAGCATTTATAAATACAAATAACTGCCACAATTATATTACAAAACTTGTTTTCTATTTTTTAATGTAAAAATCAGTTTTCCATAACCTTTTACATGAGTTTTGTTTAGTCTAAGGTTTACAGATTTATTTCCACCAAAAGACTTTCCCTAATAAAAATAAGTATATTATTTTGTCATAGTATGAATCTACATTTTCTAACATCTACCCCTGTTTCATTGACTACACTAAAACCTTTGACTGTGGATCATAACAAAACGTGGAAAACACTTAAAAATATGGGAACACAAGACTATCTTACATGTCTCCTGAGAAACCCGTATTCAGGTCAAGAAGCAACAGTTAGAACCCTGTATGGAATGACTGACTGGTTCAGGATGAAAAAGGCTTATGACAGGCTGTTTATTGTCACCCTGGATATTTAAGTTATACGTAGAGCACATCATGTGAAATGCTGGGCTGGATGAGTTACAAGCTGTAATTAAGATTGTTGGGAGAAATATCAACAACGTTGGATATGCAGATGATACCACTCTAAAGTGAAGTGGAACTAAAGAGCCTCTTGATGAGGGTGAAAGAGGACAGTGAAAAAGCAAGCTTAAAACTCAATATTTAAAATTATTTTAAAAACTGAGATTATGACATTTGGTCCCATCACTGCATGGCAAATAGAAGGGGAAAAGGTGGAAGCAGTGACAGATTTCTACAGCTATGAAATTAGAAAACAATTGCTTCTTGGCAGGAAAGCTAGGACAAACCCAGACATTTTACCGACAAAGGTTCATGGAGTCAAGGCTATGGTGTTTCCAGTAGCCACATAAAGTTGTGAGAGCTGGACAATAAAGGAGGCTGAGCACCGAAGAACTGATGCTTTCAAACTGTGGTATTCAATCTTAAAGGACATCAGACCTGAAACTCTTTGGAAGGATGGATTCTGAAGCTGAAGCTCCAATATTTTGGCCACTTGATGTGAACATCTGACTCATTGGAAAAGACCCTGATGCTGAGAAAGATTGAAGGCAGAAGGAGAAGAGGGTGACAGGATGAGAGGCTTGGATGGTTTCACTGATTCAATGGACATGAACCTGGGCAAGCTCTGGGAGGCAGTGAGAGAAAGGGAAATCTGGCATGCTGTAGTCCATGGTGTCACAAAGAGTCAGACATGACTTGGTGACTGAACAACAACAAAATAATAATAAATTCCAAAAATGCTCAGTATGTGGTAGGCAGACTTGATCTCCAATTTAGCTGGTGTACATCTTTCCTTTGTAGATGGCAGGGCAGGTGACTATCTGTGCTTTGATAATGAGAGTTTTTGTTTAATAGTAAAGCTAAGAGCAGAAAAACTATGCACATGTAAGCAAATTGCATTAAAAAGTATATTTATTTAATCCTTTATTTTGACTTTTAGAAAGTAAATCATATGAAAATCAATGGTTATTTTTTGACTCTATTCATATAAATAAATCAGGCTGATAAAATCATTTGAAACTAAGGTTTGACATCAAGAGACCAAGTACAAATGTGCATGTGTTTGTGCGTGTGTGTGACACAATGAAGCATTCTGACATCTTTATCCCGTTTGTTCCTGCTCACCCTCACTGCTGTTAGGGAGCAGGTCTTTCACAATAATAACTTATTAGGCTCTTCCATGAAAAGGTATGAATCATAAATATTGTATTCTAAATATAAGGAACTACCACAGTCTTTTAAAGACAGAGCCAAAAAATAGCTGTTTCCCAACTAGAATGTAAGGAGGTCTGATGATATGAGAGTGGTATAGGGTAGAAAAAAAAAAAAAAAAGAGGGAGGAGACTAGACTATCCAATCATGTGCTTCATCTTCTTTGCCCCAGTAACTGTCTCCAGGATAGATGCATAATCCATATTAGCCCATTATAAGCTTCACAAAATATTAATATCAGGATAGTAGGGCAGACGGTTTCTGTTCCTTTAGGAAAATGTTTATAAACAGGGTAAACATACATTCCAGATTTCCAAGGAATGTTTCATCTTGTTTATACCTCCTTTCCTAGCCTAATTATAATAGTATTCTTTTCACACTTAAAGGTGTCTTGGTTTGAATAATAATTATTGTAGATATCCTGGCTCAAAGGAGCAGGTAATCTTGGAGCTACTAGTGTCCATCTTTACTGGTCAAGGCTATGGTTTTTCCAGTGGTCATGTATGGATGCGAGAGTCGGACTGTGAAGAAATCTGAGCACCAAAGAATTGATGCTTTTGAACTGTGGTGCTGGAGAAGACTCTTGAGAGTCCCTTGGACTGCAAGGAGATCCAACCAGTCCATCCTAAAGGAGATCAGTCCTGGGTGTTCATTGGAAGGACTGATGTTGAAGCTGAAACTCCAATATTTTGGCCACCTCATGCAAAGAGTTGGTTTATTAGAAAAGACCCTGATACTGGGAGGGATTGGGGGCAGGAGGAGAAGGGGACAATAGAAGATGAGATGGCTGGATGGCATCACTGACTCGATTGACGTGACTCTGAGTGAACTCCAGGAGTTGGTGATGGACAGGGAGGCCTGGCATGCTGCAATTCATGGGGTCGCAAAGCATTGGACACGACTGAGTGACTGAACTGAACTGAAACTCAACTATGTGAAGACTAAAATCAGTCTCTGAAGGGTTACCAGGCAGAGAGATATGGAGATATAGACTTAAAATAAGCAGAGATTCTGAATATATTTATGTTTCAGGCCATAGTGACCTCTGTTTCGAGCCAATTATTTGAATCAATAAATTTCCTTTTTTTTTCTTAAAGTTTATACTTACAACAAGAAAGATAATATACCATTTATCCTCCCATTTTTTATCTGGGTCAAGATTCTGGGAAAGATTGAAGGCAGGAGAAAGGGACAACAGAGGACGAGATGATTGGACGGCATCACATAAGTTTGAGCAAGCTCTGGGAATTTGTGATAGACAGGGAAGCCTGGCATACTACAGGCCAAAAGTTGGACATGACTGAGTGACTGAACTAAAGCTATATTTATCTAGTATTCCATATCATACAACTCCTGTATTAAATGTAACATTATACTTTATTGTCATCATTTACTTATCTGATTCCTTGACAATACTGGGTCCCTTTAAACAGACTTGTCATATTTGTCTGTTTATTTTCAGCTCCTAAAAAAGTTAGCATTGAATAGGTACCTGGTAAACATTGTTGAATAAATATAAGAATCAATGAATGAGTGAATGAGTGAATGGTTGATGTGTTGAAAAGGGGGCCAACAAAATATAACACCCAGCTGCTTTCCTGATATATTAGTCTACTGATGAAAAATAAACACATGCATACGATCTTTGTTTGTCTAGATCCTAAAAGTTCTAAGACTAAATTTGAGCAGTAATAATCTTTCTTTGTTACTGGGTCCAAGCTTGTACTGTTCACCACAGAACAGACAAATAAACCAAAAAATGTGATGTTGTGGCAAGATATAGCGACTTTATTCAGAAATTAAGCAGACCTATGAGATGGTAGAATAGTGTCCCAAAAAAACATTTAATCTGAGTTAGAATTCAGCGGGGTTTTTTTTAATACTAAAAGGGGAAGGGGTGTGGCTGGTTGTTGCTACAACCAGTAGTACAGTTCTACATTGTTTTGTTTTTCTCTTACTGTGTCATATATTGCCCATGTCCCTTCCTTCCTGCATCTATTGTATGCTGTTTCTAAAGTATTTTAGCCTGTTGCATGATATTTTTCTCAAAGAACTATCCTCTCTGACTCCCATTCTTCCCTCCATTCGTATAATTCTATTATCTCTACTATGTATCACATACACTTTCTTTCCTGTATATTGTAATCTGCCTGTTTCTTCTATTTTCCATAAGTATCAGCCAACTGGTATTTACTTCTTGAAACTTCATCTTGAAACTACTCATTCATATGCTTACTTTGCCTTTTAATTCTACAAATCATTATTCATGCTTAATAGTTGCATGCTCAGTCACTAAGTCATGTCAACTCTTCGTGACTCCATGGATTAGAGCCCACCAGGCTCCTCTGTCCATGGGATTTTTGAGGCAAGAATACTGCAGTAGGTTGCCATTTCCTCCTCCAGAGGATCTTCCTGACCCAGGGATGCAACTCGCATCTCCTGTAGTGGCATGCAGATTCTTTTACCTCTGAGCCATTGGTAACCATTAAGCCCTGTTTAATAGTTCAGTTCAGTTCACTTCAGCCACTCCGTCATGTCTGACTCTTTGCCATCCCATGAACTGAAGCACACCAGGCCTACCTGTCCATCACCAACTCCCAGAATTTACAGAAACAGATATCCATTGAGTCAGCGATGCCATCCAATCATCTCATCCTCTGCCGTCCCCTTCTCCTCCTGCCCTCAATCTTTCCCAGCATCAGGATCTTTTCAAATGAGTCAGTTCTTCGCATCAGGTGGCCAAAGTTTTACAGTTTCACCATTAGCATCAGTCCTTCCAATGAATATTCAGGATGGATTTCCTTCAGAATGGACTGGTTGGATCTCCTTGCAGTCCAAGGGACTCTCACGAGTCTTCTCCAAGACCACAGTTCAAAAGCATCAATCCTTCGGCGCTCAGCTTTCTTCACATCCAACTCTCACATCCATACATGACCACGGGAAAAGCCATAGCTTTGACTAGACAGACTTTTTCTGGAAAAGTAATGTCTCTCCTTTTTACTATGCTGTCTAGGTTGGTCATAACTTTTCCTCTAAAGAGTCAGCATCTTTTAATTTCATGGCTGCAATCACCATCTGCAGTGATTTTGGAGCCCCTCAAAATAAAGTCTCTCACTGTTTCCACTGTCTCCCCATCTATTTGCCATGAAATGAACAGACCAGATGCCATGATCTTAGTTTTCAAACTGTTGGGTTTTAAGCCAACTTTTTCACTCTCCTCTTTCACTTTCATCAAGAGGCTCTTTAGTTCTTCACTTTCTGTCATAAGGGTGGTGTCATCTGCACATCTGAGGTTATTGATATTTCTCTGGGCAATCTTGATTCTAGTTTATGCTTCTTCCAGCCCAGCGTTTCTCATAATGTACTCTGCATATAAGTTAAATAAGCAGGGTGACAATATACAGCCTTGATGTACTCCTTGCCCTATTTGGAAACAGTCTGTTCTTCCATGTCCAGTTCTAACTGTTGCTTCAAGACCTGCATATAGATTTCTCAAAAGGCAGGTCAGGTGGTCTGGTATTCCCATTTCTTGAAGAATTTTCCAGAGTTTGTTGTGGTCCACACAGTCAAAGTGTTTGGCATAGTCAATAAAGCAGAAGTAGATGTTTTTTCGGAACTCTCTTGATTTTTCAGAGATCAAATAGATGTTGAAGACTTGATCTCTGGTTCCTCTGCCTTTTCTAAAACCAGCTTGGACATCTGGAAGTTCATGGTTCACATATTATTGAACCTGTCTTGGAGAGATTTGAGCTATCAAAAATAAGTGTCATGTTTAAGCTAGTCACAAATTCAGCAGCTTACAACAACCAGTTTTTGTCTTTCTCATTAATGATCTGTATATTATTGGGGTACATCTGCTTCAGCTTTAGGTTGAGTTCAGGTCTGGTCCACCCTTTCTATATTGTTCATAGACCAGTAGAATAGATAAAGCAAAATCCTCTCATCATGAACCTAAGGAAGAAAAGAAAATTAAAAATCTGTGGCAACAACATTTCTACTCACACTTCATTGATCAAACTGATCTATAATTTACCCCCAAGGGAGGGGAACTATCATTAAACAATAGTCCAAACCATTACATTATCCTTACTCTTTATTGTTCATAATAGTCTCTCTTGTCTAGTTGATTCTTTAGTATAAATGTAAATCCAGTGTTATTTTTACAGCTTCCAGCCCCATCCAGGTTCTTCCAGTCCCACTATTTTTGCTTGGTGCAAAAGTGCTTTGTTGTGAGTAATTGGACTCTATTTAACTAGCTTGACAAAGGGAAATTTATTAGCTCATGTAATCCATAGAATAATTTACAACCAAACCACTTGAAGGAAAAGGTGCAGCTGATCCTTGGGGACAATGACATTTAGCAACTCAGATGCTGAAAGAAATTTACCTGTTTCTCATCTTTGCTTCTCTTTGTTAGTGAATTTTATTCTTTCTTATAACTTACTGGTTTAGTTAACATGGTTGGAAACTTAGGGAACTATCAAATTTCACATTTTGTGTGTTTCAGCCCCCAAAAGAATCTGCTTATTTTTTCCCTCCAATGAGTTTAAACAAATCAGAAGTGTTGTGTGTAACAGGTAGCCACCCCTAAACTTAGCAACTATTTGCTGGGTGTAAGGTTAAGATCCTATCAATGTAGATAAATGAAGATTTTCACAGAAGCAAAGGAGAGTGTGTGAGTGTGGATCTCTCAATGTCTTTCATATCTCTCACAGTATTTTTTTCCCCATTTTATCTCTGTAAGCATAACACCAGCTCTGACTCTAGCACAGTTTTCTTGGCCTGGTAATGAATGCTGCTTAGACATGGTGTATGCTGCTATAGTTAGCACACTTGGGTTAACAGGAATTCATCATCTGTACATAGTTTCTGTATATAAACAAGCTTATCTATATGACATAAAATAAATCATTACTAATTCACTTTGTTTTAGGATGATACCATGGAACAGTACATCAAAATGTAATACTATATCCTAAGAGAATATAAAATTTTATATGAGATCTGAGATGTCATCCAAGTCTCCTTGACAAGAGAACTTCTCTATTCAGTAAAAACCAAATAATGTTCCTTCTGTAAATATAGATATTACACCTTAGGGAGAATATATAAATCACACCATCAACTCTAAAACAGCATGACCCTCAAACTGTGAGTCTATCTCATTTGTTGTATTACACACATGAGAATTATATATTAATCTGACTGCTATTACCAGTGATAACCTCGATAATAGGTGCCTGAAAGGGGGGAATGGCAAGGACTTTGAATGAGCTACTGAAAGCCTGTTAAGTGGTGAAGTATGCCTGAAATATACCAAGGGAAAAATATAACCCTCAAAAAAACAGAGGAGTTCCTCACAGGCAGTAAAATAAAATCCTCTGTGGCCATTTCTGCTTTATGTTAAAACCTGAATGTTATGAATAAATGTAACAGAGTTGAAATAATTTCCCATCTGGTGGCTGACCGTACTGTCTTTTCCTTTTGTTGTTAGCACAGCGGTTAACTATTTGGAAGCAAAAGTGAAGGATTTGTCAGGTGGGCTGCAAAGAAAAGTTTCACATCAAACTCGGAAAAACTAGGCAAAATATACCCTCAGTTCTACATTGTTCCCAACAACTCAAAAACCTGAATACAAATGAAAATTAGACATCATTATAGTTTACTATCTGCATGTGTTTGTATTTCTACTCAGAACTATAATTCCTAGCTTATGTGTGTGTGTTAGTCACTCAGTCTTGTCCGACTCTTTGCAACCCCTTGGACTGTAGCTTACAAGGCTCCTCTTGCCTCTCCTGGCAAGAATACTGGAGTTGGTTGCTATTTCCTCCTCCAGAGGATCTTCCCCACCCAGGGATCAAGCCCAGGTCTCCCACATTGCAGGCAGTTTCTTTACCATCTGAGCCACCAGGAAACCTCATTTCCTAGCTTACAGATTTGATTACATTGGAAAAATGTTAATGGTCACCCAGTAATGCTGCCTTAAGGAGTCCCCAGAGATAAACACAACACACGGAGACACACACAGACACACACACAAATTAATTTCCATTGTTAGCTATATAGTAGATTGATGTCCAGGTGCTGTTATGTATATTTAACAATACAATTAAAGATTTATTTAATAATAGCTATTATATATACACTGTGCTGCACAGAAGATGACTTAAAAGTAGTTCAATTCCTAGCTAAAAAAATTTCCTTTTTCCATTTGAAGATTAGTTAAAGGTCAGGTATTTGTAATAAAAGGCAGAGTATATGCTGTTAAAGCTTTATCCAAAGACCTTAAGGATTATGAGCAGCTAAAGATCATAACCTATTGGGAACATCAGGGAAAGCTTCTTGGAGTAGATACCACTTAAAATGAAAATTCAAGAATTTCTAGTACTTTGAAAGTAGATATAATAAAATAATTACTGTACAAGAAATGTGTCTGACATATAAATCAGTGCCTAATAATTGCTAACTAAGTCTGAATTCAGGATTCTAGACAGCATAAGAAAATGGAATTCGTTAAAAAAAAAAAAATAAGTGAAACGAATCTCTGGTCTAGGTTCAATGCAGGATGCAGGATGCTTGGGACTGATGCACGGGGATGATCCAGAGAGATGGTGTGGGGTGGAAGTGGGGAGGGGCAGTCAGGATTGGGAGCTTATATACACTCGTGGTTGAAGCATGTCAATGTATAGGAAAATGAATACAGTACTGTAAAGTAAAACAAACTAAAAAATTAAAATTAAAAAAAAAGAAAAAAAAACATAATTGTGGAGTATACAAATTGTTTGGACCACAGGCTTCATGTAAGATAAGCCTTAGTCATTAAATTGAAAACAGATCACAGTGTGGGAAGTCTCAAATATGCTTTAAGAACTTTGTAGCTTATTAAAAATACAGGAGGGAAACACCATGTTCTAGGAAAGAACAAAATAACCATCAGTTCAATTCAGTTCATTTCAGTCACTCAGTCATATCCGACTCTTTGTGAACCCATGAATTGCAGCACACCAGGCCTCCCTGTCCATCACCAACTCCCAGAGTCTACCCAAACCCATGTCCATTGAGTCGGTGATGCCATCCAGCCATCTCATCCTCTGTCATCCCCTTCTCCTGCCCCCAATCCTTCCCAGCATTAGGGTCTTTTCCAATGAGTCAATTCTTCTCATGAGTTGGCCAAAGTATTGGAGTTTCAGCTTCAACATCAGGCCTTCCAATGAACACCCAGGACTGATCTCCTTTAGGATGGACTGGTTGGATCTTCTTGCAGTCCAAGAGACTCTCAAGAGTCTTCTCCAACACCAGAGTTCAAAAACATCAATTCTTTAGGTGGGCTTCCCTGATAGCTCAGTTGGTAAGGAATCTGCCTGCAATGTAGGAGACCCTGGTTCAATTCCTGGGTGGGGACGATCAGCTGGAGAAGGGATAGGCCACCAACTCCAGCATTCTTGTGCTTTCCTGGTGGCTCAGCTGGTAAAGAATCACCCACAATGAAGGAGACCTGGATTCAATTCCTGGGTTGGTAAGATCCTCTGGAGAAGGGAAATGCTACCTACTCCAGTATTATGACCTTGAGAATTCCATGGACTACAGTCCATGGGGTCGCAAAGATTCTGACACAACTGAATGACATTCACTTCACTATGCTTTATGTAGATTAATCTGGCCATAGGTTAAAATGGATTTTAGAGGAGAAATCTGGAGTCACAAAGATCAGTTAGAAGGCTTTTACAATGGTCCCTTTGACAGGCTGTTCACAAATATGCTGGCTCTCCTTTTGAGCAAATGGTAAAACTTCATTTCTTTGTCCAGTTGAAGCTAGAGCAGCCATGTGACTTACTCCCCAGCTGCCTCCTTCACTCCTCACTGTGTATGTGGATATATCCACATATACTTCCTGGAGCCTAGTGTAAGGATGACATTCATGCAAAGCAGCGCCCTCAACCAGTTGGCACTTCACTTTTAGCATGGGTGAGAAAAAGTCTTTAAAAAAACAAGCCATTGAGATTTGAGGAATTTTTTATTGCTCCATAAGTTGGACACGACTGAGTGACTTCACTTTCACTTTTCACTTTCTTGCATTGGAGAAGGAAATGGCAACCCACTCCAGTGTTCTTGCCTGGAGAATCCCAGGTACAGGGGAGCCTGGTGGGCTGCCGTCTGTGGGGTCACACAGAGTCGGACACGACTGAAGAGACTTAGCAGCAGCAGCAGCAGCAACCAGGCCTTTTATTACTGTTGTTCATTCACTGTCAACTCTGACTCTTTGCAACTCCATGGACTGCAGCATGCCAGGCTTCCCTGTCCTTCACTATCTTCCGGAATTTGCTCAAACTCATGTCCATTGAGTCAATGATGCTATCCAACCATCTCATCCTCTGTCACTCCCTTCTCCTTCTGCCCCCAATCTTTCCCACCATCAAGCTCTTTTCCAATGAGTTAGCTCTTCTCATGGGAGAAGGCAATGGCACCCCAATCCAGTATTCTTGCCTGGAAAATCCCATGGATGGAGGAGCCTGGTAGGCTGCAGTCCAGGTGGTCACTAGGAGTCAGACATGACTGAGCGACTTCACTTTCACTTTTCACTTTCATGCGTTGGAGAAGGAAATGGCAACCCACTCTCTTGCCTGGAGAATCCCAGGGGAGGGGGAGCCTGGTGGGCTGCCATCTATGTGGTCACACAGGGTTGGACACGACTGAAGCAACTTAGCAGCAGCAGCAGCAGCAGCTCTTCACATCAGAGGAGCTAAAGCTTCAGCATCAGTTCTTCCAATGAATCTTCAGGGTTGATTTCCTTTAGGATTGACTGGTTTGATCTCCTTGCTGTCAGGTAATCAGAATTTGCACTAACATCAAGTTAGGGAAAGAGAAATAAATATGAAGTTGTTATTTTATGGACAGAATATTGTTTAGACTGTTTTTATTCTATCTTCTAGCATTCTGGTTTTCCTCTAGTATTACAACTTCTGGCTCTAAGCTCCTTTTAAACTTCCCTGAAGTATGAAACATCATTTTGGATGAAACCAGGTGACACTGGGAAACTTAAACTCATGCAACATTTAGAAAAGAGATAAGCAAGCAGGAAGTTGCAACCAATAATAGTCAAAGAAAGCTTGGAAAAAAATAAGAAGCATTATCATTAAGGCTTACACTCTTCCTAAAATTTCTCTGATCCTCTGTGGCTCCTTAGGGGCTTCCCTGGTGGCTCAGATGGTAAAGAATCTTCCTGCAATGTGGGAAACAGGTAGAGTTGGGATACCAGCTTCCTTAGAATCAGCTGGAGTCTTGACAGAAATACAAATTTATGAGTCCTAACACAGTTACAAGTACTAAGACCCCTGGTGGTAGAGCCCAGTAATCTGTACTCCACATTAAAACTTCAGAGAACTGTAGTGCCACTCCAAATTGTTAGGCTCACAACTAGTGGTAATGTGCTCTCCCATCTCTAAACTCTTGAGACATTTTTTTCTTTCAGCAAATATTACAACCTTGAACATGATCCACCTAATTGCTAATAATTTGTGTATCTTATATTTTTAGTGTGTGTGCTCCCAGGAGCCATGAACATGTTTACAGCTTTATTCTCCACAGTGTGTGGCACAATCGTCTCAAAGTAGAGATTGAAAAACTGTACTCTATGTACAGTTCTTTGACCTTCATCACACAAATAGGAAAGAGAGAAGAGCTGCTAAATGACACTGACTATCTCATGGAAACTATGAGAAACCCTATGGAAATCCTAGAGGTAGAAACTAGCAACAACATTCAATCATGATCTCAAAGTTCCTTGAAGGAAACACTGCCATCTGTGGCATTGCAATAGCTCTTGACAATTTATAGCAGGTGTTCTACAACATCTACCCCTGAAAAACTGGTACTTTTAACAGTGTACTTGACAGTAAATTCTGGGAAACATGACTGACTCCTTGGTTTGCTCACTTGAACATCCAAGTCTTTCATAAATATCTATGGGTAGACATATGCTTTGGCCATGCAGAACTCACATTGTGCGAAAACTTCAAAATGCAGAGGGTTTCTCAAATAACTAGAGCACAGATGAAAAATGTCAACTCTGTGATTGAATATAACATTCTATTCTACCTAAGATGGTGATTTTATAGATGTTCTAGTTTATCAAAACATAGAGTGACAGCTTTTTTTGCTCTCTACATGGATGTAACTGCCAAACAATAAATACCACTGAACTGAGATCTAGGTTATGAATGTCCTGTATCCAGTACAAATACCTTAAATTCTCTTTGGTGTTTCTCTCCATGAAGTGAAGTAAACTATACTGGCTGGGAGATCTCTTTTTTCTCCACAAATTCTGCCATTATTTAATTAATATTTATACAGTAGAGAAGTGAATGTGGTTTCAATGACAGAAAGATTCTTACATACCTATGTGTTTGGGACCACTAGGTCATTCCAGTTCAGCCTATGTATTTTATTATAAATGCAATACATTAAAATATACAGGTCATATACAGGCAATGAACATAGGACAAGATCAAGTCACTGAGGATTTTTCCCAAGGAAGCTGAATTTTGGCTATTTAATCTGATCACAGACTCCCAGAAATATCACAAGCCTGGAGTGTGATGGATAATTTTAAGGCAACATTTCTCTTTCACTCCTTGCAATAACCCTTCTATTTAAATTTCTGTTTCTGCTTCTCCCCTTTTTCACAGCAATGGGAAGTCCTTTGTCTAGGTCATCTATAACTGTGCTATGTAGCATATGATTTGTGACCAGAGAGTTCAATAGCTTTTTCCTGTTACTTACTGGTTGTAGGCTTACCTTTTGACCTTATGTACTGTTTCGTGTGATGCCAAGTCAGCCATTTGGGGAGAGGGTTAGTGACCTCATTGACAATATAAAATGGCCAAACATGTTCCTTGTAACCTTAAATGAGTAAGATAAAAAGGGGGCAAATGCATAAAATGGCAATATAACCAGCTATACTTTTAAAGAAAAAGAAAATTTGTGAACATGAATAAAATCTTTCTGTGCATTATGGTTTATGTATTTCTATTTTAATACATATTTTTTATAACATTCGTTGGTAGAATAATTGTGTGCTTTATAGCCACTAAAAAGGGGGAGGGCACAGACTCTCGATGAAATTTTCTGTGATAAGGTATATTAATAAGAGATATTAAATAATTTATAATTCAATATTGGTGGAATGAAATATCAAAGAAGGAGATGGCAGTCTCTAATGAAATAATGATACCTAATGAGACTTCTAACTACTCATCTTCACTTTCTAGATGAAACACATTTTTTAAAATCATTACTGCCACAATTTTACAACTGCTGGTTCTTCATTATATCTCTGGCTATTTTCTCCCACTTAACCTGAGTATGTGATTCAGTTCAGTTCAGTTCAGTTCAATCGCTCAGTCGTGTCCGACTCTTTGCGACCCCATGAATCGTAACATGCCAGGCCTCCCTGTCCATCACCAACTCCCGGAGTTCACTCAGACTCGCGTCCATCGATCGAGTCAGTGATGCCATCCAACCATCTCATCCTCTGTCGTCCCCTTATCCTCCTGCCCCCAATCCCTCCCAGCATCAGAGTCTTTTCCAATGAGTCCATTCTTCGCATGAGGTGGCCAAAGTACTGGAGTTTCAGCTTTAGCATCATTCCTTCCAAAGAAATTCCAGGGCTGATCTCCTTCAGAATGGATTGGTTGAATCTCCTTGCAGCCCAAGGGACTCTCAAGAGTCTTCTCCAACACCATAGTTCAAAAGCATCAATCCTTTGGCACTCAGCCTTCTTTACAGTCCAGCTCTCACATCCATACCTGACCACAGGAAAAACCATAGCCTTGACTAGATGGACCTGATTACTAGGGTTCAAATCAGTTTCAAGTGAACTTTCATCCAGCACCTGCAAGTCTAGGACACTACCTTTCCCCTCCACATCATATCATGAACCAACTAATTNCCTTTGGCACTCAGCCTTCTTTACAGTCCAGCTCTCACATCCATACCTGACCACAGGAAAAACCATAGCCTTGACTAGATGGACCTGATTACTAGGGTTCAAATCAGTTTCAAGTGAACTTTCATCCAGCACCTGCAAGTCTAGGACACTACCTTTCCCCTCCACATCATATCATGAACCAACTAATTTCACTTTGGATGAATCCAACTCCCCAGAACTTGGGCCCCTCTTTTATCCCAAGTTGTTTTTCATACAACTACATAATATAAATATGTTTATGTTTATTTTATGTCTCCATCTCATCTCTTTCTCAACATTTAAATTCCTTTTAATTTTTTTAATTGGAGGATAATTGTTTTATAATGTTGTACTAGTTTCTACCACACAACAACATGAATTAATCATAAGTATATATAAGTTCCCTCCCTCTTGAACTTCCCACACACTCTCCCCACCACTTCCCACCCCTCTAGGTTGTTACAGAGCACTGGGTTGAGCTCCTGGTGTTAAACAACAACTCTCCATTAGCTATCTAGTTTACATATGATAAATATATATGTTTCAAATGCTACTCTCTCAATTTGTCTCACACTCTCCTTCCCCTGATGTGCCTGCTATGTCTAGAAGTCTGTTCTCTGTGTCTACATCTCTCTTCCTGTTCTGAAAATAGGTTCATCAGTACCATTTTTCTAGATTCCATATATATGTGTGTGCATTATATATATTCAATATATATGTGCCTTATCATATGATATTTATTTTTCTACTTCTGACTTATTTGCTCTGTATAACAAGCTCTAGGTTCATCCACCACAGTTCAACTGACTCAATTTTATCTCTTTTTATTGCTGAATAATATTCCATTGCATCTATGTGTCACAATTTCTTCATCTATTTAACTCTTTGTGGACATTTAGGTTGCTTCCATGTTCTAGCTATTGTAAATAGTGCTGCAATGAACATTGGGGTACATGTGACTTTTTCAATTAGGTTTTCTCAGGATGTATGCCCAGTAGTGGGACTGCTGGGTCATATGATAGTTTTATTCCTATTTTTTAAAGAAACATCCATACTCTTCTCCATAGTGGCTGTATCAAGTTACAACCCCACCAACTGTGCAGGAGGGTTCCCTTTTCTCCACAGCTTTGCCAGCATTTGTTGTATGTAGATTTTTTTTGATGATGGCTATTCTGACCATTATGAGATGATACCTCATTGTAGTTTTGATTTGCATTTCTCTAATAATGAGCAATGTTGAACATGTCTTCATGAGTTTGTTAGGCACATGTATATCACCTGTAACATTTAAATTCTTGAGGAGAAACTTCAAGTATATATATTTTTTTATAATTTCTCTTTGTGTTCTATAGGTAAAATGTACTATAAATATATGACTAAATAAACAAGTACCCAGTCCTCTCCCATCACCCTTTCACTGATGTCTAAAATTTTACTCTCAACAAATTTTTAGTTGTATTGCAAACATTAAATTCTCTGACTGAACTTCTCTCAAAATAGTTTCCTATATAAAGTGAAAAACACACAAATTCAGAACTACCTTATTAAGAATGAGTGTCACCAGCATCTTTATCTCAGTTCAAAACTCTGAGTGCTTAGCAGAGGACACTGCACTGAAGGCAAGTATTAATACCCTACAATGTTAGGGCAACTAAAGCCCCCACATAGAGACAGGGGACACCTTTCTGTATAAGAGGTGTTTAGGGATTAGGTTCAAAGGGAACATTTAGGACTTGTCTTGAAGTTGTATTTATTTTTAATTGGATTGTTTGCTTATATAGGATGTTTTAGGGAGAGGTTTGATAAAAGACTTTTTAAGACTTTTTCCAAGCCACACCTTGGTACAGACACTGTTGAATGCATGTGTCGAGGGGTTAGAGACCAGCTATGGTACTTCCACCTTATTAATTTAATCAATAAATATGTTATTGGTACAAACTATTGTTTTAGACATTAATGAAACTGTAAAAAAAAAAAATAGTTTTTTTTCTAAGCAATCCATGGAACTGAATTCCAGTTCTTGCATCTTGGTTATCACTGCCCCTTGAAAGTCAAGTGGAATGTTTCTTTCCTCACAGCATTTCTGAGAATTAAAATAGCCATTCCATCCCTTTTTCCATGACAGATTTATCAGGTAAGAGCACAATATTGAAACAATAAATCCATTCAGTAAAAACCAAGCAAAATACTGTTTTGATGACTGTGGCTTTGTAGTAGAACCTGAAATCAGGCAGGTTGATTCCTCCAGTTCCATTCTTCTTTCTCAAGATGCGTCATCAAAACAGTATGGTACTGGCACAAAGACAGACATATAGATCAATGGAACAAAATAGAAAACCCAGAGATAAATCCACACACCTATGGACACCTTATCTTCGACAAAGGAGGCAAGAATATACAGTGGATTAAAGACAATCTCTTTAACAAGTGGTGCTGGGAAAACTGGTCAGCCACTTGTAAAAGAATGAAACTAGACCACTTTCTAACACCATACACAAAAATAAACTCAAAATGGATTAAAGATCTAAACGTAAGACAAGAAACAATAAAACTCCTAGAGGAGAACATAGGCAAAACACTCTCTGACATAAATCACAGCAGGATCCTCTATGATCCACCTCC